>OY720683.1:30148102-30474938 GCA_963170755.1 Amphimallon solstitiale | reverse complement strand
ACTACAACTTGCAAGGACTAAAGTCAATTGACACAGCAAAAAAAAACATTTCAGGAAGTTGAGAAGGATTTTTTTTGAGGCTACTTTCAATGAAATTCTATCCATACTGTCTAATCCGATGGTCAGTATTAAAACCCTTGGGGGAAAAAGTAAGAAATTAGTTTTTAGTAACAGCGTTGATGTTTTTGAGCCTTAACTCTTATTTCATTTTTATGTTAATGTCCTGACTGAAGATTTTTCTTATTTTGTTTACATATTTTATAATATAGGTAGGTATTATATTATATTAGTATACCTTTAAGAAATAACTTGAGTTTTTATTTACTACTCACATAATATAACATAATGTCAATTTTGTCATTTACTTCTGTAGTTCATGTCACTGTTATAAACGAACACATTGGCATAATGGGGTCACTTTGATACATACCTATACTATTGTTATGTATTATCAAAGTGACCCTCATAGTATATTAAAATTGATAAAAAACTACTTGGCAAAATTGATTGTGGATGAAACTGATAGCCTCCATGAAAAAGCCTTTCAAGAAAATGCAATAAAACGAGGGCTATCAAAGTAACCCCAATCACAGTATGGCTTTGATACGGCATGAAAGTCTTTTTTTCGTGTTATTATAAAATATATAAATCAATCCGTAACTGAAATGTTTCGGGAATCACAGGTACCATACTATAACATGTTTTTTCTGACTAATATATACTAAAAATCACCATTTTAACAAACAAAATGTGGAAAAAAATATCAAAGCCACCCCATATTAATGTACAGAAGTTTGAGAAGTTATAAGAAGAAATAGATAAGTACAAAAATCTTGACATAAGAAATACTTGATTGCTTAATGACAAGGAACCACTTAAAATACAATTAAAATGCCCCAAAGTTGGGCACCATAATGAACAGGAAATTCTATATCCAAATTAATATATTTAATGTAAAGTTAAATTCTAAAATAAAATGTAAAATGTTGTTTATTTGCTAGCTAAGCTCAGTTCGGACTCTCTCAAGGGTGATTCAGGTTAATAAGAGATTATTAATTGAAAGGTTCCCAAACATTATTTAGAGTTAATAAAAATAAAAATTCATTTTATAATTTAAAAAATACTTATATTCAAAATCAATGAATTTTATATATATTGCGAAACAAAACACATTAATAGACAAGTTAAATACACTTTTATATACATTACATTGAAGAAAGATTACGTATACTGCTCATTATATTTAAACGTAAACAACAGAAGCAAGAATTTACAACGTATGCTACATACAAGATTTATGTATGATTATATACATATACCACAATGCCGAAACATATTAAGTTACATTATATTTTGTATTACAGAGACGATGTTTATTTAACAATTATATTTACTTAGTTCGTCTGTATTTGAAATTGATTTAGAATCTTTAATTCTTTATTATCAAAAATACATTCACATACAATAAGTTTTTATCATTTAAATAATACCTTATATTAAGACTTCTTTTTGAGAGATCTCGGTTCACAAACAAGACATGAAGAATCGGCTTGGTCTGCCAAATGGGGCACTGTATCTTTATCGCAAAAGATATCACACTTTGCACATTTACTACATATACTCAAATTTAACCACTGTTTTATAACTTTTACAATAAACAACAATACTCACGATTGTTGCATGACTCACTACAGGAGTCTATTATTTATTTAAATTAAAATTAACAACAATTCTTATGACTGTTGTCGACCCATTCAGAAGTCTATTATTTAGAGTTCGCCTGTCGACACACAGTCTAACTGATCTAGCATTCGATTCTTGCATTTGAACACGTATTCTTGCTTTTTATAGGAGGAAGTCTGTGATTCCCCGCTTTCTATATAGTCCGGGAATTCCTACTGCTTTTTCACATACATAATTGAGTCACCGTGTGATTGCAACACCAATCTTAGATAAACACGGATGTTTATGCTTCACTATTCTTCTACAGAAATACATAATAAAGCTTATGCCTAAATGTGATTTAACATTACAATAATATATTCATTGATTTCAAATAGATTTTAAAATGTTTATAAACTATTATTAATTAGATTATTTAATACGGTAAAATTGATACTATTAATATGTAAAAATAAGGTAAAAGTATAATATTAATATAGAATAATGGGCTGTACCATTACATTAATTAGTACTGAGAATACAGAAACACTTAACTACACACAAAGGAACATTGCTGATATATCATAGTTATTTCTTCCTTTTATGTTGCCTCTTGCCTTCTCTAATGGGAAACCAGCAAAAATCTCCCATCATGACGGGATCCCACCTACCTTAATATCGTTTTCCCATTCCTGCAATCTTTTGATAAAACCTTTTCCCATGCTTATTACTCGTCTTTCCTAAAGTACAGGAAAGAAATCCAAATGTGAATGCAAAAAATTAACTTTGTGCGACATTCGGCACTCTAAATTTTTACAGTTTTCTAGCAAATTAGTCATGATATCCTGGTAGTTTTCACTATTGATTTTCCAGAAAATATTTGAAAACATTTTTAAAAGAAGTCCATGCTGCCAGCTCTAAATCATCATAGTACATCAAAAATTTTCATCTTTGAACAGCTTCCTAACTTGTTGACCAACAAATATTCCTTCGCAAACTTTCGCATCAGCCACCTTTAGAAACTTATCTCTTAAGTATTTAAAACCGTTGCCTTCTTTTTCTAGTGCTTTGACAAACTGTTTAATCAATCCTAGTTTAATGTGTAGGGGAGGTAGAATCACCAAATTAGAATTCACTAACGGCTCAAATTTTATATTAAATTCTCCAGGAATGATGCTGGTTCGTGGCTGCCATTCTTTTATATGGAAATGATGCTGAACTGCTCGGCTAGGAATAATAGGGAAGGAGTAACAACGAAATAATCTTAAGGTTACTACAGATTTGTAAAAGATGATTTGAATATTGAATGGGGTTTAACGTAGTTGACATGCTGTCATACGTATCTTTTTTGTTTGTATAATGAGTCATTGGAATTGGTGGTTACGAGTTACCATTATAAAGTAAAACATAGCTTTGGGGCTTGTTTTGGACGATAAACAATCGCAATTCTGCAGGGAATATTCGATCCATACAAAAGTTGCTTTGCATCAGTACAGTAACAGTAATTTCTTTCAACTTTTTAAAATGAACTGAATTCTTCGTGACGATTCTTCAGTATAGAGATTCTTGTAGTGGTATGTAAAAGATTCCCGTTCTTTAATCGATATTCAAAAATTTGTGATTTTTCTTTAGTTAATCCCGTATCAAATCATGCAGATCTTATAGAGTAAGGAGATGTGGTTCGTCAGAAAGAACGTCAGGTCATATGAAATGACACATTCAAATCATTGTTTATATCCTCCTCGTCTGAGGAATTTGCAGAAGTATTTAGATGCATTGGAGTTGGAAGCTGACAATCAGTTTTTTTCAATGGTTTGCTTACAGATAAATTGTCTGGGTACATTACTTTGAGTTTATTTCTTTTTGAAAACCTTTCAATTTTTACAACACAGAAGTAACAGTCCTTGACTTGATCTGCTGCTTCACCCCAAATCATTGACCTTTTTGAAAGGACTTTAAAAGTATTCTTGTTGAAATGCAAAGTTCTATGGGCGTGTTGATTGTGGGCACTGAACGAGATTGAGCCGTCACGCTCGGCTATGCAATGCTCGAGTCCCCATGGTTACCAAACGAACCGTAAATTCGACAAAAATCGGCAAAATTGTGCAAGGAACTCCTGGATACGCGAAATTGAAAGCTGCCCTTTGGCATTGGTGTACGTTTTAACAGCAAAATGGCTTACTTCATGACAATTCACGTGACAATCAAAAAATCCCGAGAAACGTCAAACTGACAGGCGAAGTGAGTTGCACCACAGATTCACTTTTAAGCGTGAAATACAAGATTTTGAAGGTTGCGACGGCTCATCAAGACTCGGGGGCTTAAGGCACCGGCTTTTTGCGACCTTTTGTATGGTTATTTCGAGTCGGCAGTCGCACGCAATCGAAGGTACCGGCAATTTAAAGGTCGTTTGCAGAAGGATTTGGTAAGAAAAATGGCCTTTTAAATGTGCACTGATATCAATGTATTCCGGACGGGAGAAAAATAAATATCAGATTCTTATGTGCACTGGCGATCAATGTATTACGGTCCGGCGAATTGCATCTCCACACAATACTTAACGGTCTCCCACATGACTTGATATTTTTATCTATACAGGGGTCAATTAATATTTTAATAATGATTTGAATTGAAATACGATAATGCCAGAACGTGTGTATTTCCTTAAAGGGGAAAAGGAGGATTGCTTTCGACATTTATGTGCCCCTACTACGAAATAATTTTATTTAAACAATTACGCAGACGTGCGCAGTGAGCAGAGCCGGCTGAAATCAATTTCTCTCTCTTCTGATTAAAATTAGGCACTTGGGAGTTTTTACGGTCGCCCATCACTAATTCAAATGTCGAAATAGAACAAAATGGCCGAAGGATTTTTTGAAAATTGACGGATGAAAGAGAAATTTTAAATACGGAGGTGTCTTAGGTCGCTGATCACCAATCCATAATCAAAATGTCAAAAAAAAAAAAAATGGCGGACGAGTTTTTTGAAAATTAACGTATGGATGTGAAATTTTAGATACGGGGATTTTAGGGATCGCCGATCATGATTCCAAATTCAAAATGTCAAAAAAAACAAAATGGCGGAAGATTTTTTTCGTAAATTGACGTATGAATGTGAAATTTTAGATACGGGGGTGTCTTAGGTCGCCGATCACGAATCTAAAGTCAAAATGTCAAAAAAAATGGCGGGCGAGTTTTTTGAAAATTGACGTATGAATGTGAAATTTTAGTACGGGGGTGTCTTCGATCGCTGATCACTAACCCAAAGTTAAAATGTCAAAAGAAAACAAAATGGCGGAAGAATTTTTTGAAAATTGACCTATGAATGTGAAATTTTAGATACGGGGGTGGTTGAGGTCGCCGATCACGAATCCAAAGTTAAAATTACAAGAAAACACAAAATGGGGAAGAGTTTTTTGAAAATTGATGAATGTTTGTGAAATTTTGCATACGGCGGTGTTGTGGTCGCTTATTACGTCTTCAATTTGGCGATTCTTTCGGCGACCGTTACATGGGAGAGCCTTGATGAAGTTTTCACTTCTGCCGTGTGGTTTTAAGCACACTCATTTTTTTTGTTTTCGTTTCACTGGATTAATTTACATAACATGAAATACGGCATATATGTGTTATTCATGTTTTGTTTTGATTTTTAATTTTGAAGTCAAAATATTGTTCATAACATCTTAGAATTAATTCACTTAGGTACATATAATACACAAACATAACAAAAACTGTCCGGGGAATTTTTACAGCATCTTGCACGGTTTCCATTCTTGAAAATTACACACAACACAACTTGTGGAACACTGCTTCAAACTTTCTTAACTAAGTGACAATTTAGTGACATTTCGTTTGTTTCTTGTCAGACTGCGTCAACAATTACACAATAAATGAATCACTACGCCAGCTGCAACCTTCATATATGCACGTATCGATTCCAGAAGTTTCCATTATAGTATATTCCGGGATGTGTAATATAATAGAATTCTCTACTTCTCTCTGGAATGCGTGAAGTGGTATCCTTTGTAGTTTCCGCTACCCTTCACGGTATAGCCGCGAACATGCTCGAGCTTATTACAATTCTTTTTTAATTTTTAATTTTACTTTAGTGTTAGTAGACACAGATAAAAATTTTATATTGAAAATGTGACGTGACCCTATGTTAGAATACAGTTTTTATGTAAAAAACAATGCAAAATACTAAAATTTTAGACTATTAAGTCGTTTATAAGAATCGTGCCGGCTAGTGAATTTTCTTTTCTGTCCTTATAGCTCAGTTATGTAAGTAGTTATTTTTAGTTATCTCTATTTCATCTCTACTTCACTTATATGCATAATTTTATGAGCTATAATTTCTTATCTAAAAGAGTAATTTATTTATATTTACAAAATTACCCACATATATAAATTAACTACATTTAAATACATACCAATAACCAGCCTTTACATTTTAAGAATTTTAAAATCTCACTCAACACATAAATTGACCACAATTAGCACATATTCGTGTTCGGTTCAACCACGAGAACAGAAGAGAGCCTGTTACTCAAGAAAATTACCCGAACAAGCAGACATTTCGTTGACTGCTAATTGTAAATTTGCTTTAATTTATTGCGTATGGAGTATATCTACGGAAGTCACATAAACTTTGCGTAATAACTTACATGTATATGTATGTATTTGTGAATGTACGTAAGATTGTTTCCGGTCGTGGAAAAAATTACAAACACGAACGACTTGAAAGTTTATATCGTTCTAATGGAGTACAAAAGTTACAGATAAGCTTCTTTTCATGTGCAAGGGCTATTCTCTGTTACTCTATTTTGAGATATATCTTATATGTATGCAGGTACGTGTTCAGTTTAGAGCATAAATTTAAGGAGTAATTGAATTTCTCATGGCGAAGTATGTTATTGTTCGAGTAATGTAGGGTTGCTTAAAATGTAACTTGAGCAATTACTTTAAAAGATTTGAGGAGAAATAACATTAGAAATCAAAATTGTAGTCAATCTTATTGATCTGCCTAATACCTTGCATTTGCCGGGATATTGACATTTTATTTTTATATGTATAAAGTATTGATCTGTTAAAACTAAAAGAGAAAAAAAAAAGAAAAATGTTGTGGTCAGTAGATGTAGCTTTCCTTTCAACTTGTTCTAGATATGAGAGAAATTATTTAAGTTGTTGATTTAAGTCTGGCGTTCCTTAGAGCAGTGCTTTGAGGCCAATTCTTTGTTATTTAATTCATTTTTAAATTCCGATTCTATTATACTAAAAATGTATGCAAAAGACACCGCTGTATAATCAGCTCATGAATATCTAATTGAAGCTAGATTAAACCTACAGAAACAACTCTCAAAAATCAGAATCAATGAAACTACCACGGTTTTAAGTGATTTAATTTTTCAGGTACGTAGTGAAACTCTATAATCTCAAAATTAAACAAAAATTACTTAATTTGTTGTACTACAACATTTTTTCAAGTTGCAGTGGATACTTAAGGGGTGCGAGTTTTAAATCAAGAAACAGATATCTCGTGAGGAAAGAAGGATATCTTATTACTGAAATGGAGAAATAGCCTCTCTTCCCAAAAATTGGTCGTGAGAACACATAAAATTTAAGGAGTGCGCATATTCCGCACGTTATTTTGTTTGGTACACATCCATCAAGTATTAAACAATATCGGCGAAACACAAAACTATATCAGTGTCCTGGTTTTCATCTTCATAATCTAGAAAATACCGATGCAGAATTTATATTGCAATTAGTATACTTCGGTTCACAAGTATTTATGATCTGTATTGAGGCCCCTGTGTGTGTGCCGTTAATTAACACAAAAACAACATTGCATTGCATGGTTTTTAATTGAGGATGACAGTACTCGAGCAGTTATTATTGCATCTTATCGATTCATAGAAATGCTGCAGGATTTTCTCAAAGCAAAGTATTTGATAGCGACACCGAATATAACAGCATAATGGTGACCAGAGTGTCTTTTCATCAATAACTATGTCAATTCAGGGAGATATCAGAGGCACGAATTTCATCAAAATTGACCCCTACCTACGGAATTATATCAAATTAAAAATTCAGACACTCTGATTGTGTACAACGAATTTTTAATTTAAAGTAATCATGCTCAAATATCGTTGGCCTACAAAGAAATTGATAAGAGATATATTCACATGTAATATAACACAGCAATTAAGGCACGAATCCGTTTTTTTTTCAACCGAATTATACCGTGCTTATAGAAGTTTTATGGTTGCTAATTGATCAAACCTTTCACTGCGTTTTAGACTTCTGTTTTTGATTGAAAACGATACACTAAAGTGCCTTTTTAGTGGGACAAATGTAATGACATTAGAAGGCGATAAATCTGAGCTATATGATATAAAGCCCTCGAATTGTTGCAAATTTTCATTTAGTATAATGGCACAATATCAAATCTTCTTCGCCTTTTGCTGGGTGAAGCGCGTTCAAAATTTTATTATATAGGTTTCCAATGATATTCACTACTGCTTCTTTAGACTCTATCAGCGGGGATACTTTATACTCAAAAAAAGTGGTATGGTTTTCAGATGGTTTTACTTCAAACTTCCTTGCTTTGAAGAATTTGAATTTCTCTATTGCGTCAATGACAAGTTACTGAATCGTTCAAAATATAAACACCAAATTACGTATTACTAGCAATGATTAGGGAAAAAAAGGTATTACTATTTTGACTGTGCGGCTAAATCAAGATCATACGTTAGCACTTTTGGTCCTCAGTCAAAAGAAGCGAGAGACCTATTGCGCACAAACTTTGCTGTAACCCAAAATTTTCTGTAATTGTTTAAGAGACTTTCACTAATAAGACCCACCGCAAATACAATACTATTGTCTGTCTTATCATTTGCGCTCTCTTTTCCATTCATAAATTATCGACAGCTTTAAGTCACACTTGAATACGGAATACATATTGCTGTGATATGCTGATAACCAATAGTCAATTTAATAAATTAATATTCTTTAATAATCTCAGGGCCTTAAAGGTAAATTTCTTTATTTTTATAAAAAAGAAATATGTCACAGCTTTTCCTTATTGTGAGTTCGAGCTGTGATTGTGATGTTTACTTTCCTGATGTTCTCCTTTGGGATGGGTATAAATAAGTAAATAATGAATGTCAGCACAACTTATATTTATTTACAGTATGAAGATTTACAAAACATAAAAATATATTGACTATTATACAATACAGTAGTTTATTTCATTTAGGTATATTATCTTCTCAGTTATGGTACAAGCACCTTGCAAATCTTTTATTGTTTTTTAAAAAATTGTAGAAGTCTACTAAATTACCTCTTCATGTATGCTTACTATTCAAAAGAAATTACTAAATTTATTTTCCTTATCCTTTACCTACGTATCCCCATTGGATCATCTCGACCTGAGATTTTCACGTCAAAATCGAGATTTAAACAATGAAGGACCTGTTAGATATTTCTAACAATATTTTGAAACCATTGTTATTCAAGTGAAAACGTTAATACTTCGTTGAATCGCCCTAACTTGAGATTTTCACGTCAAGTCAAGACTTATCCAAAGAAGAATTTATTAAATGTTTAAATAATATTTTTATAATTATTGTTGTTCAGGTAAAATTGTCAACACTTCGTTGAATCGCCCTAACTCGAGATTTTCACGTCAAGCCAAGACTAATCCAAAGAAGAATTTATTAAATGTTTAAATAATATTTCTAAATTGTTGTTATCCAGATAAATTTGTTAACACTCGCCTTAACTTGAGATTTTCACGTCAAGCCAAGACTTACCCAAAGAAGGATTTATTAAATGTTCAAATAATGTTTTAAAACTATTATTATCCAGTAATTTTACATAACACACATGAAGATTCTTTTATTTATTAACTATAAGATTGCAAGATGAAGCTTTATTAAATAGTGCTTGTACTTACTTTTCTTGACTGTATATCATTTCGAATTTTTCTTGATAATTCTTGTCTTCCATTCCTTTGAAATTTATTATGGCGGGTTTTATAAAATCGAATAATAATATCCCGCGCTTTACTGTATTTAGCGCGCACTTATTGTTTGAAAAACGAATTACACGTTTTGTTTCACTACATGTTTAAATCTTAAAAGCGTTTATGCCTTTTTAGATTTTATTTTTACTGAAAAACACTTGGAGCACTGATTAAAAGTTTAAGGGACTGCTGATCAACTTTTCTTCTTATGTATTCAAGATCTTCAGATGAACTCCCCTATAATTGCAAATGCACGTGTTTATATACCCTTCAACAATTGACAAACGCCTTATTTTGTTTTAAAATGTTTGGATTCTATTTGAATTTTCTTCTACTGCGCCCTCCGTGTTTGTTTTGGTAATTATCGATGTCATGTGATCACATGATCTTGCGTCCGCCATGTTATTGTTGTTGTTGTTTACATATTATTTATTTACATATCCAATTAACATCGATTGACTTTTATCGATTGGTAGGTATTTTTATGCTGTACTATATATTATATTCTGACTAATGTTATATTTGTTTTTAGCTTGGAATCTCTTGTAGCATTTTTATATGAAGGAAATTATGCCAATCGTACATTTAAATGTGTGTCTATTGATGTCTTATGCAAAGAAAAATTAAAATTGAATCTCTATATAGTGATTAGAAAATTTAAGTGGAATACATTTATTTACGTGTAAAGACCTTTGTTTTTGCAGTAGTGTTTATTATTATGGCAATATGCTGAATGCAGACTTCTGTTCATTGCGCTTCACCCCTATGGAACCTAGTGTTTCCCTCTTCGTGCAATTTTATTCCTTGTAAGTGATTTACTCTTGTGACGGAGCCATCCCTTAACATAATCCTTTCTCTGTTTTTAGCATTCATCTTTTTCTTCACCTGGATTTGTTGCCTTCTTGTGAGTATTTGCAGTGCTATGTACACTGCGGCTTTGTAGTCAGGCTCTTCCTTTTTATATTTAAAACTTATGTCAGGATTTTCCTGCCTGTAATGGAAATTGAATTGTTATTTAAGTTGTATCCTTTTATGTTTTCTTATTAAGGTTGTTTTATACAATATTCAATACAATTTTTTATTTGGATTGCTAATGCTTTCATTTTTACGGGTATGCAACGCACATTGCATTGATGTCTATTGTATTGTATGTTCATCAGTTCGAATATTTGTTGTGTTATCCAATAGTTTAAACAAAAATATATATATAAGTTAATGGATTATTCTATATATTTATTTCTGATGAAATGTTAAATTATAACTAATGTATCAAATATGTAAACCTATATTTATTTAAAATAAATTGTGCTGAAATTTATTTTGGTTATTTTTATATATAAAAGTGTGTTAACCACCTTCACTGATATCTGGTTATATTCACATTTATTTAGTAATAACCACTTATATCTAGTTTTATCAATGTTTTTACATATATAAAATGTTTAATATTTAAATCTGGTTATATCCAGTTTTCAAATTATTTTTTTATTTTTTTATATTTTTAATATACAGAAAAATACCACAGCAATATGTGTTTCCAGATTCTGCTTGCTTTCAAGTACGAATTCGCAATTTCTGCAAGCCTTCAGTACAAAATAATTTGATAACCGTTTGGACGGATGTCATCTTAAAGTACACGAAAGAAACTGATCAGGTCAACAGTTACTAACATTACTAAAGTTACAAAACTCTAGTTAAGTAATTACAATTGTTACCAAGTCCTAAATTGACTAAGGATGGGCTTCCACTGAGCATGCTTCGTTAATATTCCAAACTTTTCAATCAAGTACATTCATTTCAAAGATTAATTAGCAATTTATTTAAAAGGCGAAACATTTCTAAATTTGCTTGAAATTTGATAACCACTAGTGTAAATTTGATGCCAAAAACAATCCAAGTCGTGTAAACTTTCTCCTTCAGATTGAAAAAAATAATAATTTTTAATATAAAAATATGAATTTAATAATTTCATATTACTTCCATCGTTTTGACAAAGCGACGACTACGAAAACAATTCAATAACGAAACCGGATATTATATACACCCCTCTCATTTCTTAGCTAGTCTAGTCGGCAGAGATAACGCAAAATACATTAATAGGAAATTTAATTTGGAAACAATGATGTCAGCGGAATGTCTTATATATTGGTTCTATTTAAATTTTCACTTCGAGTAATTCAATTTGTAAGGACGCCTTTGTCCTCGGTAAAATGTTTCGCCTTTTGTTTCGGCGCAAAGCTGGGGGAGACGTCAAAAAGTTTTATATTTAGATAGGAAACATCCGGAACCTTTTTAGTATAAATTCGTACCTATGGAATAATATAACGTATTCTGGATATAACGTTTCAAGTTTTTGCACTCTCTCTGTCTATCTGTCTGCGTGAAAGTGGAGAATTTCTTTGGAAATTTCCAACTAATTGCGTTTCGTGTTACAAAGGAAAGACGACCAAGTCCTGAGGACTATAAAGTAATTTTATATACAAATATAAAGAAGTGTGAAGTCTGTATTCTGTTCGGAAATGGAATAGATACTTTTATTTGTGAAAGTTAAACGGAGTAGCTGAGACCGTGTGTATTTTCAGTATGCAATCGATTTGTTTGATTCTATTCGTGTTATGGTAGTCCTTTATATGATAATTTCTAATTTAACTGACTAGTTGTTACCTGGAAATTGATTGGCATGAAACCTTTATGAGAAATTAATGATAAATATGTGGTGGTACAACTATATCTGTACACAGTTAGTGTATGGCTTTAATTATGGATATACTGCTTGAAGAAAATTTAAATATATAATTAAATTACTACCTCATATGTAATAAGGAAGTTTATTGCTGATCTTGGAATTATACAAGTAACGAATTTCGTAATATAATTCCGCTGAAAATGCAACTACAGAAACGTGTTTCGGATTTATTGGCTCTCGTCAGTGCAGTGTAGCCAAGGAGATGTACAAAACCTAAGTCAGGGGGACCTCTCGTTTTGGAAATAATCATAACCTACAATGAAGATATATGAACTAGCCATAATTAGAAAATAGAGATTGAGTTTATTCTATTAATCAGTGCTTACAGGATTTCTAGTAACAGCTTCCTAATCTGCCAGTTACCTAATAACATGTATTTGCACAACTTCAAAAATATATTCATGCTTCTTTTATTAAATTTTAAAAAACAAACAGCAGATTGTATAGAAAATATTCAACCTCGAAACTCACCCAAAAAACCAATAGCCAAGCTTTCTCAAGAAATTCAATTGTCAGTGGGAACACGTCATAGTATCTTAAAAGAGGACTGTGTTTGCGTTTACGTAGATTTTGCTAAGAGAATACAGTACTGTCAATGATTTTTGAATAACAAACATACCTACTAATGAAATTTTCGACAAATGCTTCTCTTTGGATGAGGCTTGGTTCCATCTTTCAGGATATTTAAACAAGCAAAATATGAGAATTTGGTCCGCAGAAAGCTCTCATGAATTTGTGAAAACTACACTACATGCACAAAAAATAGGCGCTTAGCAAGCAGTTTCAAGATTTCGAATTATTGGTCCTATATTTCTTATTGAAACCATACGTAACAGCTGAAAGATATCAAAATGAACTATTGCAGCCTTTTATTAATGAACTCCATGCGCGCAAATCTTGAGAAACAATAGCTTTTTTGCAAAAATTTTTCGATAAAAGAATTATATTAATTTTCCTCCAAGATCTCCGGATCTGACAATTTTAGACTATACTTTTTTAAAGAATGCCAATTTCAAGACCAGACATTACAGAATCAAAGAGCTTCGCAATGCTATTGTTGTGAATTCTTGTGCTGACATAACCCAATAAATTCTAATAAATGGCTTTAAAAGCATTAAGCGTAGATTACTAATTATTACACACATTTTCATGACATAACCAAATTATCAAAATTATGCGCTTGTGTTTGATAACGTACACTATCACCAACCATAAAAAAAACATGGCCGTCACTAATGAGGAAAGTATTTAAAGGCACGGTATAACAAAGACTAAGTTCAATCTAATTGAATTTAATATACATATTTCATAGTGTATAATAGCTTGAGAACCGACTTTTAGACCAATGATTTAAATTATTAATATATCAATTAAAGAACAATAAGGGAAGCGCTATAATTTCCAATAAGTTAATGAATAATGTAGAGACATGTATCAAGAATATATAGGATATATGGAGATTTGATATAGACTTTTGTATCTTGTAAAATAGTAGGAAAAGAATATTTTATATTCCTCTTATTTTAAATGTCAAACATTTATTGTCATAACACTTTTGAACACTGGCCAACGTGGGGCTTTATACCATATCATTTTTGACGCCCAACCTTGGTGCACCACTTCGACATATCTCATAGTGTAACAGTATCTCAGTAAATTTGTAAGTTACTATATTTATAAACTTATAAATTTGCAAAGTTTCAAATCTCTAAGAAGCTGGACGGATCGTAATTGTTGTTTTTAAAACTTTTGAATATATCTATTTTGTTCTAAGTTTTAAGAATTATAAAGACATAGTAATAAAAGATCTAAACTGGCAATTTACTAGTTTTTCGTCATAATTAATCCGTCTGCTTGATTTCGACCGACCAGCTCGTATATGACTATGAAGCGTGTCTGCTCCGTAAAGCATCTCACATGAGTTCAATTTATTTCTCAAAACGACCGTTCTAGTGATCGAACTGATCAAATTATCGCTTATTCGTACCACCCGCCGGCCCCAATCGAAAATCACAGGCGACCACAACAGCATTCCCGGAGGCTGCTACACAAAAACATCCCCTTCCGTCCCCGGATGGTCTCCCGCCACCCCTTTATAAGGACTTGATCCTTATTCGATTTGTGCTTTGGGGGCGTCCCTATGATACGCCAGAGCGGAATTTTACAGACCGATGCGATATCAAGCGGCGATTTCCCTGATGTAACAGGGCAGTTTGTTGCCTTGGACATTGTCCGACCGCAACTCATTATCTTTAAATCGGGTGACGACGAACAGAAAGCGCCCGAACGACTATAGTGTTGCCACTAATGAAAACCCCGGGCGCAGATCGTAATTAGTGACCTTATCGTAGGAGAATTTCAATCGAAGTGGTGCGGCGGATCACGATTTTTGGTGACACTCTCGAAGAAGATGGATTAGCTTGCTTAATAGTTTTCGACTAATGATATAACGATTGGGTAGTATCTGGGTCAAACGTTTGTTCTGTAAATAGTTATTCTAATAGTTAAGTTTTTAAATTGGGAATATATGTACCAACTTGTCTAAATGGTTCACGAATTAGTACTGAATATAATTTCTTTTATATGCAGTTTTCAATTATGGTAATTATAGATGACTTGGACATATACATGCTGTATTGTGAGTTTATCGGAAGTCGTTACCAGTTGCAGTTTTCAGTTTATATTTCAAATTCAAATTCAAAATTCAAATTATTAATTGAATTATTGTAAAAAAAAACATTTACAGTAAAATCGTCAAAATATATACTACACTTCGCTGCAAAATTAAGGGATAATAGATGAAATTTAATACATTTTGATAAGTACGTGTAAACATGGAAATTTATTGCTTGATATATAAAGAAAAGAAGATTTAATCAACTTTGTGATTATTTATTTCAATAATTCGTAAACTAATTTCAACAATATACAATAAACAAGGAACCAACACATTGACGAGTAAATGAATAAACATTAAAAAATCAACAATAAAAGTTAGTAACGGATGTGACCACCCCTCGCTCTTACGTAAGCCCTCATTCTTTCTGGGATACTTCGAATTAGTGTAGCAATCTCTTTTTGAGGAACTGCTGTCCAAATTTCTTGGAATCTTATTGACAGTTCTTGTAATGTCCTAGGAGGATGTTCCAGAGCTTTAATCTGTCTCCCGAAATTGTCCCAGAGATGTTCAATGGGGTTAAGATCTGGGCTTCGCGCTGGCCAGACTAAAACATTGATACTGGCGGCAAACAGCTCTTGCCTTACGATGTTAGCAATGTGTGGTCAGCATTATCATAGATGAATACAAATTCTGGCCCATGTATAGCACCTAATGGTTCAACAATTGGAACTATCACTTCATCCCGGTAGCTTATGGCATTAATTGTTCCCCTATTTATGACATAAATGTTTGTACGGTCTTCAAGAGTTATGCCATCCCACATCATAACTGATCCGCCACCAAACTTTTCCTCTTCTTGTATGGCACACTGGACAAATCGTTCACCTTGTCTTCTTCACACTCTACCACGACGGTTATTAGTTGAAAGGCAGAACCTGGACTCATCCGTAAACAAAACTCCAGTTTTCAATTTCCCAATTGGAGTGCGTTTGAGCAAATACTAATCGAGCTCTTCGGTGGGCAGCCGTTAACACTGGCCCATGAGCAGGTCGGTACGGTTTTAGACCAGCATCAGCCAACCTTCTCCGAATGGTACCTGCGCTTACTGCGACACCAGTTGCATTCTGGAGGTAATTTCTTAATGCTTCAGCAGTACAAAATCGTCTTCGTTTAGCATTAATCCTCAATAATCGCTCTACTGCGATCGTTGTCTTGCGTACTCCACGTTGGCCTGGCCGTCTTCGGTAGCTATCAATCTCTTGGTATCATCACAAAGCTCTACTAATGACAGATTGTGTAACACCCAGTCTTCTTGGTGAGGTACCCTTCTTCGATTAGGGTTACCAATTTTACAACTTCAACTTCCGATAAATGACGATGTTGCCTGTTACCGTTCATGGCGTGATTGACGTGTATATTTTATGACGTTTACATTTTTTTTAATAGACAACATAATCAACATTTACACCAATATAATAATTATAATAAACTCAAGTTTTTTAGAAAAAATGAACACTTTAAAAAGCAGATTTGTACAAGAAATCCAAAGAATAATTGGCAAATAAAATTCCTTCATAAATTTTGCTAAAAAAAAAGGTTTTTTTTTAAAAAAAATTATTATCCCTTAATTTTGCGGCGAAGTGTATATAAATGTATAAACATAAAATAAAAATATAAGATACAAAAAAACACATCTGCCAAATAAAACACAATAATAAAAAACACAATTGAAAGTTAAATCACATACTTAAATATTCGTCGATGCTGTAGAAGCACTTTGTCAAAAGAAACTGCTTAAACAATTTTCTAAAGCCAAATAAAGTACAGTGAAACTTTACTTAACGGGCACTTCTATTAGCCGGGCACTTCCCTTAAACGGGCACTTTATCCGGTCCCGAATTTATAAGTAGGGAATTCCTAATAAATTGGTTTCTCTTATGCGGACACTACCTTGAACGGGCGCGGACAGTTATTTATCTGCTTTTTGACCCCAAAGGTTCCATTAAACGGACGGATATATCTTTGAATACATTCATTACTGTCTGATATCTGGCGAAGTCGTTAGCGCAATTCAAGAAAATGTCGAAGCTTTCATAAATATGTTGCCGTTAATAATTAAATGGTACAAACCCTGCGATATTTCAAATTTGGACGAAACAGGGCTTCTTTTTCAGGCACTACCAAAAGAAAACGTTGGCATAAGAGACGAAAAATGTGTGGGCGGCAAGTTATCGAAAGAAAGATTAACTATAATGCACTGTGGTAATATGACAGGGGAGAGAGAAAAACTTGGTTATCGGAAAATCAGCGCTTCCTCGCGCAATTAAAAATCTTAGCTTTGCTCTTCTGCCATTCCAATGGTATTCAACTTGGATGTCAAATTCTGACAGAGTGCGAGTGGTTGCATGAATTTGATCGGAAAATGATCGGTCAAAACAGAAAAGTTTTATTATTTTTGGACAATGTAGCTGCCCGTCCTAAGGATGTACAATTGCAAAATTAATGATTATAAGAAAAGAATAGTATCGTATAAAGATGGTCTACTGGAAATAAAAAAAACTAAAACAATTTTGTTTTGAAAAAGATGATGTACAACCGTTTGGTGTGCACATAGCCGTTTTGTTTTTACTTAGCAAATAAGTTATAAATATATAATTTTACATTGTGTGTTCAAATGAAAGTTTAGCTTTGCGTTTCTACTTATTTTTTTCTTTTTTCTGATAAACGGTACCTCACCTAACCGGGCAGTATTGTCGGAACGAAGGAAGTCTCACTGTATTTATATTTTTAATGTCGGGAGGTAAATGATTAAAATGTCAACATTCCAAATACCTCAGATTTTTCTGGAAAAGATCAGAGCGATGCGCAGATGGTAAGAAGTGACTTTTGTTTCTGATGTCATGCCGATGACTCTTTTTATGAAGTTGGAAAAAGCTCATATTTTTATACACGATACACAAGATTTCGTAGATAAATATGGCAGGCAAAGTCATATTTAATAAAATAAACAAAACATAATCAAAAGCCTCTGTAAATTCCACAAAGAATCCTAATATGGTATTAAAACAGTCACGTGCTCGTACAATTAAATTAATAAATTTGCTGAGTGCCGTGTTTTTTACATCTTTTTTTTATATAAAACCGAGTTGGTTTTTGTTTAAAAGATTACCATGAACGAGAAACGATATTAGCTTCTCACTAACAATGGACTCGAAAACTTTGAAAATGATGACAATAGACTAATCGGTCTATAGTTCTTTACATCATTAGAATCCCCCTTTTTGTATAAAGGTTTAATCTTTGCAAGTTTGAAATTATCTTGGAAAATTCTCTCCAAAAAAGATATTAATAATAAGTAATGGCGGCTCAGAAATAAAAGGAGAAATTCCTTTTAATAGTGATCTAGAAATACCGTCATGTCCAGCGGAGTGAGACGATTTTAATTTATTTATAACAGTTTCAATATCGAAAGAAGATGCTATCCGATAGTAATAAAATAAAACAGACTAAATTTAAAATTTTTTTTATTAATATATGAAATAAATACAAAATTAGTAATTATGTTTATTTTTATACATTGTCCATCAGTCTATTTTATTGTGTTTTTTGTTTGTGTTTGCAAAGTAGTTTTAACTAAAATTAAAGTAGACAGAATAGAGTGACAGCAAAAAATATCGATAAATGTATTTTTAATTTGTAAATAGAGTTGTTTTTGAAATGTAAATTATCCTCTTTCTAAAACGTTTAGATTGTCAGATGAAGACGTACCACAAACAAACGCAGTTTTTGTTTATCTATATAGTACCTACGTCAAAGAAGAAGATAAGTAATATCTAAATGCTTAAAGAATTAAAAATAAAACTAACAAAATAATAATTGAGAAGATATTGCATACTATCTTGTATAAATTAACTGGAGAAAATGAATTAAAAGATTGTATGTAACAAAATTAGAATAAACAATATTATTTGAATAGATATTCCTTTATAGTCTGGCAATTATATCAAACTAATCTTTCTATTAAACTTTTAAAAGTAATTATATGTTATTGAAACTCTATGAAATTATAGATTTTATAATGTACTAAAATAATATAATTCTTCCTAATGGGTTTATACTTCAATACATATAAATGTGATTTCTTTGAAAGTTAATTTGGAATACCGAATACCTAGATCTAATATTTTCTTGTATTAGATCCTGAAATCGCGTCGTCATCTCTGCTTTTACTGCTGACGTTTCGTCCACTATCTTAATGGACATATTCAGCAGTAGAATCCCTGCAGATGTCCCTTAATATAGTGGGGCGAAACGTCGGCAGTAGAAGCAGAGACGACGACGCGGTTTCAACCCAGAAGAAACCAAGAAAGTATCAACAACAGCCGTGGAAGCCTACGTCTTAGATTCACCTATATCTAATGTTGTTAGAGAAGGCTTTCCGATGTGTTAAAGTTCGAGACTCGTAATCGCTGCCCGGATTATCTAATTTCCTAAGGTATCGTTCACCTTCGAAATTTACAAAATCCAAAACGAAGTTGGATGTGAAATCAACTTCGTTTTGGATTTTATTTATTTTAAATTTTTGATGTATCTGTTTTGATTTGATAATTATGGATCTTCTCAGCAGGTACACAGACTAGATTATTTAATTGATCACTGCTAATATATTTTTTTTTGTATCTTGTAATTCGATTTCAAAAGCAACGACATGAATTAAAAAATTCAATGAGTTTTTAAAATTAATTTGACAGATTATATATTATTGTTAAATGTTTATATTTGACATATAAAATGAAGTGTTTACCAGTGTTTTAGATGGTGTCGAAGAATATTCACCATTAAGTGAATTCGTCTGTAAAATAATGACGCGCAGAAATAAAACATTTTGTTCCTAATGCAAATGCAATGCTACAACGCATAAGTTGTATCATTGCCTTTTTTTTTTGGTGTCGGTAAGGTAAGAAAAAAAGTAGTAAAAGTGCATCCGTTAGTTGACATTTCTTGAGATCGCCGAATCACATTAAGGTGATAAAAGTTCAATTTGCGCTTCTGATATCGGTGATCGATATAAATGTAATTTGGACCTTTCCATTAGCTCGACCCCATTCTGAAAGACTAAAACGTATATCTATATATACGTACTTACATAGTATTTACTTTCGAGCTAACTTGTACTGACGTCATCAATATAAATTTAATTAAAACTTCTTCAAATTCTTCGAATTCGATTAAAAATTTGTTACGGGAATTAAATTGTTAGAGATGAACCAGCGCAAGAAATCCATTAAACAAATCAAACTTTCTGGGTCTCTTTTTTCCATTCCTGATAATTAATCATTCAATTAGTTAGATGCTTTATTCTTTTATTATTAGCTTTCAATATTTATAATTTAAAATAATAGAAGCTATTCAGGCATGTTATACTACTGCAACATATCTTTTACGATTATGGAAATTGGTTTCGAATTTCTTAACTTTAAGCTTGTCAGAATCTATTGTGACATATAGTGCTGGTTGTTTGGGTAAAGTGTTTAGTCACCGAACGACTATCAACGAGAAACAACAAAGAAAGTAAAAGAGTGTCTCTGTTTGATCGGTGGGTGAAGCGACCACGGTTGTCTGCGCGTTCGTCTGGCTAGGCGAGTTGTTCGTAAGAAAGAAAGCTGTTTATTTTCTCAAATGCACAACAGAGAGTTAAAATTAAAAATTGATAACAAAAAGGCTGACAGGAAACAGAAAATTCTTTCTCATATATAAATTTATTTATAATATATATGTATATAAATAGTTTTTACTTATATAAGACTATATATATGAGTCGCATACTTATTAATATAATACATAATATTGTTGTTATAGTGCAATTAACACTATTAAGAATTTCAGATAAAAGCTACATTTTAAAAGTAGAAATAAATACATTATGTAATTCTAACTAATTCAAATTTAAAATTACTACAACAATTTGTTTATTTTAGAATTTGCCCACATATAGAAGCAACATTATTTCAGTGTAAATATAAATACACACTAAGTTTACTTGATGGTTGCTTATCACTCAAATACGTTATTCTTTGGCTTAGTGACTATGTTACTTCAACTCTATGCCGTTAGAAGTACCTATCTTACTACGAACAGATTTCTTTTTGTAAGCATGAGATGTAAATCTACTAACACCTATGTACAGCAATTATTGTACTTATCTTTCACTGATTCATTTTCTTGTTATATACTAATATAAGTAATCTATAAATATTTCAAGAAGTAAGGAGTGTTCTGAAAATGGAAGATAAAGCGAAACAATGGAACAAAAAACTATTTAAGAAAAAATTAAATCCACACACAATAAAGTAGAACGTATACGTTATCACTGTATATCTAGGCGATTTAGTCTAATTGGTGAAGTATTTACTTAAATATTGGAAGCGTATGTATGTTATATGTTTCATCTTATATTTTCTGCCAATAAATTCTATTATTATTATAATATATACTTCCGTGTGAAAATTGAAAGTCATTGAAGCATTTTATGGTATCCAGAGAAAAAAATGACATTCGGAATGAGAACAAGCAAAAAAGATGTAATGCATTTTATTGCAACAAAAAACTTTTGAAGATTAAAAATCGAATAACAAAGACAGTATGTTAGTATTATATAAAATAGAACAACGGCAATGCCGAATAATAATACATTGAAGCTTAAAGTACTGGAAAAAATAATTATCTGAAATAATTGGAACAACCAGCGAATAGACAGAAAAAACAAGCGGAATAAGGTATTAGACAAAGAAGCAATGGAAAAAAGACGCAGATGGAAACGTATTAAGAAAAAAGCCTACCTGGAAAAAGAGCACCAATCAATAAGTATAAAACTAGGAAATATTACTGAAGTTTAAAAATGTTACTATAAATTTATCATCGCAATTTTTCGACTTTCTGTTATAAATTTGTGCGTGGAGTGGAAAGGATTATATACCGTTAGAGGAGCATATCAGAATTCGGATCCTTATAACGGATAGGATAAAAAAAGTTAATTATATTTATTCAAAATACGTTTTCAACAACGGTCCAAAAATATTTGCGAAAAAAGGAAGTAAAGCAACTCGGTGCTATTACTTTAGGAGAAAGGTGTATATAAGCAACCACGGCTTTAGCAGTGTGGTAACAGTGTGCCACCAGTGTTCATATTTTCTTGAAAAAAATTCAAGACACTCATGTTAGCCAATGCAAGTCTTTATTGTATTAGAGCAGCTAATAACTGTGAGTGGATGGCAGGTTTTTTTATTATTTATTCACATTCCACCAAATTTACACTATGCTTGAAGACAAATCGGTTTGACTTATTCTAAACAACCATGTATATTTAAGTTTACCTCTTCACACCTCCTATGGTCTTCAACCCTTAGACAAGTAAGAGATGGCTAAAGTCGCACACAGGCGTTTCTATGGGTATTCATGACTTACCAACAGTATTGAGGAAACCTCTACTACACCCTTTAACATTCAGAAAAGATTTCTATGTACTAAAATTTCGCCTTTTAACGGAGACATTTTTACATGTAATAATTTTTTAGTTATGGTGGTTACAATTAGGGAGTACAGTGGGGGAAGAAATACCTCAAATATGATTGAACACCCAGATAAGGTCACTTAGCAATCTAATCGTCTTTTAACAATTCGGCATTTACCACCATCTCCTCAACCATCAATTCGGAAACACGCAGTTAACCCCTTGGAAACTTAAATCTGCAATTTTAAAGATACACCTGGAAAGCATGTATTGGAAGAAGAAGCTCGTGAAAGGGAAACTCGAAGGAGCAACATAAAAGGTAACGACCCTGTTACAATAAATCTAAGTGGAAATTACGGCAAGGGCAAAAAAAAAAATTACTAAAAAACAAACAAAACAGATTCTGTTGAGCCTTATGACCCGGAAGATAATGAAATTTGCTTTATCTGCATGATACCCTTCTCACCAAGTAAAGACAGAAATTGCATCCAACGTTGAACGCACAAGAGGTGGATACACGTGCTAGCTTGCACATATGCTAGCTATTATGATTTTTACGTATTGCTATGATATTAGTACAATTGTTATAGGGTTGCCACGATCTAGCTCATAAAACAAAATTCTCTCTCTCTCAGGTTCCCTCGGCGAAACTGTACAATGTTCACGTCAGGAATCGTGATCTTAGGAAACAGTATAAAAAAACAACAAATTACTTGAAGACAAAAAAAATGAAATAAATAATTAATTAACTTTTCTAAAATCTTTAATAAAATAGAAAAACAAATCAGAAATAATTTATTTATTATAAAAAAACAAAAAAAAAAAAAAAAAACTTTCATTAATAAATTCTCAAGAAAAAATCCTACCCCCTACTTGACCAGATAGGATAAAAAAAACTTGTACTGACAAACGCGACAAAATTTACCTAATTAATTACTTAAAATAAATAAATTAAATACCTATAATTAAAATACATCAAATTATAGCAAACTGATACAATAAAGAAAATTATCTACTTTAATAGCTTCTCAATAAATATAAAATATTCTCAAACACGTGCAGCAAAACAAAATGAAGGCTACGAGTCTACTTTTCTACTATATTAAAATTTTCTCTTATTATTATTATAAAGAATGCATTCTCTTACTTAAAAATATATATACTTAACTTGCATAACAGCAATAACTAATTCACAACTTGATTAAATCTTGGCTCCGTAAAAATAAATTATTATAACAAATTTTATTCAAACATCATATCTTTAATTCTACTGCACTAGACCGGAGACCAAAAATTTAATGTCTTCATATATCACACGCAGGACAAGTCAAAGTCCATATCCCTACCACGTCTCATAAACTTCGCACATGTATAGGATATTAAAATCAAGTTGAACAGCGTAAATAATCTTCAGGCATCTTTTCTTTTAAATTTAAATAACAAAATAAATATAAATATACACAGATTACCAAAATACAGTGTGTACCAAAACATTTGCCCCACAGAAAAATAAATTTGAAGTAAATCAATTTATTTAATTTTACTTATCTATGATATATAAAAACCATAGCATATCTCCAAAATAACAATTTATTAAATCTGTGCAAAGCAAAGATTTCAGAAATTTTTATTTTCCGCACACAACATCTTACTATCTCTAATGTTTTCACCAAATACAATATAATGTAAAAATTAAAACCCTTCTCCGCACACAGAATATAATTGTATAGTACCTCACAATCTTCTTAAGGATTGTTCAAATATGGATGAAGCATACTAATGTGATATCGTCCCTTCTTAATGCGTCCATCCATTGAATAGAGCTCATATGTGACATTATTAAATATTCTTGTTATAATATACGGACCACAATACGGAAGATCCAATTTAGCACACTTTTGTTGATTTCTTCTGGCAACCCTGTATCTTCTAACAATAACTGTATCACCAATATTAAACCTAGTTCTTTCTTTGATTTTTTCATTTTCTCGGCGCACATACATCTCCCCTTGCCTTTGTAGTCTTCCTCGAACCAAATTATTTCTCTCTTCTAGATTATGAACAACTTCTCCATGCAAATCCCAGGGCCGACTAGGAGTCATTCCATTCATCAAAGTCGCTGGACACTCTTCCGTAAGGGTATTGGGCGAATTGTTCATGGAATCTTCTATCTGTTGGACATACTGGACCCAGCCTACATGGTGTTCATGGGTTTTCATCCTCAAAAATTTGATTACCTCTTGAATATACCGCTCACATGGATTGGCACATGGATGGCGTATCGAAGAAAAACATACATTAATATTTTGTTCATTCAAAGCATTTATAAATCTATCATTAGTAAAATAGCTAGCATTATCTGCTAAAATGCGTCTCATTTTTCCTTGATTTTGTACGAAGTTATTAATACATAAAAGTGCAATCTCAGAATTGTATTTTGTAGTGGGAAACAGCCTAACAAATTTAGTAAAAATATCCACCATAACAAATATATTTCTATACCCATAATCTCCTGGTATTAAATTTCCTAAGAAATCAATCGCTACTAAATCCAATTTATTATTCACTATTATACTTTTTATATCATGTTGCAATGTGCGATTTTTATGCTTTCCAAAATAACATTCATTACAATTCCTTACCACCCTTTTCGCAATACTTCTATCCTTAACAGCATAAAAAGCTTCTCTAAAAGTTAACCAAACTTTCCTAGTCCCAATATGTCCCAGTTCATTATGAATAATAGACATTGCTTGACGAGCATACATTTCATTTACAACCACATTATACTGATCACGAATCTGTTTTTTAATAAGCCCATCATGAAAAATATAATCTTTATAATTTCCCACATTTCTCAATTCCTCTTTAATATGATCAAAACATTCATCCTGCTGGATCTGATGGATCTCAACATAGTCAAACATTCCCTCAGCTGCATTACTATTATAAGCATTTAACTCGACATGATTGAAGTTACTTTTTATATTGTACATTCTTGTTAAAGCATCAGCGGTAACATTTAGAACACCTCTGATATGTCTAATTTGAAATGAATATTCTGATAACAACAATGACCATCTATATATTCGATTATTTGAAAATCTAGTTGACAAAAGTGACGTCAACGCCGCATGATCTGATTCTACAATAAATTTTTTAGCCAACAAATAAAAACGTAATTTATTTATAGTATGCACTACAGCAAGTAACTCTTTTTCTCCCACTGTATATCTTAATTCATATTTTTTTAATAGCCTTGAAATGAAACAAATAGGCTCTTCATTTCCCTCATCATCTAACTGAATTAAAACTCCACTTATAGCAGAATCACTAGCATCAACTCTTAATAAAAATTCTTTAGAAAAATCAGGCAGTACTAATAACAAACTATTATAAAATTCATTCTTAACCTTTTCAAAAGCATCTATTCTTTCTTTAGACCAAATAAATTTTTCATTCTTTCTTAATAATTCATACAATGGTGCACATAATTTTGCCAAATACGGAACAAATCTTTTATAATAACCCACAATACCAAGAAAACCTCTCACCATTTTCACATTCTTAGGTCTAGGATAATTTTTTATAACCTCCAGCCTAGAATCATCCACACTGACATATTTTAAACTTAAATTATATCCAAGGAATTTAATTTCCTTTTTAAAAAACTCACATTTCTTAATATTAATTTTTAAACCATTATTTGCTAATACCTCTATAACCTTCCTTACATGTTCCATGTGTTCTTCAATTGTCTTGCTAAATATTAAAATATCATCTATATAATGGGATACAAACGATTCATAGGGTTCTAAAATTTGTTGCATTTCTCTAATTAAAGCAGCAGACGAGCTACTTAGTCCATATGGTACCACTTTAAATTGGTATACAGCTCCATCTACCATAAAACCACAATATTTTCTACTCTTTTTTTCTAAAGGCACCAACCAAAAAGAACTTTTTAGATCCAACTTAGTATAAATCCTAGCGTCGTTGCACTTAGATAATAACGTTTCCACAGTTACAGGAGTCTCAAATTGCATCTTGGTACGCTCATTCAACCTTCTGGCGTCCAAGCATAAGCGAATATCTCCACACTTCTTTTGAACCACCACCAGCGGATTGACATACCTCGTGACACCTCTCTCAATAACACCATCTCGCAACATCTTTCTTACTTCTTCTCTCACCTTCTCTTGCATATTTTTGGGAATTGGATAATTTTTAATTTTAAATGGTCTCGACTCATCTACTTCTAATGAATGTACATAATTTTTAGCAATACAGGGAAATTTATCTACTAAGGAAATATTCTTCTTTATCATATCTTTGACATTTTCTTTATATTTTTCTTCAACATTAATTTCAAGTAAATCTACATCCTCAGGCACCTCGATACACATATTATTGGACTCTATTTCTTTAACCTCTTCAACCTCTTCATAATTTTCACCATTTATACTATTTATAACTTCTTTTACTTCATATACCATTTCCATATTATTTATAATCTTTTCATTTTCTTCATCTTCTTCATCCTGCTGAACCCAAGAAACTACTTGATTCTCCACCACCATACATTTTTTTTCAATGTCTATTACTGCCTTTATTTTCTCTAACAGGTCCATTCCAATAATACCATCTCTTTGTAAACCTTTGACTGACATAAATTCTCCCAAAAACTTATTATCTTCTACCATAAATTCAACTACATAAATTTTATTTACCATTGCTATTATCTTTTTCGTCGCAGACACAATTGTAATTTTTCTTGTAGGTATATATTTACCTGCATTCATACTTTCTAATTTTTTTATTATTTGATCATCCAAGATTGAAATTTCACTCCCCGTATCAACTAAACAATTTACTTTCACTCCTCCCATAGTAACTTTTATATGTGGCAACATCTTATTATCTAAACTATCTGAATCATTATCTCTCATTGCATTCATACTAATTATCTCTTTGGTTGGCCTATCTAAAAATCCTGACACTTTGCCTTTTCCTCTCTCTCTACATTTTCTCTACTATTTTCTTTTTTAGTACCATTATATGAAAAATTTTTATTTACTCTTTCATTCTGTATATAATTACTATTTCTATTTTCCTCTCTTAATTGACATGCTCTATCATTCTCTCTATTCCAATTTACATTTCTATTCTCTACCTGTGGTCTCACAAATCTATTTGACATGTTATAATTGTGTGAATTTCTTTCTCTATCATTAAAATTTCTTTGTTCTCTATATCTTATACCATTTCTATCATATTTTAACATATTCAAACTTTGAAATCTATTTCCATACTCAGCATCATCTAATCTCCTCAATAATTCTATAAATTGACTAATGGTCTTTATATTTTGTATGGCCACTGCCTGACTTACTTCAACATCAAAATGACATGCTAATTGTGTAACCAAATCAATTTCTAGCATAGCAGGAGTTAAATATTTTAAAATTGAATATTTTTTTATTATATATGTCTCACGATTATCTGAACCTCCTTTCTTAAAATTACCAAATAATAAATCTTTTCTCACCCTCATTTGTGCCATCTGTCCCCAATACTGCTGTGTGAATCTCTTTTCAAAATCCTCGAACGTCATCACCTCGTCAGAAATCATGTCCCACCAGATAAGAGCATCATCCTTCAAACAATTTCTCACCATCTGCAGCTTTCTACCATCTCCTGGAACATTCTCCAAACACACCTTCAAATTCTTCAGAAAACCCATCGGATTTATTGATGTTGATCCATAAAACTTAGGCAAAGCATCATCTGCTACTGGCATCGGAATATATTTTATTATTTCACCATTTCCACGAATTTGTTCATTTTTTATTGCTGTTATCTTCTCTTCCACCTTTTCCATTTCTTTTCCATTTAATACATCTCTCTGTAGCACTTTTATGCATTTATCTTCAATAATATTCATTCTTTCTAACATTTCTTCTTTCATTACATCAACTTTAATTTTTAATTCTTCAATATCTTGTTTATTTTCTTCTATTTTCTTTATTTGACCATCCACCTGTCCAAACTTTGCCATAAATACCTCAAAACTTCTTTGCATCCTTTCTTCCATCTTGTCCATTCTTTCTCCCATTTCCAATATCATTTCCATCAACATTTTATTTTCTCCTTCTTCTTTTTTCTTTAAAATAGACTCCATACCCTGACTCTGCTCCTGCGACTCATCACTCTCATACCCTGCTGGTTGTCTCCATTCCATTTTCTTTTCTCCCTCCATTTTGTTTAACACATCCATATTTTGTTGGGCGCCTTGTAAATTTCCACTTCCTTCCATTTTCAAACCACGTTGTTTCAGCCAAAATAATTGCTTTTCTGCCACACTTTGATTGCCGCCAAAATAATTGCTTTTCTGCCCCACGTTGTCTCAGCCAATTTAATTGTGCTATGATATTAGTACAATTGTTATAGGGTTGCCACGATCTAGCTCATAAAACAAAATTCTCTCTCTCTCAGGTTCCCTCGGCGAAACTGTACAATGTTCACGTCAGGAATCGTGATCTTAGGAAACAGTATAAAAAAACAACAAATTACTTGAAGACAAAAAAAATGAAATAAATAATTAATTAACTTTTCTAAAATCTTTAATAAAATAGAAAAACAAATCAGAAATAATTTATTTATTATAAAAAAACAAAAAAAAAAAAAAAAAACTTTCATTGATAAATTCTCAAGAAAAAATCCTACCCCCTACTTGACCAGATAGGATAAAAAAAACTTGTACTGACAAACGCGACAAAATTTACCTAATTAATTACTTAAAATAAATAAATTAAATACCTATAATTAAAATACATCAAATTATAGCAAACTGATACAATAAAGAAAATTATCTACTTTAATAGCTTCTCAATAAATATAAAATATTCTCAAACACGTGCAGCAAAACAAAATGAAGGCTACGAGTCTACTTTTCTACTATATTAAAATTTTCTCTTATTATTATTATAAAGAATGCATTCTCTTACTTAAAAATATATATACTTAACTTGCATAACAGCAATAACTAATTCACAACTTGATTAAATCTTGGCTCCGTAAAAATAAATTATTATAACAAATTTTATTCAAACATCATATCTTTAATTCTACTGCACTAGACCGGAGACCAAAAATTTAATGTCTTCATATATCACACGCAGGACAAGTCAAAGTCCATATCCCTACCACGTCTCATAAACTTCGCACATGTATAGGATATTAAAATCAAGTTGAACAGCGTAAATAATCTTCAGGCATCTTTTCTTTTAAATTTAAATAACAAAATAAATATAAATATACACAGATTACCAAAATACAGTGTGTACCAAAACATTTGCCCCACAGAAAAATAAATTTGAAGTAAATCAATTTATTTAATTTTACTTATCTATGATATATAAAAACCATAGCAGTATGTATAAATTGTACATCTCATGAGAATTGACTCTTATTCTACTCCTTGCCTGTAATTTTTCATGTATGTTAGACCTCACCTTCACATACTGCAACAACGAGATCCGTCGCAGGACACATTGATAGAGTCCGTATTATTTAGTTAAAAATCTTACATTTTTTATTTATATTTAAAGGTAAATATAATTTAATACATTGAATACATATGTAATATATATTGTTTACGTATGTATTTATATTTTTTCTAAGTTAATAAATTGGAAGGAAAGAATTAATTGTCAAAAAAGAGACAACCTGTCTGTATTACTTCATTACGAATGTGCTTTTATCCTAACTTCCCGTGAAAAAATCATGAATAAATATCGAAAATACAATTAAGACATTACAGAGTCTTTATTTGTTTGATTAACCCACGAAGCTTTTTCTACTATTCTTGCTTTTACAAAACAGTGACTAGTATATCGCATTAATTAATTAAGTGCTGCTATATTGTTAAAAGCAAGAGGTATTTTTGTAAGGAATTAATTATATTACCTCTCTCAATTAATATTAAAACAATAATTTAGGAATTATATATATGTATGTATATATGTAGTATAAATTTTTAATACCTGGCCATCCACTTCTCTATTTAAAGCAAAAGAAAAGAATTTTAATAATACATCTGTATTCTATGTCGGTAGAATTTTTTTTCCGAAGCGCTGATTTTACGATTTTATTTTGTCGTCTACTTCGGTTTGACATAATAATTTATTTTCTTTGAGTAGGGTCTATTCACCGCAGCAAGTTGTTGAACTTTTCAGGAAAGAAAAGAAGAAGAAAATCCTTCTACTCGAGCGGCGAGATTTCTAATTTATGATAGACAAATATTCGTTTCTGAAGTTGAAACACAAACAAACAAGGAATCGATAATATCAGTTTGTCTGTCTTCAAACTCTTATTAAGGGGTAAATATTTATTTAGCAAAGTGAAAATAAAATAAAAAGCAACTAAAGCATCTACTAAAACTTACAGGGAGCAGATATATTGATCGAAAAGAATAAGTTTGTTATTTCAGAAATTTGAGTTATCTAGAGTCTTACGATCTTATAATTAGTTTTTGTCGTAATCCGTGTAAGGAAAAGAAAGTATTAAGTCAAGTATTTATTAGTATTCGAAAAATACAATTCATTTTCATTATATCTTCATACAACAGTGTTTGGTTTAGAGCTGTATGTAAAATTTGATAGATAAAGTCGCCTTTCATTAGCTGTAAAACATACATAGTACGAAAGCCGCTTGAAAATTAAATAAGTATGGTTGAACTTCTCTCTTTTCATTTTAGGAGTTAGCTAAATGTATTTTGGTGCGTATGCCCATATATTTTCTAATAGTATTAACTCTCATATTGCAACCGTGAGAGTACTAGTACAAATAATAGTTATTTATGTCCCAAGTCATTAAAGTGATTTTTTATCGTACGAGTCAGATTATAAACCAAGCGAGCGAGGCGAGTAATACGCGAGTTCGATAAAGGCACTTTACTGAAGCTGTGCATACAAAATTGTATTGCTAACCGCAAAAATTTGTAAAAAGACATAATCACTTATCACATTATATGACAACGGCAAACGACTTATGTTTAAAATCATACAGTCATGGCTATGTTGACAGATATTAGCGGCAGGTAATGTGTTTTATTTTACAGTACAATAAAGTGTTTGTTTACATCCGTAAAACGCTATGGTAATGCATCGCCTTATTGACGGTTGGCGATAAATAAAATTATGAAACGAAGGAACACATTAATGAGTTTTCCATAGTTATAAACACAAGACTGAGATACAGGGGCTATTTTGGGCAAATTGTGATAGTGTAAGTAGTTAGACTGACGTTTTATGAATCGTTTGGGTGACTATTAGCCGAAGCTGCCTCAAACTTGTGTACTACTACATCCTGTCTCAGAATAAGAAGGAGTGATTTAAATATCATGCCAGAACACGGGACACAGGTTAAAATATAGTAAACAATTTGGTATTACTTTTAAGTAGTTGGGAATACGTTAATTTGTCAACAAAGTGTAAAGAATTTATTGTACAAGAGTGACTTCTTGGATTCATATTTAAAATTTACTAAATATTAGAATCGAATGCAATGTTTGATATAACCTCTTCTAGTGCCTCTAACCTTAAGCATATAAATATTTTATAAAATTTTCTTTTAAATTTGAAAGTAATATGTGTATACATCGTAAATTATTGTTATTTATATTAGTTTTGATTATACAATTAAAAATGAAATGAACTACTTTTAAAATTTATTATGAGAGTATGTTAAAAATACAAAATTAGTGTGATTTACTAGTCCATAATAAGTCAATTTCACTATCATTAGTTTCAGCACAAATAAGAAACGATTCTACGATATCATTCATTAGCCTATGTCCCACTCTTTTAATAAGTAGGTGCCTATGCACTCTGCCAGAATAGTATGATGCATTGTCTCTGGCTACTACAGTATTATCCGGTAATTTGTGTAATAGATGTTCAAACCATTCTTCAAAAATAATTGAATTAAATTCTTGTATTGCGTCGTGGTGGCCAACTGTTTTTTATATCTTCGAAGAGGTACATTTTTAAAAAGGGGAAGGCACACCATCTGCCTTATAGTATTTCTGACATATTCATATTTCTTTGAGAGATCTTAGTTGACCTGCTCCTATTCCTTAATTATGCGATATGCAGTTGATTTTGCCTGTCCTATAATAAATACATAATTACAATGCTATTTGTGTTGTGAATTTAACTGTTTGCTTGGACCTGACTGATCGATAATATTCGTGACGTGTTTAAACAGAGTGTAATTAATAACACAGTAAACTATAATAAATCAAAATAAAAATATAAGAAAATGTTCATGGCGTATATATCTATTTTTCCATATTATATTTGCCTACATAAGAAACAATGAAATCTCTTAAAAACATATATTCAATTCACTCCATCTTATTCTGAGACAAGTATAGCCTTACTATAACCAACATTTTTAAGAAGAATCGGCACATTTCTGTTCTTAATGTATCTGTTAAATTCAAGATGACCGCTATCTATTACTTAATATAGTTTCTTTAGGACAGCACTGGATACTTCCTTTGGAAGAACGTATAGTAAATGAAGTGCACTACTACACCTCGTATGGTCATTATAAACATCAGGCATGAACCTAATTTTCAAGTACAAGTGCGGTATATATAAAATTTTATGAAAGAACTTCAACGTAACTCATACCTTGTCCATTATCATCATATTCATCACCTACTTACTAGCAAAAATATCCTTCTATGCACTTTTAACGTAAATATACATAGACATAGATATAATGGAATACATACATATTTTAAAAAATTAAGGAAAAATTTATAGATTAAGATATTAAATTAATATATATATATATAAAATATATTTCTTTGGAATAGCGGCTGATAAATTAACTAATAAAATTACATTTGTTTTTTTGTGACGTTTCGGCATTTATTTATGTCTTCATCTGACGAGGACGTAAATAAATGTCGCAACGTCACAAAAAAAAATTAATTTTATTAATAATTTATCGGCCAATATTCCAAAGAAAAATACTTTTTATATATTTAAATAGTACGCCAAAGAAAAACTGATTTAAATTTATAATATATATCATAATACTGAACTGACTGTTTCCCATTTGTTCCGTATTATCGAGAATGTGGATTTTTTTATTGTAATTATTAAACTTTTATACTATTTTAATTATTATGAATCTAACGAAATACATTAATATTAATTTAATATTTTACGAGCGACTCTTAACGAGTTTAATAAGAATGATAAACTTTTAAAAGGTTATCATAAAAGTTCAACTAAAATAATAGTCCATTACATATACATACATTAACATATTCAATTGTGCATGTGTATATGTATCAACTAACGAAAACATTCTCTACTTCCTGACATGCAAGTAATACATCCGAATTAAGTATCTACAATACTTCCTAATTAAGCGTTAATAGTCATTTAGAATATATAATCTAATACTTTTAAATATGACCTGAAAATATCTAGCCTGCTTACTGTATATCTACTTTATATATTAAAATATATTAATTCTTGTCGATCTTTTAAAGTTTAATGTACTAATTAGACTATGGAAGATGAAAATGTTCCCTCATTATCCAAGATAATTTCTATTAATTTATTAATGGAATTAAGTACTCTGTTCTAATAAAAATTAAGAAAATTATTTTTACCTCGAAGATTTTTCCTTACGCTACTGGTAATCTTTGCATATTTAAACAATACTTGCTAAATTATTAAAAAATAATTGATGTCCCGTCCTATTTTATTTAGTTCTGTTTACACAATTTTTATGTAATTTAAAGCAGTCATTTATAAATTATAATCATTTTTATTGTGAAAAAAATAGTATTAGAAAGTGAAGCATAGCAAAAGGTTCTTTAATAGTATATTATGCAATGAGCATTTAATGATAGGTATTAAGACACGAGTAAGAAAATTACAATACGAGGCGAAGCCGAGTATTGTAATGAATACGAGTGTCTTAATAGCCATTAAATGCGAGTTGCATACACTATTTTTTCTACGACCCCATAATAAAACATTATTTTTTGAACATTCCATTACATAAATCGAGCGTAAAATTTTCAGTACGTTTTTACGAATTTAGCTGGTAATAAATTGTTCGTGGCTCTTAAGGCTTATTCCATAATTTCTGCTGGAGTCAAATTTTACATTTCAATGTAATTATCCCTCATTTTTACCGTTTATATTTTCAAAAAAGCACAAATTTCAAGTACTTACTTGTAAATTGCAGAGAACTGTCACATTTAATTAATCTTTATATTTGTCAGATATGCAGTCGCCATATTGAATATTATTTGAATATTGGAATGTCGCATTCCTATTGGATATAAACTTGTATCGTATTGAAAAATCTGTATTCCTATTGGATATAAACTTGTATTATAATGAAACCCTGTATCGTAATGGACATCATTAAAGTACAGGTTGAGCATACCTAATAATACAATTAAAGTATGCGATTAGGAAAAATATATTATGGTACCAGGGCATTTGAAGTTTATACAAATAATAAACATTTTAATCGTTTATTTATTTTAAAAACAATCGCGTTACGTCCATTAGTGGTCGTTAAATGTAAATTTAAACAATAAAAAATACAAATTTGTTTAAAATAATCAATGTACTGAACAAAGAAGAACGTTTGTTGTAATAGTACTTATGCGTATAAGTATTACTTTTACTAACTCTAATGTGAAACGAATAGTTCAAAAAATGGTAAATATTTAATCTGATTATATCGTTGGAGCCGGTTGTGATGAATCCTCGTCGTTGTATTACAGGTGTTTACAACTAAGCTATTTTTTTCGTGAATTATATTGACAGTTTATGTTCCGTAAGAAGTTAACCAAAATATTCACCTGTTAGAGTTCTGATTGTTAATTGCTGTTTTATTTCCAAAGCATCCTCAAGGTAGTTTTAGCCGCTGAGGAGAATTTCCAAACTCCGTATTTTACTATTCGAATGTCACCTCCGATTTCAGCTAAGAATAAAGTCTAATTAAAGATCAGTGTCCTTTATGTTAAGATCAACTTTAGAGGTGTACTTTTTTCAATGCGAATGCTAAGTGTCAAATTCCCCAGAGATTTATAATTGCTACAATGCTCCTGTAATTTACTTGATTTCTGACAGCTCTTATCTCCAAAGGTCATCAACATTTTAATATTACCGGATAACCACGATAAGAAAGGTTTGATTGTTTTGAGAGTTGTGTATATCGAAAAGGAGTAAAACCAGGTTCCCCTTAGCGAATAGTTAGTAGTTTAATAGGCTAAGAAACTTTTAAAACGTAAAAGATATTTCGCCACCTACAGAACTGTATCCTTTTCGAGAGGAAGGTACTTTATTAAAATACAACTTGTCTTCAATGAGAGTTCTTCTTTACTTTAATTACATATTATTACTTTTTGTCTGTATGAATATTATTACTGACTATAATTGGGTTTATTCAGATATAGCAAATTATAACTTTTGCAATATCACCCATAGGCGCAAGCACATAAGTATTTTTAAATAGTACATTTTTAGTACTTTTCAGTGGCAATTGAATATACAGGCTGATCTATTTAATGTTTTTAGAATTATTAACCTTAGAGAATTATCTATACTTCGCTAGAACAAGAGTTTAAATGTGGAAATAATAATTAAATATGTACTGAAATAAAATCTCTACTAATTGAGCCTATAATAGATATTTCATCATTAATGAAAATGTAGTATTCATTGCATAGTTTAAGTCTAACCTGCTTTGATTTGTTTGTTAATATCTATATCTATTGCTGTCTATTGTGTGCCCTAAATATTTAAGTGATTCCAGCTGCTTTACTTTTATTCCTTCAAATATTATTTTAATTATTTCGGGTTTTCAGCTGTAATGATTTCTTTAGTTTCTTACTTGAGCCTATAATAGATATTTCATCATTAATGAAAATGTAGTATTCATTGCATAGTTTAAGTCTAACCTGCTTTGATTTGTTTGTTAATATCTATATCTATTGCTGTCTATTGTGTGCCCTAAATATTTAAGTGATTCCAGCTGCTTTACTTTTATTCCTTCAAATATTATTTTAATTATTTCGGGTTTTCAGCTGTAATGATTTCTTTAGTTTCTTACTTTTCATTGTGTACTTCCTCTAATCCAGCTATGTAAGGACTTGTAATGTCGAAATAATGGAGCACATTCGCAATCCCAGTCTAAATTGTTAAGTTCGTTTTACATCTATCTATTTTAAATTCCGTTTCTAGAACTTGGTCAAAATTGAAGCCAAATCGGGTATTACATCTGTAGATTTTTAGTTCAATTTAAAGTTCTTATACATAATTGACGTGTGTAAAACGCTGTATTTTATGGAATTTTGCTAATCATCAGTTTGAAGTCCAATTTTACGTTTAGCAAATTGACAGATATAAAACAAGCTTTCTAATTATTCTAATAATTTATCTCAATTCAGATTATTACAAATGGAGTTTTGTGAACAGTAATTGCTTACGAAGCAGAAAAGCAAACTACTAAATATTATGTATTTAGAAACATAGAATACGTGCATGACTTCCTTCAAGTAGTACTTCTATAATCGAATTAATTATTCGAATTGTGTTTTCTGAAATTTTTGTTACTATGTCAATAGATTGCTTTCGTAGTAATGGCTGATGATTGCGTTTTTTTCGTATTGGCGAAATTATTTAAAAGGTTGATATAAAGAAAAGAAGTCCTCTTTACATAATTTCCTCACTAAATATTGCTTTTTTTATGCTATATATAAGTATAAGCTATTTTGAATACAGCTCTTTTCATTTAGTTTGAAGATTATATTTGTAATAAACTAAGCAATACAATATAATTACCAATACATATTTGTCAACAGTATTGGCTTGCGAAACATGTTAACACAGTATTAAGTATTTTTTTTTATAAAAATGCAAGTATTTATAATACAGAATACGTCCATGGTCTTCATATAGTGCTGTTTCAGTAAAGCAAGCTATATATTTTTAAATATTAATAATTTAAATGATTTTTTAATTTTGAAATTATTTGTGGCTATATACATTAATTCCTTTAGTGCTATTTGTTAATAATTGTCAGTAATTCTTGCTTATGGACAAAATTATAGCACAGTCGGTCAACACATGATTCTTTGTAATAGTACAAGCACTTTTGAATATTTTGTTTGATTTATTTCGGAGATTTGGACAGCTTTAGTAATTGTTAAAATTATTCCCCCTGTTAATCCTAATCGAGCATGTTTCCTTGGAAGGATCACTACCATCATTATATTTAGAATAAACTACAGGTGATTCTTTCAAGGATTTTTCTTTGGTATATGTTAAAGGTCACTCTATCTGAGGATAGCATCTTCAGCCCCTATAAGAACTAATTAATCTATTTTGTATATTTGAAAATATTGTAAATTTACAATTAAGAAAATAATTCTAAAATGAATACTTTGAACATGTACCTACTTATTCAGGCCATGGATATAATTATTTACCTGTTTTATGTGACGACCGTTTGAAAATTGTGTAAAATTACAGATTTATGTAAATTAATTTTATCTGTTAACTTTTCATTGTCATATTTTATAGAATTCATAAAACAAATATATAGGTACATAAGTTTTGGGTTTCATTTAATATATATATATGATATCTTAATTGTGTCAAACGCATCATGAAAGATAAATTAATAATCAGAAAGGATATAGCAATTTAAAAATAGTAATCGACTTCTTTTCATCATTGTTTAAAGTCTAACAGAAGAAAAACGAGGCCTATAAATTTTATGCATTACTTTTGGGTCATACTGTATAACCCAATCCAATAATTTTGTTAAACTTTGCTAAAAAAACTACTTGCAATATTTTATGCGTCGCGACCTGTAAAGACAGCGTATATTTTCACAAAGAAAATGTTTAAAAACAATTACGAACGAAAGACTACAGCTATTTCAATTCTTATTTTCCTTTACGGGAACTTTCGGAAATTTCTCCCTCAATTTCAAGAACGTATTTAATTCACAAGTGCTTATTTAACTTCTATAGAAAGTGCAGTAAAAAGTTAGACAATGCCGTGCGCTTGCACCCTCAAATATAAATCTCAATAAAGAAAGTTGAACCGGTATCACTTACCTTTTAAAAGAACGCCAAGTGCAATAAAACTCGACAGCAGAATGGTAGTAGACAGCATCTTGTTCTCTTTTCCTTCACAGCTCCTTCTTCTTATAGGTACTTACTACGTTTTTTTTTTTAATTTTATCCCGAAAACTTTTATTGATTTGTATATCACCATAAATATAACATATAAAAATTTATTAGAATAGTTTTAGAACTAAAGCACTGTCTGATATATTTAGAAATTTATAGCGAAAGTGTTTGTGTTGATTTGTCACTGTTAAAACTGTGTTTAAAGTTCTTACGAAACTTTACTAAAGTTATTTTTGTTTCCTGTTTTTAAGTTTATATCAGATATTTATCTTTTGTTTATACAACTTTATTTATTAAATCTGAAAGTTCAAAGTTCAAGTTTTTATATCTACACGGGAATTTTTTAATTGTCTGGTTTCTCTCGGATAAAGTTTAAAATTTACCACGATTTATACGAAGCGGTTATACACACGCGTTGTAAAACTAGATATATATATTTATATAAAGTACGTACGCTAAGGAAATCAACTCAGCGCGGTCGAAAATACTGAAATGCGAATGTCGCGCTTTATTCACCATTCGTGGGGGTGGAATCAACAGATAGTACTGACGCTTGCGCCTGATAGTCCTCTGACACCACCGTACAGAATTGCTACTGAACGAATTTCACGTCATCCTGCAACTTTTCTACTGCCGCGTGCTTCTTCTCACTATATCATACCTACATGTATATCTTGCAAGTACATAACCTAACTCGCATGTAGTATCCAGTTAACTCCAGCAATGTTTTAATAGTTCGCCATTAATTGAGAATTTTTAAAAACTTTGCCAAGTTTACGATCCAACATAAACGTTATGGGCACTTGTTTCTTTGTTTTTCATGTGTTTTTTCGCTACTTTTAGTCTTTGCATGTACGTTTTGCGACTATCTAATTTTTCAAATTATGTCTGGAAGTTCGATGCTTAAATTGAGAAAGTTTTTGATTAATATTTACTTGGTATATGTAGTTTGTAATAGTGGTGCGGTAAATATGAATAATTTGAAATATACTGCTTGCTTTTATCATCGGGAATTTTTAGTTTATTTATAATTTGAGTAGTTTCTCTTAGCTGGTGAAGCAGATATAAAAATATACTGTATGAAAACAATAAAAGTATTTGTTCAATAATATATCGCAAACTAATATACCTACAATGTACACTGACTACGTGTTGGTTTGATGACACATTAAAAAATGTTTACAATACATAAGAATTTTATATTAATGGTGTGGAGTAATAACATAACAATACCATTAATAATAATAATTAGGGGGCGTACACGTACGGTTGATGACTCATCGCCCATGGGCGCACTATTGAAATGTTGTGTTTTTAAAGAGGTTTTAATTTTATTTATATAATTGGATAACAAGTGGCTGGTGATCTATAAAATACAAAATACCTTATTATTTGTTCATTTTCTCTTCTGTAAGACTTGTTCTCTTTGAATTAAGTACATCCTTGTAGATAGAAAACGTCTGGTTATAGGTGCGTACTGGAAATATTCTTTTATTTCAGCGTATTTAGCGTACACAATTGCCGCAATGTTATTAAATCTGGATTTATATTAAAAACTGCGTCTAACTTTTGCCGAAGGCCATATCCGAAGTCACTTGAAATTATTTTGAAATTATTAATAGCCCACGTCTAATGTGGTTAATCCATATTTTAATTTGAGATTTCGATTTTCAATATATGTATGTGATTAGTTTAGGCAAATTTCCAAAGTGTTTCTGAAGGAATAACAACTGATTTTTTAAATTTGGAATTTGTGTTAGTTCCTTGCACTCAGAAATACTTCGAGCATCGTCATTCAAACATGTAACGAAATTTTGTAAACTGTCGAAATTCTCTGCATAAAAACTATTTCTGTGTATGTTTTAGCAAAGCTAAGTGACGAACGTGCGATATTTTGGCATTCTGTAACGATATTTTACAGACTTTATAATAAATTTCGGAATAACTGACAATTCATTTTCATATCAGAAAAAGTAAGATAAAAAACGTTCTAGATCTAAATAAATGATAACTGAAAATGTACGCGTATGTTATTGAAACTAAACGAAATCCAGTGCACACTTACGTCTAGATAATTGGGAGAATTCGATTCAATAAACCGGTATTAAACAGACTATTACAAAAATTTCGAAGTACGTAATTAACAGTCAAAACAATGAAAAAACAAAACTAACCAAAGTATCCCTCATATGTCTCGCATAATAAAATAACAGACGTATCAACGGCATATTGATATAATTTACAGTTCTTCAAAGACCAGAAACAAAAAAGGACCAAGATTGGAACGCTATGGGATGTTCTGTTTAATTTCTTCAGGATCGCTACTGACCGTTATTCGGACATTATTTATTAAAGTACTGATATGGACTACTTGTTTTCTACCTGTCAAATAAGAACTGATGACGTTCAGTGCGTTTCCACGTTCACCATACTGCTCCAGTTTATGTCACAGAATGGCTGATCAATTAGGTCAGAATAGTCATTACTGTCAGTTGCTGTTTAGGTGCCGCGTTTGCTTATACAGGTTCGGCCTGTTTTTACCTTGCATGCGAGCTAAGAGTCCATGTATTGAAACGAACGTTGTTGCCAATATTTATTCACATGTGGGCAAGTAATGTTCGACGCTAGACGACAGACCGATACGATCATAAGATTCCAATATAATGCATGTGTACATGTTGTAGGGGTTCTTATCTTCATTTTTAGGTATTATTCCCATTCGTAATATTCTTAAAAAAGAATCTTAAGTTAATATTATAAGAATTCCTTCAGATTTATCAATTTTATGACTGAATTTAATTTGATTTCGCTGAAGGTCTACTTGACGGCTCTCGTGTCTATATCTGTTAGGTAGGTGCGGTTTGGCAACTCCTTTTGTGTTATGTACGGAAAGCCGCATGGCAAGATAATCGTAGGCCAAACGTTTATTATACTTAATATACTTTCCATACTACATAACTACTATATTAATACTCTACCAATACTATTTCAAAAAGTTGTACTGCTGTTAACGAGGTAGTACATAAATTTTATTAAGTAATTTATGGCATCCTCGATTTGTCTGTGCCTAAGTCAGATTATCAGTTAAAAGGTATTATCATGTAAAGTGGTTAAAAAAACCGGTGATATGTATTTTAGACGAGAATTTGAAAGACTACGCTAAATAGGTAAGACCAAGATCTTATATGTTTTACAATAACAATATCCAATACAAGTTATATACTGATCCACGTTCCTTTTGGGACTATGTCAGATTAAAATAATGCTTTAGTAGAATTCCCAATAGACTTAATGATTCCGATCAAGATATGACACACCATCTGCCATTGTAGATAACTTCGCATCGGCTTTCTCTTGTGCTTTCGTGCGTGGTGGCGTGATTGATGACCTACCTGATTCGCTATCTAATTATCCGTTGGTGCATGTCCCAAATATTATCCCTGAAGAAGTCATTCAGCATTCTAAACGGCTTCAAAATAAATCTACTTTCGGAAATGACAACATCCCTTGTTCTTTGGTGAGGGACTGTGCTACAATTTTTGCTGAAACTTTATGTGTTATTTTCAACTTGGCTCTAAGCACATGCGTCTTTCGAGATGCTTGGAAGTTTGCCAGGATTTGTCCAGTTTTTAAAAAAGATGACGCTAACAACCCCAACAACTGCAGCCCTATTGCCTTTATCTCTGCTGTTGCGAAGATATTTGAATCAATAATTAATCAGCGAGTCAGCTTTTTCACTAAATCGTGTATGTCCTTTCACCAGTGCTGTTCTGGTTTATGCTGACGACATAAAAATTTATCATAGAATAGTGACTGCTTCGGATGTCGATATACTTCAGCAGAATTTGGATATTATTTTTACCTGATGCAAGAACAATAAGCTATATCTCAATATATACAAGTGCTGGTATGTTATTTATACTAGGAAGGTAAATTTCATTCGCTCACAATATCATATTGACAAGGTATATATATCTACTTTGTCATCCGTCAAAGACTTGGGTGTTCTTTTTGATTCGGCACCAACGTTTGTTGAGCATATATCATCCATTACCGTTTTTGCACATAAAATACTTGGATTAATTATTCGTACGTGTAATTGTTTTACTAACTTACAAACGATATGTTCCCCTTTTTATGCCCTCGTTATAAGCATCTAAGGTGTGGTTCCCCATATAACATATGCACGCAAACGCAATTGAACCGGTACAAAGAAGATTTCTGAAATACCAATCATTCAAACTTGATGTCGGCTATCCGATTCAGAACACCGACTACGGCGCATTGCTCTTGAACATAATTTTAGAGCAGTATCCGGAAGAAAAACTGACATCAGCGCCTCCTTCATGAATAAGCTACTGTTCGTTATAAGCAAACTAGAGTGCGCATCTAAGGTGTGGTTCCCCATATACCACGTGTACGCAAACGCAATTCAACCCGTACAAATAAGATTCCTGAAATACCTCTCATTCAAACTATATGGCTTCCATTTGATTCAGAACACCGACTACGGCACATTGCTTTTGAGACATAATTTTATAGCACTATCCGAAAGAAGAACTGACATCAGCGCCTCCTTCATGAAAAACCTACTGTTCAGTGAATTGCATGCTCTTGTGTTGCTTTATAGAGTGAACATACATCCTGGTACTACGTCTTCAGTTGTGAGCAATCAAGTCAATTGTGGTTCCGATGCATAGGACGAATATCCTATACAAAGCACCATTATACCACGCTGCTATAAATTTCAATAATTATAATCGACTGAGTAATTTTTGCGATTTTAGTGTCATTTTTTCAATTCACTTAATATGTTTTGTTGTTTGTGTTGTAATCAAATCATTTCATAATTATTTCATAATCTATATTGTATGCTCGAACATTCTTGTAGTTGTATTGCCCCATTTGGAATTTTCTGTTGGGTAATTAATAAATTTATTACTATTATTATTATTATTATTATTATTTAATACAATTTCCCGAACTTACCTCCTATTTATATCTATTTTCGGGAACTCTACTAACATTAATCTATTTTTGCAAAGTCCTAACAGTAAGATATGTTGTGTTTACCTCGGCGATGTTATTAAACAGAACCTTGCCTTCATTTCAACTAATTTGCAATATAAACAATTGGTATTAGCTGCACTTTCTATGATCCTATCCTCACGTTAAATTTTTGTTATCCGGAGTCTTTTACTCGAATGCGTATATTTCCTTTAATATTATGAATTGAAAATGAAGTAGGGTCGGGTCGGGCTGAGAAATTCTATGTATGTAAAAAAAATCAGATTTTTAAACTTTGTTCCAAGAAAGACATAAGGTGTCAAAATTTGGATTTTTCTCTAAAATTTCTGATTTGGAAAGCCCGTAACTCTTAAAAGAAGAACATCTCAGGGTTAAAATTTGTTGTAAATACAGGGCATTAAAGTAACTGCACATCCCCCAAAAGTAATATAGAGAATACATTTCTTTTGGGAATGATATATCTCATTTTTGAAATCAAACTTTTAAGCTGATTTCTGGTGGCATATAATTTTTCTTATAGGTGTACTGGAGATAAAAAGGCTATACCTTCCTGAATAAACTGGTTTTTGATTCATCGTCCTCGAGACACCAGTTCCGAGTAATATAAGTTAACGCCAAACCTTACAACCGCAAAAATCGTTTGTTTTATACAACAAAAATGACTGCCACCGGAATTTAGTAGAATATAAAAATTTAAAATTAATCTTTTTGGACTCTCTAATCATGTAGGAATCATCAAGCAAAACTTCATTTGATTATAAAATGGTCAAGCGAACACCTTTGAGTCACTTGACATGGAATGACCGCTACTTGTTTTTGTATCTATCCATACAATTTAATTTAAAAAAAATCTGTACACGTGTTTTGTTCCATTGTTATAAAGCAAATAGACTTTTATACAAAACGGTACATTATATTACGGTAAATAATTATTTTAATTTTTAATTTTATTTTTTGAATTATCACGATAACAATTCAAAATTTGCATCCGTTATTGATTACATCCTGTATTTCAGTGGTATATATTTTTTAGCCTAATAAAATACAAACATAAACTTTTTTTAATCATTTTCAAATAATAACAATAATCGAACCGTAAAACCCATATAATATATCAGAATTAGTACGGTTAATACACGTACTGATATGAAACTTTGACACTAATAAAATATACGGCTATAAAATATTATTTTAATAGTATTAAATAAATTGTAGTGCATGATTTACGCTGGTTTACTGTATAACGGTAAACTCATAAATATAATTTACTTACGCAATGGATAATTTATCACATTTAGATGACATGAATTATGGCTGCATATGTATGTACGCATTAAAGTGATATTTAGTTATTACAGTCCATAATGTCAACATTTCTATTATTCTGAAATGGATATATCCAGATAAATTGGATCACAATTGGGCAAAGTTTTTGGAAAAGAAATCAAATTATTTACATTTACAAATTTAGATTTTCATATATCACGTATAATGGTGTAAGATGTACTAACTTCATAAGCATGTATAAATTAACTTTATCATCTGTTATTTGCTGAAAAAGTCTAGGTTTCATTTTAAGTTGTGGTAGTATAAAATATCAAATATTTAAAATATGCTATCAATTTACATTAGGGGAGAACCACGTACCTTGGGACAACATTTACTTTTCTCATGCTAAAAATATATACATTCAACTAAATAAAATCCAACCGTAGAGGATATACAAGGAAACTTCAATGAACAAAATACAATATTCAGATGGTTTAAATTTTTTATAACAATGTGATATTAATACATTTTATTTATCGTGTCTAATGTCCCAAGGTACAGTAAATGGCTTTGGGATGAGTAATCACATACCTTGGGACATAAGAAATATTACTCTAAAGCATGAAATAGTGAAGCTTAACTAACATTATATGCAAAAAAATCAATGCCAAATTCAAACTGATTACTTTTACTGGCAGTACTACCAGCTAATTTGGGGTGAGGTACATTCATGATGACATCGTTTATAGATATTTCATAGACTTCGTCGTTTTCGTAAGTGAATTTGTTAGTAGATTCTGCAACTCTTTTCAAGTATCTTATTTCTAGAACATCCTTACCGACAGAAATAATTTGAGATACGTAATAACGAACAGACTTTTTTCCTTTAAGCTGCACCAAAATAAAATCATTTACATTAAAAGATTCAGAAGCAGTGATTTCCTCATTTATGTCAGAACCGATGCTTATATCTTCCACTGAATCTGATGACTCTAGCTGCAAACTTTCCTCTGAACTTGTAGAATCTTTTCTCATTATTACTTTCTTCACCTTCTGCTTTTTAAGATTAGTGCAGTTACATTTATTTTTATTAGCAGAATTCATCGTTATTTCATTTTACTTCGGGTGTGTCTGTTAATATGCGACATCGCCCTGGTCTTCTACCGCGTTGATTGGTTTTCCTGGGCTTTGATTTGAGGTAAGGGCGAATACTTTCGGGTGTTACGTGGGTTTCAGGTTCTTCTGAGTTTTGAATGTGAGTACTTGAACAGCTTGGTAAGTCCCTTGACGGAGTTGCACATTCCTTAGGAATATTATTTGAATCATCATGTGGCTGCCTGGCCTATCTGTAATGTATGATGTTCGAAATTCATCATCTGTGAAAATATATCTGTTGACACGAAAAATTCCAGAAACTCTGAATCCAGATTGAATATTATATGGTGTAAATGCTAAGGGATATGCTTTTCCTGCACATTCAGCAACATCATATATTATCATAGGCACTCCAGGATTATTGAGTAACCATTCATGGCACGCAGTGTTGTAATATTTCTTTAACGGGCCAAAAACTAACCTATCTAAAGGTTGCAGCTTGTGGCTGGTGTGAGTGGGAAAAGTAAGCAATGTTATGCCATTTCCTTTAGCTATATCTATAACTTCTATCGATACGTGACTTTCATGGTTGTCAAGTATTAATAGTATTTTGTTTTCTACACTTGTGCAATAAAATGTTCAAGATATTCCAAAAAGGAGCTTGTATTTGACCAACCACTAATTCTGGCGCAACCTATACTTCCCGTTGGAGCACATTTCAACATTGGATTCTTGAAATGTAGCCGAGGGAACACAAACATGGGCGGTATGGAGTTCCCTATGGCATTAACTGCAGAGATCATAGTCACATTGCATCCTCGTTCACCGGGGGCCATACTACCTACTTGTTTCGTTCCTTTTATTAATATTATTACTGGAAAATGAACTGTAGATAGTCCAGTTTCATCAATGTTGTAAACTTGATTAGGCTGGAATTTGTATCTATCCATTACTTCATCAAGTTTGTCAAAAAATAAATTTACATTTGTTTTATTAAATGCCGTTGACCTGGCAAGACTTGTTGCTTGCGGCTTACGCAGAGACAAATCTCCATGTCTCTTCATAAAGAAAGTAATCCAGGCTTGAGGACACCTTATTCCACTAGCAGTTGCATAAGAATAAGCCAACTGCGAACTTCTTTTAAACTAAGGCCGTAATGCATATTTGCCACGGTTTTTAAATAGTTTACTATTTCTTCTTCATTCGCTTCCCTAAAAATTTCTTTTGTGTCGTTTCTAGCTTCGTATGAAAATTCTTCGTCACCACTACTTTCATACTTTCTAATTGCCTGCTTATGGTAGACCTCGAAATACCAAATTGTTCCGCTGCTTTTCTTAATGTCAATCGTCCCTCATATTTGCAGCATTTACAACTGCTTCTGCAGATGGTTTCCACCTTGTAACATTATTCATACTTCGAGGCTTCTGCATGGAAAGAAATTTCTCTCGTAAAGTTAATGTCAGGACCTCGGGACATGTCTTACGGTACTTACTGATCTATGTCCCAAGGTACACTTTAAGGTTAGAATGTTTTACAATATGATAAATAAGGAACATATATTGCATATTAACAAATAATACATAAATATTGAAAATACATACCTTACTTTCAAGATAGCGCAATCCGATATCACCCAACGAAGATTACTTTTTTTAATCGAAAACTACAACTTTCATGTAAATACCGTTATGCTGTTAAACACATGCATCTACACACGTGCCATCTGGTACTAAAAGTGGTTAACTACTAGTCTAACTCATTTCAATACATTGTGGAAATCTGTTACTATTGCTATTCCAAGGTATGAACTGTCCCAAGGTACGTGGTTCTCCCCTACTATTAAGGTCAGACAGTTATAAAAGATTATTAGCGTTACATATTTTTGATCATAAGTGTATATGTGGTTTTGTACCAGGTGACGAAAAGGTATGGACTGAACTAAATATTTTGAAAACGGTTTGAGTTCTTTTTTAGTTTTACACCGTCATTTGTTTTCGAGATACAAGGGTAACTTGATGTTTTTTAATAGCACGAAGGTTCAAATGTAACATTTTTGAAAAGAGTGATCTTTTCAAAAATGTAGTAAAGTAAAATTACGTTACCCTTTGAAATGATGTTTTTAATCTGTCATCAACTTTTTGACAACCTCTATTCAACCAAAAATCATAAGTATAAAGCATTATATTAAATTTGAACTTTTACACATTTTAAGAACAATAAAAAAAATGTTTAAATTGTATAAATATTTTATATTACAAAATAGGTTCAAAATATTTTTTTAATTTCTTGATACTAATGAATGCTTTAAACAAATTTCTGCAAGGAATCCATCAAAGTATCAGGAAAAATCATGGCAATCTCATTTCCTATACGTTCTTGCTAGTCTGTTATATATAATGATCTGTTTATATGATCTCCAGGTTCTAAATGGCCCGACGGGAAAAACGAAAGTGAGGTAATATCAGGTGACCTAGCTATCCATTTAATTGTTTCCCTCCGTCCTATCCATCTATTAGGAAAAGTTTTGTTTACATATGGGCGTACTACACGACCAAAATGAGACGGTACTCGGTCTTGTTGAAACTATATGATTTCTGCAGATATGTTTCGGTTATTGTAGTCTGGGAAGATTTCTCTAAGCCGGAGAAAAATATTTGGTTTTAAAATTTTTAAGTATCCTTCAGAAATCAAGTAACCATTAATGAAAAAAGAACAAATAATATTTCGACCAATGACCAAAAACTATTTTTTTGGGGATACATCGTATGAACTTGCTCTATCCAGTGTTGGTTTCTGTCAGACCAATACATACATTTATGGCGGTTAACATTCCCATTTAAACAAAAAGTTGATTCGTCAGAAACGAGAACCCGATTGATAAAGTAATTATCTTCATTTATTTTATTTATCATTGTCTCCCAAAATTCGATTCTGCGCATAAAATCATCTTCACTCAGATTTTGTAACGAGCTTCTTGGTCAGCTCATGCTTTTTCGATCTTTTCTGCGAAAGGCAACAGTCCATCGCTAGGCCAAAAAAATTACAATGAAAGGACTCTGCCATTGATTTATTATTTGACTTTACGTACAAACGGAGGTTAGAGCTACTTTTTGTGAAGTGCATAATCCTATTCCTATCGCTATTTATTGCTTGCCGTTTATTGGTGCTATACGTTGAGATATCCCCAATGATAGTACTCATTATAAGCAGTAGTTATACCATCAGAGCTGATACCATACATAGTATCACTAAGATATTGTGATTTAATGCATTCCGACAAAGAAGACTAGATCATGTATATAAATTAGAAACAAGGAGCAAGAATTATGCCCTTGGGCACACCATTGTTTATCTCTGGACGCCCTGAGACATAAACCTCACGCATATAACTCGTGGTGCCCCTCACCGAATAACATGACACCTTCCAGACAGATATGACCTAAATCTAACGCCACACTAAGGATACCATATGACGTCGAAAGCTTTAGTCAAGTCAAAGAATATTCCAACCGTCACATTCTTGTTATCTAAATTATTATAAAAGTAATTCAAGATGTTATAAATTGCACTGTTGGTGGATTTACCCGCAATAAAGCCAAACTGAATAGAGCCAGAAATGTCATTACTAACAAAAAAATGTAGCAATATGGAATTTAAGATCCTTTCATATACCTTGTTAATAACGATATGGGTATTACAGGATATAATTTTTTCAATTTTTAGACTGTCGCGTGCTATAGTATTGCTTAATGATAAATTTATTGTATATATTGTAACGAAACAAGCCCACAAAAGAAGCAGACATCCGGGCGACGACAAAAAACGTACCGGTAAACAAGTCGAAAATCAACTACCGGTAAACAAGTCGTAAATCATGCACTCAGCGACAGAAAGTCTGGAATGTGGTAGAAGAGAGCCTGAATTTGCTGGTATTTCTCTAGACCCTTTGTCTGCCGATATAAATGCCGCCGCTAGGATAAGGAATTCCTTCATTCTTTCCATGGAAATCATTGAATAGTAGTCGTGCAGTTCAAATAAACATAAATAAGTGAGCGGTGCAGTTTTATTACATAAATATTACAGATATAAATAGTAGTGATAGATATAAATACGTGTGTCAATTTATTCGTAGTAGTTTTAAGTGCGTTACATTTATTTTATATTGTGATTAGTTTTAAGTGTGTAAATATACAGACAGTTTTAAAACATTTGCACGAGTTGTTCATTTCGACCCCGAAAACGCAACAATATTAAGGGTGCGGATATTATGGCTTATTGCTTTCTCTTTCTATTTAGCTTGCTTAACTTTTAAAACAAACAAAAGCTGACAAATTTAACAAAATCAAAAATTGAAAAACATGTAATTCCTTTTTGCTATATGACATAAACAGTTGAACTCAGTCATAAACTTTTATTAAAACTTTGGTGAAATTGCGCAGTATAAACTTTTTGTGTGTACTTCAAAATTGCTAAATATGAACTTATCGATTTTTGTATGTTTACTTTTTATGCAGTGACCACCTACAGTGTGAAGTAAGGTATTAGATTTTCATAAAACCAAAGGATAGATTTGAAAATGGTTCGGCTATACTAAATATGAAAAATTATTTTAATCTTTTTGATTAAAATAAAGTCGTCATTTGTTGGTGAATATGAAAATTACAGTATTTTCTATATATGTCATTAGATATAATGAAATATTAATTTATTTTTCAGGTGTGATATACGTATTCTGATGGTTCCCTGATTATGATATACAATTTAAATTAAATACGTGCGAATCACAGTATATAATTTATTTGACAAGAATGTGTAGTTTTCTTCTTCTTTTGCATGTATAAATTAACAAGGCACTTAATTTAATATCATCCAAAGGAAAACTTGTCCCCGCAAAATGGTCGCAAAATATAAATCCATAATTTAGCGAATACGACGACAGATATTTTTTGTCCGCTCAATGTGTTCGGCAAACACCGAGACCCCGGGGCTTATGTTAATACAGACATCTGGACCTCTTTTTATTATTCTAACGCCCTTTGTTTTGGGCAAAAATTCGTCGGAAAATTAATAACAGTAGTAATTTATGTTGCGGAAGATTACTTGACCAAAAGAAAGGGACAGCGTTTAACATAAATTTAATATGTATTCGCCTTGATTTTTATTAATTCTTGCAGAAGATTGACTACCTTTTTTCATAATAAATAGAAAGCATGCAATATTGATATAGTGTTATTAGGAGAGAAATAAATTCAGGGCACCTGTTAAGTTAGAATTTCATATCTAGTATTCTTAGTATCTCATTTGATAAGGAAACCAAGTGATATCTCTTCTACTAAGCACTTGGTCTGCATCGGTGTTCTTTATGAAGTTAACACGACGCATAATTAAGATTTAATACAATTATCAATTACATAGTGTTAATTATCCTTCTTTAATTTTAAGTTTTTAAAGTTTTTGATGATCGAATTTAAACACAACGTTTTTTTTTTATAAATTTAATTGTCAACTTACGATCCACTAAAATATACATTAAAATAATAAATAAATGGGCTGAAGTCACTGACGTTTACTAGGATTATTCATTCAGGGCTTCTCTCTGCGTGTTGGGTGAAGACTTGGTTAACTAATGGATTTATATAAAATAAGTTTCTTACTCTATAACGTCTAGCGTGGGCCTTGATCGCAAGTGGTATTTATAGGTCGTCCTGTAACGTTAGGTTTGTCACGTGCCAAGTTGTGATAGCCGTCATTGGAACGTTCGCAGCATTCTGATGGTTTTGCACAACCCCAGAGTTTGATTCCATAGCTACATATTGGTACCAGTATAGTTATGTAGAGAAAAAGAATATCTTAATGGTTAACTGAGATCTTTTACACAATAGCCAGATTATTTATCAGGATTTCAACGTAAGTTGCTTGTTTTTGCCTTGATGTGAGCTTAATAAGCTAATCTCTGGTCAAGTTAAATATTCAAGTACTTTATGTAAGTTTTCACTTGTAATGGCTCATTGCATAATGATACCTGTTAGCACAAGGTTCGTCTGGTGTTATATGTGATTTGGGTTGACTTGTTACTATTGGCTTTGAATTTCAATTTGTTTAACCAGGTTAATGTTAACCAGAGATTAACCTGACAAGCTCACATATAGGTTATAAAACAGCAACTTATATTGAAATCCAGATAGATGAATGAGCTATTGGGTAGAAGATCTCAGTTAACCATTGAGAACAAAATCTTCTCTACAAAGCTATACTGATACCAATAGCTATGGAATCGAAATCTGGGGTTGCGCAAAGTCGTTAAATATCAAAATTCTGCAAACATCCGATCTTAAATGCTTCGCATGATGGCTAACATACCTTGGTACGTAACAAACCTAACATTACTTGAAAATAAAAAAAAACAATTTCAATTTTAAATTTTAAAATTTATATTTTATTCAAAAATATGGAAATATTAGGGAAAAAAACGATTACAATTTTGTTATAATTAACAGTATTTTAGAGCAAAATTCATTTTCCACAAGTACTACTACAGTTTCAAAAAATAATTACAAATTGTCTGATAAATATATTGGCTAATTATTATGTAAAAATGTATCCAATCTTTTCGTCGAAATTGTCCAAAGTGCAAATAAGGTCTTTAATGTATAATGTAAACCAAAGTTATCTTTTTAATAGGTCTTCATACGACTTAGATATCCTACATATTCTCTATGTCCTCTCTCCTGCTCTCTTTATGTTACCTTGTCATGTTTTCCATTTCTTTTGTTTGAGGATTCGACATCAGCATAGTACCTTTTAAAATGGGGCTAATTACGTTCAGTCTCTTCAAGTTCAAGTAAAGGCACTAGAATTTTCGAAATAACTTTAGGTGAAGAGTGTTATGATATTTATTGTGTAAAAACATAATTGTTATTGATTTACATTTTGCTTTAAAATGGAACCAAAATTCTTTATAAACAAATAAGACGGGTGGACCCCAGCCTTAAATACTAACACACAACACTGGCGGTAGAAGAAATGAAAGAAGTCGTTTTGGAACGATTGTAGTGACGTTAATGTGCAGAAAAACAAACTTTGCGATTTATTACACTTTAAGGTGGCAATTGCAAATCGATTATTCAAGTGAAGATAAACAGTGGAAAGAAAGTGTGGTTACCCCAGTTATTGACTCGTATTCATTACAATACTTGGCTTCGCCGCGTATTGTAATTTTCTTACTCGTGTCTTAATAGCCATTAAATGCGAGTTGCATACACTATTTTTTCTACGACCACATAATAAAACATTATTTTTTGACCATTCCATTTCATAAATTGAGGTTAAAATTTTCCATGCACCTTTGCGAATTTAGCTGGTAATAAATTGTTCGTGGCTACTAAGGCTTGTTCCATAATTTCTGGTGGACTCAATTTTTTTTATCATTATCCCACATTTTTACCGTTTATATTTTCAAAAAAGCATAAATTTTAAGTACTTACTTGTAAATTGCAGAGAACTGTCACATTTATTTAATTTGTATATCTGTCAGATATGCAGTCGCCTTATTGAATATTGTTTAAATATTGGAATGTCGCATTCCTATTGGATATAAACTTGTATCGTAATGAAAACTCTGTATTCCTATTGGATATAGACTTGTATCATAATGAAAATCTGTATCGTAATGGACATCATTAAAGTACAGGTTCCGCATATCTAATAATACAATTAAAGTATGGGAGAAGAAAAAATAAGTTTTAAAATCATTTTCTTGCTGACTTCAACTTGATACCAAGTTACGAGTGGGTTAAAGACCCATTTCAACATATTCCCGAAGATCACTTAACTGCCGAAGAAGAAATCTTTATAGACTTCACGGCAGTGTCGAAATCAAAAGACAATTTAGTAATGAGTCACACTCTTTGAATTTTGGACAGGGTTGGATGATGAGTTTTTTGCACTGAAAACTTGAGCATTTCGTATACTATTACCATTTTTTACATCCAACCTTTGTGAAAACGGATTTTCTGGGGTGGCTGCTTTCGAAACAAAATATATATCTCAGATAAATATAGAAAAAGAGCTTGGTGTGTCAATTTCTAATATTAAACCTTGTTTCGAAAAATTTCACTCTGCAAGATAAGCCCAATTGAGTCACTAACAATTAATATTGATAAGTTAATTACTAAATACATTGTGCAATAGTGATACAATCCTATTTACATTATATCAGAGTAAACCTGTATTTTATTTTTTATTATATCAGAAAGTATTTTATTGCCTTTTTTCCACAAAGTTAAATAATTTTTTTAATAATGTCTTTTCCCATTTAGTAGTGGGGGCGCGCCCCACAGATTTCGCTGCCTTAAACTGCATCTGACTATAATAATGTAACCCTTTCTTGCCAAAAGACGAGAGTATGTGTTTCTACTATTTCGTTAATGAGAACAGTCTATAGCCATATTTTTACATATCTCCACGTTTTAAAGTACCTAGCACCGAAAAAGTTGTATTTGAAAAGTATTTGTTTATAGTGTGTGTCAACTCTCTCTCGCCCTCTCTCTCTCTCTCTCTCTCTCGCTCTCCCTCTCTCTCTCTCTCCCTCTAGCTCATTCTCTCTCTCACGCTTTCTGCTAAGCCTTTTACTTTTATCAGAAAATTGTTTTTTTTTTACAAATATCTCTCAGGTTATGCTTTTTGGACAAATATATTTAGAGTATGAAAGTATTTAGAGCATAATAAATTCGGAAGTAGCACTTCTACATTTATCTGATAATATATTTTGAAAATATCTCACAAATTATGCATTCCATACAAATTTATTAGGAGTACAACCGAAATTTTAAATTTTGTTACGGAATTAACACTTCTACGCTTACCTAATAGCAGTTTTTCGTAAATTTCACGTCAATTATGCATTCTATTTGGATTTATTAAAAGTATAAAAGTATTTAAAGGCTGATTAAACAAAAATTAAAATGTGGACAGCAAGTAAGACTTTTATTTACATAATTATAAAGAGAATAAAAATATTTGGAACTTAATTTGGAAGAACTGTGGTAATATCACTAATATAATAAAAAGAATAAGGTGAGGATTCCTGTTAATATTAGTGGTATCTTTTTAAGTAGAATTTCGTCTAATATATACCAAGTGCTTGCGGGCAAGCTGCGGATGCATTTTACTGTGTGATAAAACGACGACACCGAGAGTTTGTATGAGTTAGTACGAAAAAGCATTATACAAACTATTCTATTGTTTGAGTGTAGTGAAGCTGACTGACTCGCGTTTAGGATACAGCAGTTGTACTTGCGCATTTCATTTGAATTTTGTTAACGGTCGGGTCGATGTCTAGCGCCTAGCAAACACATTTTTAAATCGCGTTTCGTCCATCTAATTTAGCAAAATTACGCGCCAAAATTATTGAATTCTCGAATCATGTTACCCCGGAAATGTTAACAAATGTCCGTCGAAATTTTTATATCAGCTGGGCTAATGCTCAGCTCAAGAGAGTGGCTCATTTGATCATTTATTAAATAATTAAGTACCTACGTGTAGAAATTCATTTTTCTTTAATAATTTAATTCTTAACTTCCAATTAAATTCATTGTTTCTGCATTCATAGTTTATCTTACTGAAACATTTTGTTTAGTTCCATACAAATTTATTGCCTTCTTTTAGAATTTTAGTTTGCTTCCTTTTATATTTTACAATACTACGGAATTATTTACTTTTTATCTTAATAAGAGTTTTGCTATTGTTACGTTTTCGTTTTTTATATCAGCTATATTTCTTATCTTTGATATTTTAAGAAAAATATTATTATTTTGTAAGTTTTTAGAATTGATGATCATTTCTTCGTATTTACTCATACAGTTTGGGAAGCTGTGATGAAATCCGCTACTAAAATTGTTTACTGTGATTATTTGATGCGTCAACAAGTTTGTCGACCAGCTTGTCTAGTATATTCATCGGCAGGTAGACGGCGTGCACACTGTATTCATCTCGTTCAAAAATAATGTGTTAGCTTAGGTGTTAAATCTATTTCAAGTTTGTTTGTGCTATATTACTTTCTTCAAATCTCGTTAGTCTGTCATATATTGGGCTTATGTATCTAAAAGACCACTTTTACTTTCTTATACGTAGTATAAGGAAGTATTGTGATGATGAAAACTTTCGACCTCGAGATTTTTGCAGATGTCCACGTTTCGAGGTCCCCTGATACCAAAAAAGTGGTTTTTAAAAAATGTGTCTCTCTCTCTCTCTCTCTCTCTCTCTCTCTCTCTCTCTCTCTCTCTCTCTCTCTCTCTCTCTCTCTCTCTCTCTCTCTCTCTCTCTCTGTCTGTGTGTGACCACGATAGCGGTCAAACCGATGTAGATATCAATTGCAAATTTTGTATTTACGAACATAATCTCCCTCTTGAGAACTGATTAGATTTTGAGCAAAATCGGCAGACCGGAAGTAGTAGTTTACTTCAGTGAAAAAATCGAATTTTGCAAATATTTCGTCAATTACTAAGTTTATACAAATTTATAAAGAATTCAAATGTACTCAAAATTAAATTTGAGAAAAACTGTATTAATAAAGTTTTTCGAAATTCCTACCGGAAGTAGGTCTTTTACTTTTATCGAAAATCAGTTTTTTGCGAATATCTCGCAAGTCATGCATTCTAGGCAGGTACATTACGAGTATAAAAGTATTTAGAACGTACTTTTAAATATCTTTTGTAGGTATAAAAAAAATTTCAAAATTCAGACCGGAAGTACCACTTTTACTCTTATAGAATAGCGTTTTTTGCAAATATGTCGTAAGTTATGCATTCTATATATATTTATCAAGAGTAGAAAAGTATTTAAAACTATATATGCAATATTTTTTCTATATATGAAATTTCAAAATTCGCACCGGAAGTAGCACTTTTACTCTTAGCGAGGAGCACCTTTTTGATATCTGCGAAGTATGCATTCTATAGCGATTTATTAAGATAATGAAAATACTTAGAATAGTATTTTGAATAAGTTTTGTATTAAAAAAATTCTTAAAATTGTACAGTTTAAAACGCTCATACGTATAAGAAAGTTGTGTGGTGGCCACACCTCATTTTTTACTTTCTTATACGTAGTATAAGGAAGTATTGTGATGATGAAAATTTTGGATCTCGAGATTTTTTTAGTGTAAATCACGTACACAGAAATATCAATTTTTTTTTGCTTGAAGTACATAACCTTACATATCGTAAATATGTACAGTACATACGTTAAAGTGCATTCACAAATATACCCCTTACAAATTTATAACACATTAAAAGTTATATGAGTTCGAAGCGACCAGAACTCCAATTAATTCTGATTTGGTAAATTATCACATGTGAGGACACACATCGACCAGACGACCAGAGAAATACGTACATATATCTTTGTTGGGCGCGTCGTTAACAAATGAAAGGGAACGGAGCCTTTGGGGGCTCTCCGAAGAGTTACATATACGGGTTGAATGGCTTATTTACTTTGGTCCATTTAGTAAAATGTTAATTAAAATATTACGTACGGCTGGTAAGGGGCACGGTCATTTTATTATGAATTTATTAGGATGGCCCGGGAATTTTCTGGTTTTAATAGACCGAGGTCTGTAATGCGCACTCACAACACGGGGTGTAATTATGTTATACATTTGCGAATGTCTGAAAAATTAAAGTAGCTACACATACGCGACTCTCTTTCCGCGTCCTCGAAATTATGAAAATTTCGTGTGCGACTACTGTCCGGAGGGCCGGTTTCTGGTGTGAGAGTAAAAACATTTACAAAATAAATATTGTTACAGCATTTAAATGGGCCAGTTATTGCAAATATTACTAATTGTGAAATTAGTTGAAAATGTTTTTAATAGCAATTTCTATGACGCACGAACTTGGATATTATAATAATATTTTAAAATTTTATTTATAATATGTTAAAAAAATAGACTCATATTAGATATTAAAAGTATTGTAACGTCATTTTCTCTAGATTCGTGTCAGCAGCATTATTTCATCACTACTTAGTTCGTTCATTTTGATATGTTATATGTAAACTTGTAACACACACACATCCTTGGAAGTTCTGTTTGATAATTACAATCCTTTCGTATTTCTAATAATAATTTAAGTTAAATAGGGCGTTTCAAGCTGGTACTATAATAAGTAAGCTTTATAGCTGGCACTAGGTTCCTAAAAATAAGAAAATTGGACAATATTACCAAAGGCAATAAATAATAATGGACGACCACGTGGGTCACCATCTTTAAAAATTATCGTAAAATTTAAGCATAAAAAAGGTACCTCGATCAACTCAGTAAGAGAATATTTAATGCGAATTAGGTGGATAAGTTTACTTGCTACGGTTATTTTGATTGATTCCAGTAATATTTTCTAGGCAGAAATAACAGTCATCGAAGTGGTTTCTGGTTTCTCTCCTAACTATCGGTACGCCGAATTTCAGATTTTTTCTTTTCCTGGTAGTTTGCTGTCGTAAATGTTCTATACAAGTTTTACAGACCTGACGTACCTACTACCCAAGTTATTTCCTGATTACCAAACCTAACACCAAAGTATCTACGATGAGCTCTCTAAACTACATGGCGCTGTAGTTAAGTTATAAACAAATTCTATATTTATGGATCAAAATGATTCATATTCATACTATTTGTTGGTTCAGTTCCAAAAAGGAAAATTATAAAATCTAGACGTGATAGGTGGTGCTGTCGTCGAGTTATTTTATCCGATTTTCCTATACAGAGACTTAACAACTCAGACTCATCGCACCACCTATTGGAAAGTACAGAGCAACGTTTGCCAAGTCGGCATTAGATTTCTTCGAAAAAGTTTATCTGCCTCAAAAACTAGCAATTGCCCAATATCTGTAATAGTAATACATAAAAAAATCTTCTAGGGTCTTCTAGGATATAACGATTCTTTCTTAAAGCTTCTGTACGATAATCAATTGACACATTTGTCGTTATAATAGCAATACTATATTTAATACCCAAAATTTATACCGAGTTTCAAAAGGGATCTCGCAGGGTTCTATTTTAGGACATCTTTTATTGAGAATTTGTATGTCTTCATTTCATATGGTTCCCCAATGCTGTGGGATCCATATGTATGCAGACAGTATTCAGAATAAAATTAAGTTTATCCGAGTGTATAAGAAGAACAACTGCACTTCTACACTGTTGATATGGATGCTGTGGTTTTCAAAGTTAATTTTTAAAATTTTGTATTTTGCTTGTTTTACTCACTCTGTTTTATTTTTAATTATATTGCATAATTCAGTTCATTACAATGTAACTATTTTTTTAATAAACTTTTATTCACCCTATGATGTCTAACTACCTGGGAGGCGGTAAGTAGCCCTACTAGGCTTAGCGAGGCCCATAAGCCATTACAAAAAGTCCCTGGGAATTTTGTCCAGCCATTTGTCCCCTCGACAGCTGCCATTGGGTAGAAGTACTGTATGACGCTATAGCTAAGTGTGGGTGTCATTATTAGGGGGTTTTTAAGAGGGTGGGAGGTTGATATACCTTAAAATTTAAAATAACTATTTTTTAATTAAGCTTTATAGCTTGTACTAAGTTCCTTAAAATAAGAAAATTGGACAAGATTACCAAAGGCAATACGTGTCTCCAATATTTTGGGATCCATATGTATGCTGACAGTAGCAGAGTAAAATTAAGTTTTTCCGGGTGTATAAGAAGAACAATTGCACTTTTACACAGATGATATGGATCCTGTGTTCTTCAAAGTTAATTTTTTAAATTTTGTATTTTCCTTCTCTTACTCACTCTGTTTTATTTTTTTTTATTATATTGTATAATTCGTTAATTACAATGTAACTAGTTTTTTTAATACATTTTTATTAATTCTAGGGTGTTTCACTACCTGGGAGGCGGTAAGTAACCCTACTGGGCCTAGCGAGGCCCATAAGCAATGGCCAAATGTCTTTACGATTTTTGTCCAGCTAGGAGTTCCATTGACAGCTGTCATTAGGTAAAATAGTAAAATGTTATATTCTTATTTCTTATGATTCCTGATGCTACACGAGTTGTGTCGCAAACAATTAGATTGTTCATCTCCCTAGTAAAAAATTGGATGAATATGTTGATTGGACTGGCAGAAAATTGCTTCGTAACTGGGTTAGGGCCACTTCTGGTAACAACTGGAACATTGTGTGCATATGGGTGGTATCTGGCAGGTGGATTTTTCGTCCAAACAACGCCAGATTTGGATGTGTAAAATTCGCTAACGGGCAACTGTGAGAAATTCATATCATCCGCCTCTCTTGCGACAACTTCCTTCTCCTCTTCATTGTCAGTATCCACCGAAACATTCGTCAAAATGTGCAACTCTTTTTCAGCATCCTACGCCGCTTTATCTGGCAAGAAATACTCTTCATCAGCATTATCGCCACATCGGATCGTCGTTTTCATCCCTGATGTTCCCACTCGCAAAAAACGCGTTCAGTATATCCTCAATGTGCTTCGGCAGCTCAGAAAATCATTGACGCTTATTTAGAACCACATCAAAATTTCCCACACTTGGATGCTTATTCCCAAAATTTCAAATTGTACAAAGCAGGAAAACCGAAGAGCACAAAAAACAGTAAAAATGCAACATAAACGATGTTTACCCCAAATCAATGCTAAAAGAAAGCTGCATAGTAACGTACTTGTATACCACATAGGCACATACTTTATACATACAGTGTGGAAACCACTCATGGAATAAATTCAGTAACTTCCAAACTAATGACATATGTCGAAAACGCTGAAACAGGTTTTTATTTTTAATTGCACTGGTTTTAAATCACCGCACCTATTAGTTACGTCATCTTCTTAAATAGAATGCTATATTTTTTTATAAATTCGTAGGTAGTACTATTAAATACTTTTTCAATGAACTAACACTAGTTAACTTTATTTTCAACAGTTTTTGAGATTTTTACATTTTTACGTTCCAACCACAACAACAACAATTATAAAAACGTCAAAGTTTACGAATTCTTTTTTGATCAAAGCAAAATTACTATCTTTCTTGTATTCTACTACTGTCAGGTGCTATCAATTTCATCACACAGTTTTTTCGTGTTTTTTTAATTTTTTTTTTTAATGTAAAAATCTCAAACACTGTTGAAAATAAAGTTAACTAGTGTTAGTTCATTGAAAAGGTATTTAATAGTACTCTCGCTTGATTTTAAATATTCCTACTGACTCTACTAAACACTCTCTATACAGGCTGTCCAGAAACTCTCCTAACAAACGAAGACCGGAGATTCCTCAGATAATTTTAAGACAATTTAACCCAATTCACCCTAGTCCGAAAATGCTTCCTAAGGTCATAGGCGTCCGTTTTGGGTAGGTAAACGGTTATTTTAACGCATAACTTTTTAGTCTTTAACTTTTAAGCATTTGTGACACTAGATTATTACATTTTCAGGTATTCTAGTACTACAAGGTACTCTTACTTTAAGTCGGTAGGATACACCGTTTTCTAGAAAAATCGATTTGAAAATTTTTCGTTTTTTCGTCATTAAAATTCAATTTATTATTTTTTGCACTAGTTCGCTCTGAACTGCCAACAGAAATAAAACCTACGTTTTTAATTGTCAAATTGTTGTCAGTTCGCGAAGTTGAAATGACGAAAGATGAAATGACGAAAAAACGAAAAATTTTCAAATCGATTTTTCTAGAAAACGGTGTATCCTTCCCACTTAAAGTAAGAGTACCTTTTAGTACTAGAATACCTAAAAATTTAATAATCTAGTGTCACAAATGCTTAAAAGTTAAAGACAAAAAAGTTATGCGTTAAAATAGCCGTTTACATACCCAAAACGGACGTCTATGACCGGTACTAGAAATTCGCAATTGATGGAATCGATTCATCTCTGGAGGATAAATAAGCATACCAGTTTTTGTTTTTCTAAATAGAAGCGTTCGAGAGATATTAAAAAAAAAATTACAAGGCGCCAACTTCAAAGAGCTCTAGCTCCCTTAGGAAGCATTTTCGGACTAGGGTCAATTGGATTAAATTGTCTTAGAATTATCTGAGGAATCTCTGGTCTTCGTTTGTCAGGAGAGTTTCTGGACACCCTGTATAAGTTAGTAAATTCACTTGGCTAACGGCTTACGACTCCAGCTTAACACTTAGGTTTGTATAAGGATGTTGAAATTAAACAGAGAACAACATTTAACAACTAAATATATTTAACAGAAAATATACATTTATAACAAGAAGACAAATTAATTGTACAGAACGATACACACATAAACAAGCGAGTAAAAAACACATTAATTTACATTACAAGACATTAATACATTAAACATTTATACAGACTTACATATTTCTGGTGGACACTAGGCACTCACTGAGCTTAGGCACTTTTTAAAAGTATGACTGTTGCAAGTGAAGTTATTGTATGCTCCCGGACATTTTATATGATCGGATGCGTTTCTTATCATACCTTTCCTACTCTTGTTATTTCTTATGCGCAAATAGAATTTGGTACTCTATTTACTTAAACCTCTATGTGCGCAAAGAAACTTATTTTGCACACGTCTTTGTGGTTTAAGGGTGTTGGCTAGCTTCCTGAAGACCGCGCGTGGCTCCACATGTGTGTGGAGTCAGCGCGTGTCAAGGTGAATCCTAGATTTCTTATTAACAAGAACCAAAAGCAATTTCCGCTTCTTAACGTTATCATTTTGGTGTTCCAATTAAATGTACTAATGATTGTACGACTGAAACTAATCGTCTTGATAAAGAATTAGAATTATTTGTTAAAGTCCAGTATACAATAAATGAAATTTAATATTATAAGAGTATAATATACAGGAGGTTTATTAATATATTTTCTTTGTGTGACAGTACTATCTACGAAGTTATAAAAAAATATAGCATTCTTTTAAAAAAAAATGCGTATGACGTCACAGCTCTAAAGAAGATGACGTCACTAATAGGTGCAGTGATTTAAAAACAGCGAAATGAAAATTGACTTCTTTCAGCGTTTTCCACAAATGTCATTAGTTTGGAAGTTACTGAATTTATTCCATAAGTAGTTTCCACACTGTATATCGTAATACATTCGCCGAACATTATTGATCGTGATTGAATATGTTTTGTTAAGCAGCTTGCAGAAATTTCCCATACATTTATCGGACGGGCCTCTAGACTCACTAGGTATACTTACCACCTTGATATATAACCAGATAATGTTCGTTCTATGAAATCAATGCAAGTAATTTATAGCTGGTTTCGCTGCGTTTAGAAAACATTAGCGGTAGTTGGCATAAAATATTTCGACGCTCAGAGCTAAGAAAGCGATTATTCAAAGTCAAAATGGACCTTAAAAAGTCCTGTTGCACATCTTATGGTTAATATGACTATTACTATATAAATGAGATAGACGCTATTTTATTTTTGGGTATGTATTATCTTGATCCGGTCAATACGTCGAATCTTAATATATAAAAATAATAAAATGGTCCACCGTGTAACTATAAAGAGCAAATGAGGATGCATAACGTTGCAAGTTTTCTCTAATTTATAGCACTACTCTCAAGAACTTTCAAGTACTTTCGCATTTTTCTTTTTAAACATTCTCTTTAATATCGCTACCGTCTTTGTAATGAAAAACGTGATGGCATCATAAAGAAAAACAACATCTGAAAGAAAACGATGGGATTGAAAATTTGAATTTGAGAAAAAAGTGGAGACCTGGATTTTAGATTCGTCGAGTAAACCAGTCCATGATAAAAGTTTTCCCCCTTAGCTTGCACTTACCGGGTATGAAATATTAATTCTTTAGAGTTAATCCGTAGAGAAGTGTTCATGCTAATTAAGGCCACTCGTTAACTAAGACGCAGGTATAACACGGAGGCGTACCGGTAATTAAGGTAAGAAGAAGATGAAAAAGAACAGCAGGAGGAAAAGGATGAGAAAGATGAAGGGAAGGAACCTAAACACGATGAAAACAAGTTACCTTAAGAAGTAACGCTCCTCTCTCTCACTTTCAAGACCGTGAGTTAAGTATACGTGGATAAAAATGTTTAAATTCTAATTTCTTACGAGCGTTTTTTAAACGCACATAGAGCAGCATTTGCTTTTGTTCTTCTACGCGGAAAGTATTAAAAGGAAGGATAATTAAAGTTAAGTGCCCCATGAAATAAAACACTGTTCTGCCCTAGACTTCCTTTATATAACCAGGGGGGCACAAGGAACACAAGTTTATTTATTAAAATATCATTGGTGTGTTTAAATCTTTGTATGTGTTTGTTACAATTTTCTTTTTGTTTATTGCCGTCTTAATTTCTAAATCAAACAGTTTTTTACTTTTATTTACTAGCAATTGCTATTAAAATATACAAATATATTACTTAGAAACTAAAACTTTTTCTATAATATAATTACGGACTAATTGGTCAAATATTCTAATGTTCTTAACACTTAAAAAACTACAATTAAATCATTACTGAGCAACTTAATCCTACTTATAATCTAATTACATATATTTAATTTTCGTTTTTTGCTTATCTACTATTCGTTTGTAATGTATACAGTCTCTATCAAACGCTGTGTGATGTGTCAATATCCATTTTAAATTTATCGTTTGTTCTTACACAATTTATACACTTATATATAATTAAGCTATCACATTTGTTTGTAAAATGACTATCAGCACAATTACCACATGTTTCCACATTTTTACATTCTTTAGCAAAATGATTGTACCCTGCACATTTATAACATCAAACCGAGGGGGAAACCGCTGACTCAAAAGCGTACACCATAATCCCACCATATGTAAATAATTCCACATAATCCAATGTAATTCCACACAATTCCAAATAATTCATAATAATTCCAAATAATTCCAAATAATTCCAAATAATTCCAAATAATTCCAAATAATCCCAATAATCCCAAATAATCCCTAATTATTTCTTTATATGTTTCGCGAGTTCTGAGGATTTTGTGCACGTTTTAAAGGTAAATTAAAGTCAAATCGAAGGTTGAATATACACAACACCAGGCTTACGAAAGAGATTTGTTTTATTTATACACTACTTAAGGAAAACATATAAACACAGCAAAAGTAAAATTCATAAACTTAAATATTCGTGAAAAATAAAAAAAATCGAATTAAATAATAATAATTAGTCTTTAACACAGAATTTAATCTCAGATTTAATATTATCATATTTCCTATAAATTTCGGCGTATGTGATTTCATCTAAATGAAAAGGTTCCATTTCGGTGGCAAATTTAACAGGGCCGTAAAAAAATGTTTGAGATCAACCGTAGCAATGTCTTGTTTAACTTTTGGCAAGGTAAACATTTTATTTTGCTTCCATCCTCGTGTTAAAAAAATAATTTTAAAAATTGTATCATTGATAATTTCAATAATTTGACCTACATACCACCGTTCATCATAAAAAACAGCGTAAAATTTATTACACTCAATTACACTTAATAATGACCACTGAGTGATGGGTCTGTGATGGGATATATTTTCCCTGTCTCGATTATCTACACCATCAGAAGATTTCCATTTCGAGCATGAGGCTTCTGGTTCACCTGGTTCCTTTTCTTCAAAAGAATTATCAATAACAGTCGAGCTAGCAATAGGACTTTCAATATTGTTACGATGTTCTTGTTGTTTGATATCATTATTGAACGAAGGAACAATGAGAGTATTGCTAATTATAGTTATTGCTTTGCAGGCTTTCCCAACATTTTTTACCTTATCATCTTCTGAATTTTGTAACGAAGTTATAACTTGATGAGCTGGATTACCTTTTTCAGCATGTTCTATAGAAGTATTCGCTTCAGAGCAAGAAATATGACTGAAAAACCACTTAATATCTTTATTCTCACTTTTTTTCTTTGGATCACAGATCAAAGATGGGCTTGACGTTGATTTTAGTGTGTCGGTGGTCTTAGATACAGAACCAGGTGCAGAATAAACACTTATATGTCCAGATAAATGCTTGTAAATATTTCCAAAAATCCATTTTTTAGAATGGCCTGGCTGTTGCGCATATTTTTGAATTTTATAGGAATTTTTACAGTAGCATCTCATAACGCAATATAACTCATTTCGTATTCCATATTTGGTTTCGAAAAATATTTCAAAAAATGTTTTTTTAAAAATGTACCATTGGTCGTGGCTGATGCACTTATGTTTAATCCAGTTACTTATAGTACGTGAAACATGAGAAGTTTCTTCTGGGAGATTTGTAGCGATCTCGTCGATTGTGAGCCTGATGCACCCACTAATGTAGTACTTGCCTGTCGACTTGTCCCTAAAAGTGAAGCAAAACTTTATTCTAAAATCCGTTCTTAATACTCCTTCATCCTCAAGAACCACAAGTAGGGTAGCACTTCTATAATCCAAGTTAATGCAGATCGAATCGTGCTCCAATAATCAAAATAGGTATACCGTAGTCGTCAAATTTTAATTTCGGTTTATACTGCTATCCCATGCAGAATATGACCTTATAATATGCAGCGATGCCTGCTTGCTAACAGTGGTGGGAGGGCAACGCAGTGTCGGGAGACCCTCACGCCTTACATTTCATAGGAAACGTTTATCGAGTGTACTGTCTTGGCAGCCTCGCTTATGTTTATCTTTAGTTTATTTCGTCGCTCTCTTTTCCTCTTTCTACTTTCGTATCAGAAATTAAAATATGTCGACTACGGTATATACATATATGTAAAATCATAAATGAATGTTAGAGAAAGGTTTGGTATCTTTTTCTAAATAATAATTATTCTACCGTTTTTTTTAAATTTGGCATTTTTACTAACCTCGATGCACTAGACGGAAATGGAGTAATAGCGAAATGAATAGCACACTAATTGAAAAGAAAAATAACTTTCGACAATATTCACACCGATTTTGTTAAAAAATTCGCATAAAATAAGAATCAGGTGTCGGATAATATGGAGTACGATTAACATATAAGAAAATTGTTTGGATAATCTGGGTTCTCCTGTACATATACTATACTATAGATTAACTGAGGTCTCGGCCGATATCTTCGCTAACCTAAAGTTCCAGTGCACCAAATTGGTGCAAGGGATTTATCTCGCGTTTTAGATTGTTGTAGAACGTTTCTTTTGAAATGGCTGGAAATTATGGTAATTAATCTTCTGTGACCTTGTATAAGTTTGAAATTTTCTGATTTTTTCGAAAATATTCCAAAATACGATTCATATTCTTCCTTGGGAATTAATGTTGGTACTGTCTCTGTCATAAATTTCTCCATCTCCAAGATGTCATCATCTGTGACTTGAGCAAGTAATTGTGCGTTAGTAAATCCATTGATCTTTAAAAGATTTTTTATTCAGACAGGCACGGAAATATTTAGCTTATTTTCAACTTCGGTGAAGCACTCAGCCTCTGTTTGTGAAACTTCCATCTAAAGAAAAACTACGGGCACTTACAAATTACAATTACTCTCTTGGAAATGGACTTCGTAATAGATTTCAAGTGAGGATCATACCTTGATTTCAGCTGTAAAAATTATCCTCAAGATTATCTGTGCAATAATTCAGTGGCAGCAAAAATAAACAGCATAACATCCTAGAATATCACATCACACCGCATTACACTGACTTGTATAAATAAAATGCCGAGTGGAAGGCGCATGCGTTCAAATCTCGGTTCAAACCGGTTCAAACTAGTGTATGATCAGCAATTTCCGGCAAAATATCGTATGATCAAGTAATGAGTCGTAAGGCGGCATTCGTGGAAGTGTAAAACTACCAAAGGCACTATTTGTTAAAATTCAATTTGATTGTTACTACTGTGATTAAACTATGGACATGACGTTTAATTTGAAGGGATGATTCGATTACTTAAAGTATTGTTGATTATACAGGACAATAGATACAAAAACATTCTTTCTGATGACCGTAGAATCCGTCATAATTCTACCAAGTAACCCCGCATAATTCCACATAATTCCAAATAATTCCAAATAATCCCATGTAATCCGATATAATCCCAAATAATTCCACATAATTCCAATAATCCCAAATAATTCCTGGAATTCCTACGGGGTGTACACCATAATCCCTCAGCGGTTTCCCCCTCGCATCAAACTATTTGTAGATGTTCATACACCTTACATTTTTTCCATCCCATATTTATTTGTGCCCTGTCTATGATGCTATATATACATCACCGGTTGAACAGACAATATAATATTTCAGTAGTTCTTCTTTTTCTTATCTTAGTATTTTTTTTCTATTTTAATTTTATCTGAGACGTCCTTGTCTACGTAAGTCATTTTGCCTAATAATCGCGTCTAACACTTTTTCATTGTTTTTTCATCAATAACATCTGCTTCAACACCAGTAATTATTATTTTAGGGTTTCTTAATGAAGGTTCAGAAACTACATATTTATTTCCAATTTCATTTATCACTTTTTTTCTTAATTTTTCTTTAGAATTGCTATCACTACAATTAATAGCGATACCACCTTTTCCAACAGTTTTTATTGTTTCAATTCCAAGTGCTAGTTTACTTGGATCCACTTTATTTTTAAAATTCTTTTTCAAATCGGATTTACGATACTTAGAAAAATTTTAATAAAAATTAGGACTTGTAATACTTTATAGATTAAACATTATTCTGACATAGAAATTTGTTCACGCATTGGAACTTTCTTAATAATTTTACTGTACTTATAAAATTTTTCATTCGATGTGGGAATATTTTTATGAAATAGATATCATTTTAATTCAGGAGATTCGTTTACATTGGGACTTATAATTATTTTTCGGAAATAGTTATTTGTGTTTGGAACAGTTTTATTTAATTAGAACTTTTAATTTTTTTTTATTTCTTTTTTATTACTAGAATGTTTTATTTTTATATGCAGGGTTATTACACCGTGTGTTATGGTAAAGCATTTTAGGGTCTGTACCGATCAAATTAGATAGCCTAATAATATTTTTTTTGAATTAAATATAAACACTGCGTTTTTAATAAAATTTTCTTTATTATTTATTTACAAGATTAGAAAGTTTATAGTTTAATAATTCTTTGTTTTGTGTAGATGTAGGATATTTAGACTGTGAGAAGAATTTATTTTGAAATGGATGAGTTTGAAGTATTATATGAAGAATTAAGGTGGTTTATTAATGTTTATTATAAATGTGTATATAGTGTTGTACAAATTTCTTATGTGGTGTATTGTACTGGAATCCTAGAACGAGGTAAAATTTTATTTTTTTTAATTTTATATATATATTTTCTTTATATTAATTATACTTTATCGTGTTTATGTATTTGATATTGACGTGTTGGGTAATAGATCAGGGATGTGTGCAAAAATTAAGTAGATGTTTAATTCATAGCATGGAGCCTTCGTGAATCCTTAAAGCACGAATTGGTCTTGGTGGTAATGTTTTGGGAGCGAGCAAAGGCGCCAAGCAGAACTAATCAGGGCTGAGTTAATTAATTAAATGCGCAAAGACATTTTGTTTGAATTAAACTCAAAATTTATATATATGCCTTAAGGGGTGAGCACATGGTACTGTATGTTAGGGTTGTGACCAACGAGTTGAAAAAAATACTCGTAGGGTGGAACTTTGGGGTACCTACCAGTGTGGATTTGCTTTCTGATGGTACTGTCTTGGGAGCGAGCAAAGGCGTCAGGCAGAACTAATTAGGGCAGAGCCATTACCTTAATGTTTATATACTTGCAAACGAGAGGCTACATAATTTTTTTTTGTAATTAATTTATATTCCAGTACAACTCACAACATGCAATAAAATATTTCGTTTAAATATTGATTGTTTACATGTATTTTTGACAAATAAATAAAATGATAATTATATTTATTTTAAAAATATAAATTTGTATTCGATGTTATTCTTCTATTAATTATAATTTATTGATTGTTTTGACTATTTGATCATGACAAGCATAATTTTATGTAATATTTAAGATATTTAATTTTGTAAATATATTTGTATAATTTGAAATTTTTCTTTAATATCCTTAATAAATTGTAAGGTTTATTTTGCATTCTATTTTCTTTACCTGACCTGGTAATAACTAAAGAGCATTCAAGTTGACTGGAGAGTTTATTTATATTTTCTGCCCCTGAGAGAAAATATTCTTTAGTCATTCTAAACTGAGCTAGTTAAATGGAAAATTGCCTAACCTACTATTTTGCAGAACATTTATTGAATCTTAGTCTAACATAAGGCCTAGCACTAGGATGTATGCTTGATTCTTACTACTTACTGATTGATTCATTTAAATTATTTTTTTATAAATCTCAATTTGCAAGAGTCATAGCAATATGTTGACCCACTTGACAAATGATTTATCATCCATTTGCTTCATCGATGTATTTCACTAATAGTTTACATCATCACAACTTCATTTATGTCTCAATAATAAATAACAATATTTCTCTTTTCGACACTGCACTAGATGCAGAACCGATAAAAATACGTCCTCACTCTTTGAATATTAAACTACTACTTACATTATGTAACAGTTAACAAGCATTTATATCAAAGGAATAGTTATTTTCTGTGCAATTCTGTGTGTTTTATAAAATCGCTCTTTTACGTTATTTCAATCGTACTTCTATAACTTTCGACTATTTTATCCAGTATATATGGCTGTATAATCTTTGTAATTTAGTTGGCATACCACTGATTTAACCAACTGTTCAGTTTCTCAAAATATTACGAAGTGCGTGGCATTCCGTTTCAGCTATTAAAAAGCTACGTGACAAACAGAGAACAACAGTTATACTGTACTGAACAACTGACAGAAGCGGAGATAGTGAATATGGAAATACTGCAGGGATCCATACTGGGGTCAGTGTTGTTCTTGCTTTACATAAATGCCATTCCCACAAATATCCACTGCCATAAAACGTTACTGTACGCAGATGATACATCCCTATTTTGCGAAACAAGAATACTAGTTTGTGGCAGGCAACGAAATATGTTTTGAGGAGTACTAATACTCAAAAATCCCAATCTATGGCCTTTTCTACAGAAAAATAACTAAAAACGATCGACAAAATCGATCGTTTGACAGTGATAATTTGATCATTTAACAAAAGCTTTTAAGTTCATTATACTTCTACTGTAGTTATGTATGTCGAGCGTAGCATCAAATGCTTTAAATTACCTTTAACATATACTAAAATATAAAATAAAAATATCAAAGATATTTGAATTTTGTAAAAGCAGTAAGCAGTAAGAATGTGATCGACTCTAGTTTTCTCTCAAAATTCTGAATGTATAGATGTCGCCGAGATCAAAAGAATTTTTTGATCGCCATAATCTTCATTTGTTTTTTATTTGAAGGAGCATTAAAATTAATGTAAATATTATTATTTGTATTAGTTTCCAAAATTTTACGGTTTCATGTTTAGAGAAAGTAAGAGTAGTTTCAATCTTTGTCTTCATTTTATTTAAATATTTAAACGGGTCAAGTATAACTAATAAAGAATTGTTGCCTTCTTGATTTCTACATAACGTATATCGCCTTATTAGTTCTTCATAAATTAAAACCATATTCAGTTTGTCTTCATTTGTGTGTCAAATTATTATCAAACAATATCAACGCAAAGTGAGTAAATGTTTGAATGAAGCTAATTGTAAAGACAATTAGTAATCAAGCAAATGTCACTAATATCAAAATATGTATTTCCTAAGTAATCAACACAAGTATACACACATATGACATAGACACGAATGCTTTTCTGCCTACATACCTATGGGTACCTAGCTATGAAGTGGAATTTCTAAAATGGAACTAACTATAAAATTTAAATTGTGAAGAGACTATAATAGTAAGAATCGTAATATATTTACTGCTATTTTCTGTACAAATTAAATTTTAAACAAAATAAAAATTGAAATTACTCTTTACTCATACTTTCTTTAAACACAATATCTATGAAGCCGTTAAATTTTGGAAACTAATACAAATACTAAAATTCACATGAAATTTAATACTCTTTCATATAATAAAACAAATTAAGATTATGGCGATCAAAAAAATTCTTTTCATTGCAGCGCCATCTATATTTTCACATAACAAAAAACAGTTGTAAGAGCAAACACATTCTTTAGTAACTCCTTTTTAGAAAACTGAAATATATTTATCCGTTTCACAGATATTTGACTTGGGTACTCAGGTACTGTCAAGAGCCCAAATTCTATAAATAATTTTCCGCAGTGGTCCCTAAGTGAATTATGACGAATAACTTGAATCTTAAAAATTCTCGAATCGCGTGTTGAGCAGCCTCATAAAATTTACGCAACTAAAAAAAATTGCGTAGTATATCATTGAAGTAGAATGTTTAGTGGCGAATCCTACAGATTTTCTAATTTGATTGCTGCATGCATTTAATTTTTTACAAAATATACTTATATGCCATCTCGAATTTAACTCTGAATTAACAGATACGCTTAAAAGACTAATTGTATGAGCATTCCCCTGTCGTAACTTAATTATTATCTTCTGTGTTTTATTATTACTTTATTTTAATTTCGTTGTACCAAACCACTCATTAATTATTTCGATCAATATTTCTTTATTCGTAATTAAAGTGTATTTCGCATCTACTTTATCTATGACGTCGTGTTATCCGTTAGCATTGTAATATCGAAAGCATTGATATTAAGAACCAATCATGTGATTTTCGCTTTTTAACATTTCATTACCATGTGCATATTTTTGTGTCCCACTGAGGAGATAGAGGTGGCTAGAACAATAAAGAACTTAAAAAATACATATTCGAGTGGCTATGATAACATTAAAGCTTGTTTATTGTTTAAGAAATGCCTAGATGAATTTGTGATCCCACTGAGTAATCTGATAAACTGTTCATTTTTGGAGGGTTCATTCACTGATCAGCTTAAAATTGCTAAATTAAATCCCGTCTTTAAGAAAATTACTGAAAAAATAGATGCTGAGAGGGTCATAGGTTTCTTTAATAAACATAAACTCCTAAACTTAAATCAATTTGGTTTTATAAATAGGTGAAATACCACATCCGCAAGTTTGGCATTTCTTGATACAATGTATAGAGACATGGATGCGTGAAAGTCTTGTATGGGATGTTTCGTGGATTTGAGTAAAGCCTTTGATCTTGTGGATCACAGAGTATTTCTTAGGAAATTCGAGTGCTACAGTATAAGTGGTACAGCACATGAATGGTTTGCACGCTATCTCAGATGGACTGCAGTATGTGGATATTGGGGATTGCAAATCAAACTATATAACAATGCACTGAGGTGTTCCTCAGGGTAGTATCCTTGGACCGTTGTTATTCATAATATATATGAACAATTTGAAGCTACAGAAGTCTGTAATGTTTGCTGAAGACATATCATTTATTGTGTCCAGCACTAATACAAAGGATACGTGTGCAGCATTAACTAATACGATGGTGACATTGGGAAACAACTTATAACTTATAATAAATATAATAAAAACTGTTTTTATTGATTTGAAACTGAGAGCCAGTTGTCGGGACTTGTCTCATTATATTAGAATGAACAAAGATAGTGTAGTACAGGTTGATTCTATCAGGTTTTTGGACATCACTATCGATTCGCTCTGTGATTTCAGGAAACACATTGAAGATATATGCAAGAAATTGAGTAGCATTTGTTACTTAATGATGAGGCTTAAATCGCCACTAAAGTTGGATTTGCGAATGTTTTACTACGCACAATTTCACTCCCTTATTTCGTATAGGCTGCTGGCGTGGGGACTTTCGGTGGACATTGGGCGGGTATTTAGATTGCAAAAACGCGTTGTTCGTGTGGTCTTGCGCTAGGGAGAGTTGCATGAATTTGTTCTTGGATATGAAAATGATGACGTTGTCAAGTACTTGATATACCAGTTCTTGATGTATGCCAGGCAGAATATTGAGTATATTCCTCTATTGAACCACCATCACACGTACTACACTAGAAATGCGATGATGCCTGAAGTTTCCTCACATAGGCTAGCATTCAGTGAAAAGAATCGTCACTATTTAGCTATTGTGGCTTTCAACAAGTTTTTTGACAATTTGGGGGATTTACCGATTCCATTATTCAAAACCAATGTTAAAAATATCTCTTTCAAGGAATTCATAAATGACCCTGGAACTTGAGGCTGTGTATTTGGTATTGTATTTTATAGAGTAAGATGTGACAATATCAATGCGTTGTAATGAAAGTCTAAGACAATTAAGATTATTATTATTATTATTAATCATATGAGCATTGACAGTATGGAGCGGATATATAAATCTTGTGTTAGACCGCTGCTAACCCATGGTATTGGTACACTAGCTGACACAAACAAGACAAAGGGTATTCCTAGAACAGTAGAGATAAAAGCCTTAAGAACCATCGGAGAAAAGACAATGAGGGGTACAGTAAGAAAGAGCAACATAAGAGCGACATGCAGGGTGGAGGACATAGTCAGGCGGGGAAGGAAACGAGGAGATATTGGCGTCACCATGTAGACAGAATGGACCAAAACAGACTTTCACACATTGCTAAAGACAGAACAGCAAGCTGATGACCAGTGTGGAGGTCACCCAAAAGATGGGAGAACAACTGGATTTCAGTCTCACAGGATAATCATCCAAATTAAGGTAGCCTTCGTCAATAACAAAGCTCAAAGGTCTTCTCAAAGAATAAAAAGAAGTTTTTTCTGATACAGCATATTGAACGGCTGAATCTTGCATTGAGCCTTGTTTGAGTTTACCTTTGCTATTTACTCCTTGCAAGTAGTGCTTTCTTCTTTGAATTTGTTCTAGCTACTGCAAAATCAATAGAAAGTTAGAAAGTATACCAACTATCTACCTAACATAAACCAGCAGGAAAAGCATCAGAGTTGGATAATTTTCCTGCTATGGTTTATGATAAATAGATATGATGGTATGCGTTCTAACTTTCTAATGAATTTGCCGTAGCTAGAAGAGATTAGATGTATATCAGAATGCTTTGGTTAATGTGGAGCTCCAATTCTCTATTAAATTTCCCCTATAAATGGGACAAATTTTCCAATAAAACTGTACCTAATCAATTATTATTCTCGTCATAACAAAATTTGATTCAAAAGTATATACTTTTACTAGATTATTCTGATATTTTCTCACAAAATATATTTATATTTCCTTACAAAATTGAAAAAAACGCTATCGTACTAATGACTAAATGTGGTTAAAATAGCAAAAAAGCAAGCAGATTCTTGCACTATCGATCTTTTGAAATATTTTCCCAAAGAAAGAAACATGCATAGCTATAGCATGAACCCCAGATTTTATTTCTTTACATTTTAGTTTCGAGTGTATGGTTAGTCAAGGAAAAAAACGCATTCAGTAACAACAGTAAAATGTAACGGAAATTGCATTTGCAATCTACAGTTTCACCTGAGCGATTTTATTCGGCAAAGCGAAGGGTTGTTCTGCGAGTGAAAACGGAATTTTATTTTTGCGGTTTTCAAACCAGAGAACCCTTTTCTATGTTAAGTGTAGGTAAATTTATATCCTACTTCTGTATTTTTCGTGTGTGCTCGTTTGCTGTACTTGTCGGGCGATATTGAAAAGTGGTTTTGGAATAACAAGGAATCGGCGAAAATTCCCGAATTAATTTTAAGTGTGGTACAATTTGATGTGTAAATATTATTTATGTGATAATTTTTTGTAGATTTAACATAAGTCGTTTGAATATTCAGCAATTCTTGGATTAAATAAAAGGATTAATCGGAATACACGACAAAAGAAAAAAGTGTGCTAGCATCAATCACGTTCCGTGTAGTTTGACTTGCTTATGGCATTTTAAAGTTGATGGAACGTCTGTGTAGCTTCTCGGACAGCTGAAGACAAAAAATCCGTGCTTCACTTATTTATAGCTCAATAAAGAAAAGAGTTTTGACTATGCACATATAAATAAGCAAGTTTTTCATCAAAAAAGTTATAAGTCCGGCTCTATCAATAATGTTTGTAAATATTTTGAACAACAAATCGAAGATCCACACATAACCACCAATTTACTACCTCGTATTCCTTTGCTTTTATCTGACACCACTGCAGGAGTTTATATGTTAGACAGTATTGGCGCTTTGATTTAGCGTAAGATCAGTAAATTTAAATAAGGAACCACCACTTGTTGAAGAATTAAAAGTACTGAAGCAGATCAGACAGAGAGTTGGATTAGTAAGCATTAGTAATAATAAAAATATGCTCGTACAGATAAGCAAGAAAAATGTGTTGATATGTTTATTAATGATTGATTTTTATATAACAAAGACGGTGGTTAATAAACAATATAAGATGGTATTTGTTACCTAACTCATTCTGCTAATCATGTTGAACACAGCAAATTCCTAAAGCGAGTTGTATGTTTCGGTAAGAATGTAATAGTAACACTGTAGATATAATCAGCAATAAAAAGTTTTATTTAGCTATATAATACTATGTAGCACAGTATCGGATTAAATTAGGGATGTCCATGTTCTCAAAAATTTATCTAACTAAAATCCTATAAAGGAATAAAATTATAAACCTAACATACAGGCTGCTCATAGTGCTCATATCAAAATTTCCCACGTTAAAGTTCTGGAAATCTACGAAAAGTTTCCTGAAACACGTATGAAGTATTATCGTGGGGGGGGGGGCATTTTTTTGCAAAAATTGACTCACCCTCTTTAACCCCCTGCCGCGGTCAAATAAATACGTGAAGTTTTTGACCTTAAATTTATTGGAGCGTGTAAACGCTAAAATTTTCGTCAATTTTTTTTTGTCAAATAAATTTTTCAATAAAATAAATTTTCGAAGTAGATCCTGCTCCAATTTTTTGTCAATTTTCTAGGGAAATATGGTAATACTTTAGTTTAAAATAAATGCCAACTTTCGCGTTGTGAACCTTCTGCCCCCTTAATTTTTTTTTAATTTAAAAAATTTATAAGGTTAGTAAAATCAATCGTATTTGTAAAGAAATATTAATGTTCCAATAAATAATATGCGACTATTGCTATTCTATACAAACGTTGTAGAGACTGACCAAAAATCGATTGTAGGAAGTGAATAGTACATATTTATAACAAATAATTATTTTAATGATCATGATCAAGTCTTATAAAAAGATAATATTTTGCATCAAAACAACTTTGGAGAACTACGGGGGCGTATTTTTATGTTATCTACCTAGCCATGAACAAAAGCACATAAGAGAACAAAAAAAAATATTTTTCTACGTAACTCCCTTCAACACTAATACACCTATTCCATCTTTTTCCAGTTGCTCCATACCCCCAGAAAAAAAGTGCTTCGGTAACCACGCAAAATATTCTTCAACAGCTTCTTTGAGTTCTTCATCAGAAGCAAAACGCTTTCCTCTGAGATCCTTTTTTAAATTTTTGAATAAGAAGAAGTCTGACGGAGCTAGGTCGGGGCTATAAGGTGGATGCTTTAACTCTATAAACCCACAGTCATTGATTATCTGCTGAACTTTGTTTGCCTTATGAACCCGACAATTGTCGTGCAGCAAGAAGTTTTTTTGTGGATAAGAATGCATGCGTTTTTCCTCCAGAGCAGTTTTTAAATTTTTAATTGTGTTTCCGTAGGCCTCTGCATTTATGGTAGACCCTCTCGGCATATATTCAATAAACAAAACTCCTTCAGCATCCCAGAAAATAGTTGCCATCAGTTTTTTTCCAGAAAATTGTGTCTTAGCCTTTTTTGGTGGCGGAGAGCCCTTATGGAACCACTGCATGGATTCTTCTTTAGTAGGAGGGTCCCAGTAATATACCCAAGTCTCATCCCCGGTAATAATTCGAGATAAAAATGTTTTGTCCCTCTCCAACTTGACCAAATTTTCTTCATAAACTTCTTTTCTGCACAGTTTTTGTTCAGGTGTAAGCAATCTGGGTATCCACCGTGCACACCTTCTTCATGCACAAATCGTCATGCAAAATTTTGAGAACACTTATTTCGGATATACAGACTTCATTGGCACTGGCAGAGATCTTTACACGCCGATCTTTCAGTACCAAATTCTTGACTTTTAGCACAATGCTTTCAGTTCGAGCTTCAACGGGTCGTCCGAACTTTGGGTCATCATTGATTGACTCGCGGCCCCATCGAAAGAGTTTAGACCAATATTTTACTTGAAAATAAGATGGTGTATCTTCCCCATATACAGCAACCATTCTTTCATGAATTGCTTTTGGATCATTGCCTTCCTTTGTCAGGAACTTTATTACGCTGTGATGTTCAACTTTAGTTTCACTCATTTTATCGAGAAATGGACCCATCTCAAATCTCTACACAGCATAAACTAAACACAATTTAGCACATGTACTTCTAACAGTGACAGCAATTTTTCAATAATTTCTTTGACATCGTCACTCGCTAGGTAGATAACATAAAAATACGCCCTCGTACTTTGCGATTACTACAATCAAATACATAAGAAAATATTCGAATAGTCCATATTTTCCATATATAATTGCGTATTATTAACCCCTACAAACATCAAAATAACAAGTTCCACGTAACCTCCAAATTCATAAATGAAAACAAAAACATATAAAGGTTGCAAGAAAACAAATGTCACTATTTGATGGTTGGTACTAGTGGATACCGTCAATAAAATATTGGATGAATGTTTGCGTTTACACGGTTCAATAAATTCATGAATTTCTTCAAGAATATATTTGTGAATTTATTCATCAATTTATTTTACCGTGTAAACACGGCATTATTTCTAATTCTACCATGATTCACACCATAAACATAATTCCTTAAATTTATGCTGGCATGCTTTAAATAGTCGACATTTTCATAAAAAAATAAATGCGCAAGGAAGGAGGTAATCCAAAACCACTACTACATGCATCCTACGCATTGCCAGCTACATCTCTCAGGATATTACCAACTCTGATACAGCGGTGTATGGCACTTAGATTATAAGCAATCAGCGCTGAATCGACGTGTGTTGCTTAATTTTTACAAAAGTAAAACGCTCGACATTAGAAATATAAAAGTGTATAATAACCCTCATAACCACAACTTATCAGGTACGAGGGCGACCTGAAATGTTTCCGGAATCGACAAGAAAAACACTGTATTGGTGTGGTTTATTATTTTTATTTTTCGATGTAGTCTCCTCAAAGATCAATACACCTTTTTCAAACGGTGCTCCAGTCTCTTCAAGCCGTCGAAAAAGTAGGATGTTTCCTGTAGCGGCGATGACCTCCTTTGAGGCAAATCTCTTTCCTGTCAGCGATTTTTTCAAGTTTGGGAAAGGAAAAAGTCTTTGCGGTCTAGGTCCAGTGAATATGAAGGATGATACTAATTCGTAGTACAACTCGTTCAATTTGGACAAGACGATGCGAGATGAATGAGCTGGTGCATTGTAGTGAACACTATTAAATAACAACTATTGAGAGCAGACGTCTAAAATTTTGACAGTTGCTATAAAAAGGGTTGCCCTTGCCGACCAATGAGTCCACTTCAACCTTCGTGAGCCATCTCTGGCCGATTCCGGAAACATTTCAGGTCCTCTTATGTATACAAATAACTTAAATTGTAATATAAATAAAAACATCATGTTTATATTGATATAACTCGAAAAGTTAGGTTATATTTTAAATGTGCAATGCTTATTATTGTGCAATGGATTTCTAATCATCGTGGTTTATTGTTTAATATGTTACATCTTGTTTCCTTTTATTTCTTTCAGAGATTAGTATCCAGAAACGCTGATCTCGAAGATGTTAAAATCTGAGCCCCCTCCATGGTCGGGTTATCTTTATCAACGGCGTCCAGCTCACGGTGTTTACACACATACTAAAGGCACATAAATTTAATAATACCACTTTCTTTTGCTTTCAGGTATACATAATGGCAAGTGTTCCACTAATACCTCCTTGTACTGGTTCCTATTACGATACATATTGCTGTGGTATTTTTTCACTTAAATAAATAAATAGATAAATAAAGAAACCAAACAAATAAAAGGTCAACAAAAATAAAATACCACTACATTTATTTTAAATAAATATAAATTTACATGTTAGATATAAATTATAATTTAATATTTCAACAAATAAATACAGAATAATCCACTAATTTATATAATATAAATATATACAATATAAATTATCACGTAATAGTGAGTACTCAAATTAATAACTATGCAGTAGAATACACATCAATGCAATATGGGTTGCATAACGATAAAAATGATAGCACTTGCAATTAAAAATAAAAATGGTATTGAATAAAAATAAAACAATGTAAATAAATTAGAGTACAAAATTATGTTAAATATCATACAAAACATGATGCTTAAATACTGACCTCAGTCTAAAAAAAGGATATGTAACGATTCAAACATTATTACTAGTGATTAATAGAAAGTAGGTCATTCGGTAACACATTCTTTAGTAGCAATAATAATCAGTGAATAGAAGCCTGCGTTCAACATATTGCACTAATAATAAACACTATGGCTGGAACAAAGGTCTATATACATAAATAAATATATATTCCACTTATTTCACAGTCACTAAGATTAATTGTATTTTCTTCCGTATGGGACATGGAAATGCATACAAAGGTATATGATTTATTTGTTTCTATACACAAACACATCCAGAATGTAAATATTGTGGCCTGGTTCACTGTTAAAAAATAAAACATTATGTTGGGTATGCAATTTTTCACTGATATTCACAGAATAAAAGATATTGTTGAATGTACATTTAAATATGCGATTAGTACATAATTTCATTCATATAAGAATACTTCAAGAGACTTCAGGCTAAAAATAAATAAAATATTAGTCAGTATATAATATGGTACAGCTTAAGAATACCTACCAATAGATAAAATCAATCAATGTCCATAAAATATGCAAGTATAAAAACATGTAAACAACAACAACGGTAACATGGCGGAAGAAAGGTCACATGACCACGTGACATCGATAGTTATCATAACAAACACGGAGGGCGCAGTAGATGAAAATTTAAATTGAACAAACATAATTTAAAACAAAATAAAGCGTTTGTCAAATGTTAAATGGTATATAAGGGCATGCATCAGCGAAAATAAGAGGAGTCCATCCGAAGATCTTCAAGGCTCAAGAAGAAAAGAAAAATTGAACAGTGCTCCAAGTGAAATAAATAAAATAAAAATCTAAAAGGCATAAACGCCTTTAAGATCCAGACGTCGCAAGAACAAAACGCGTAATACGTATTCTCAGACGATAAGTGCGCGCCATATACAATAAAAGCGCGAAACATTATTATTCGACTATACAAAGCCTGCCATAATAAAGAAAATTTCCAGTAGGATGGAAGGCCCGGATTATCAAGGAGAATTCGAAAAAATATACGATCAAGAAAAGTGAGTAAAAGCACTATTAAATAAAGTTCATCTTGCAATCCTATAAATAAATAAATAAAGGAATCTTCATGTGTGTGATGTAAAAATTATCGGATAGCAATAAATTTTAGAATATTATTTAAATATTTAATAAATTCTTCTTTGAGTAAGCCTTGGGTTGACGTGCGAATCTCAACTTAAGGCGATTCAACGGAGTATCAATAATTTTACCCAGATAGCAATAAATTTTAGAATATTATTTAAATATTTAATAAATTCTTCTTTGAGTAAGCCTTGGGTTGACGTGCGAATCTCAACTTAAGGCGATTCAACGGAGTATCAACAAGTTTACCCAGATAACAATAAATTTTAGAATATTATTTAAGTATTTAATAAATTCTTCTTTGAGTAAGCCTTGGGTTGACGTGCGAATCTTAACTTAGGGCGACTCAACGAGGCGTTAACGCTTTCTTTTGAACAACAATAATTTGAAATATTATGGGAAACATCAAATAGTTCTTCATTGTTTAAATCTCGATTTTGACGTGAGAATCTCAGGTCGAGATGATCCAATGGGGATACATCGGTAAAAGGGTAAAGAAAGTGAATTTGGTAAATTTCTTTGATTTGTAAGCATACATGAAGAATTCGTGCAGTTTTTTTTTACAATTTTCATAAGGAACAAAGGATTTGCAAGGTGCTTGTACTATGAATAAAAAGGCAACACATAACAAAGAAAAAGATAAAGTATTGTATTGTATGATAATAAAAAAATTACTAGCAATGTTTTTGTAAATTTATATTGTAAATAAAATAAGTTGTGCTGACATTCAATATTTACTTATTTATACCCATCCCAAAGGAGAACATAAGGAAGGTAAACATCACTATCACAGCTAGAACTCACAATAAGCAAAAGGCTGCGACACATCAACCGTTATAAAAACAAAGAAATTCACATTTAGACCCTGAGATTATTAAAGTATATCAATTTATTAATTTAACTATTGGTTATTAATCAAAGTAGAGGAGGTCACAGCAATATGTATTGTCGTTCATTATGACATTGATGTATTTATTATGATTTGGAAAATAATAAACATTATTATAAGTAATAACTTTGAACTAATATTAAATACAAACTTAAATAATATAATTTAAAATTAATACTGATCTCGACAAAAATTAATTATCTAAGATCTACAAGGTCGAAACCACAGTAATATGCTACATGATAATTTAAGTATTTCACGATTTTATCAAAAAATCGGGGTTAATTTAATTAGCTCTCGGATGTCTACGACATCACTTTCGAAACTTATCGAACATATTTGTCGTCTGACTTCAGAACTCTTGAAAACGTTTAACTTTGTGATAATATTTATATAATAACAAAGTTTAATAACGTCATTTGCTTTGCTCTTTCGCTTCGTTAATTTTTTCTATGTCATGGTTGAAAGTCTTCCGGGCAACACGGACCTAATATCCTCCTCTGAGAGAATTTAATATCATTATTGGAAAATGAATTGACGACGAGATCCGAGAATACTGGCACAGAGTTCGGGCTATCGTTGTTGTATTGGAAACTTGATGACTTCGTGGTTTTTTGCTTTTCAGGTAATTTTATACTACACACGACGATCTGTTTTCGGATACATTTTCTGAACATTAAAGATCCGCTTAATACTTATTCAGTTTTCTTAGAATTGTTTTTATGAGTGTCCGTATTTATCCTGTATTTATTTATGGCAAGCTACATTAATCAATTTCTTTTTAGGAAACGTGTATTTTGGATGAAATATTTTGTCGTACTTTAATCTGACAGAACATTTGCAAGAGTGGTTTATAAAACAGAATTATAATTTAATTAAGGAAAAAAACTCATGAATATAAAACCGAAAGATATAATATTTGATTTGTCAATTATATATATTCAATATGAAACACGCCAAGTAAATATAAATAAGTAAACAAATAAAAGTGAATGATTTTAAATTTAAATATCTCTTATCTCTATGATACATTAAATTAGAGAAATATCAAATTTTATTTTTAGCTAATTGGTTCGTCGAAGGTCGATAACCAACTTTTTGATGTTAAATGGCCACTTGCTACTTTTTACACAGTGTTTTTTTTTTGGATTGAATAATGTAGCACAATACCGCTTTTTGTTTTATTTCAAGTTGTTAAAAAGTATGGAAATCATTTTAAAAGTGCTTGTATTCTAAGTAATAGGGTGCTTAGACATTATTGTTAACATGTGAGCTTTATGTCAGTAAGTGTCATTAAGCCAATTTTAATTGTTTAAGTTGTCATCATTTCATAATAAATAATGAGTTGGGGATATGCTTGAAGTTTATTTTGGGTGTCATAGAAACAGTGTGCAAATTTGTAGAATCTATGGAGAACGGCTTCCCGGACAGGCAGTACCAAATCGCCGTCAGTTTAGTCGATTGGAATTTAATTGGAGCAGGTAAAAAACCTAGAAAACAAAATCGGCAATTTCGAGATAAAACTAGAGATGAACGTTTTTTTGTGTTGAGAAAAATCATTGGATTTCTGTAAGAGACATTTCTTCATATCTACAAGTTTCCAGAGTAAAAGTGTGTTCAATTTTGAAAAAAAACATAAGTACAAAATATTTGTGCTACACAAGATCCGTATATTAGAAGAAGATGATCCAGCACACCGTATAAATTTTTGTGTTTTTTTTTTAAATCAGTTAAAACGTGAAAAAAATACTATGGTCTGATGAATGTCAATTTACAAATAAAAAAAAATTAATCATTGCAATCATCAGTACTGGAATGTAGAAAATCCACGTTTCCATAGAACAAGCTCTACAAAGAAGATTTTCCCTAATCCAATCTTCATCGATGGAAATATTATGCAGCAAAAAATATTACCAAATATTAAGTGAAACTTACTAAAAATTCTAACAATTTACCCTTGAATGAAAGAAATAACTTAGTTAGAACTTGTTCTACGGAAGGAACAAGCTCCACCAATAAGATGCTCACTTAATGTCTGGTGTGGAATATTAGATGGATAAATAACAGGTGCAATCCTCATCGATGGAAATCTTACACAGCATAAATATTACCAAATTTTAAGTGAATACTTACTCGAAATTTTCGACAATTTAAACTTTAATGAAAGAAATAACTTAGTTAGACTTTGTTCTATGGAAAGAATAAGCTCTACAAAGAAGATTCTCTGAGAAAGTCGGTTGTCAAATATTAGATGGATAAATAACATGTCAAATCTTCATCGATGGAGATCTTACACAGCATAAATATTACTACATTTTAAGTGAAGACTTATTAGAAATTCTTGACAATTTACCCTTGAATGAAAGAAATAACTTAGTTAGAGCTAGTTCCATGGAAAAAACAAGCTTTACAAAATAGATTCTCTCTAAAAGTCGGGTGTCAAATATTAGATGAATAAATAACAAGTCAAATCTTCATCGATGGATATCTTACACAGCATAAATATTACCAAATTTTAAGTGAAGACTTATTAGAAATTCTTGACAATTTACCCTTGAATGAAAGAAATAACTTAGTTAGAGCTTGTTCCATGGAAAAACAAGCTTTACAAAGTAGATTCTCTCTAAAAGTCGGGTATCAAATATTAGATGGATAAATAACATGTCAAATCTTCATCGATGGAGATCTTAAACAGCATAAATATTACCAAATTTTAAGTGAAGACTTATTAGAAATTCTTGACAATTTACCCTTGAATAAAAGAAATAACTTAGTTAGAGCTTGTTCCATTGAAAAAACAAGCTCTACAAAGAAGATTCTCTCTAAAAGTCGGGTGTCAAATATTATATGGATAAATAACATGTCCAATCTTCATCGAAGGAGATCTTACACAGCATAAATATTACCAAATCTTAAGTGAAGACTTATTAGAAATTCAAGACAATTTACCCTTGAATGAAAGGAATAACTTAGTTAGGGCTTGTTCTATGGAAAAAACAAGCACTACAAAAAAGATTTTCACTAAATGTCTGGAGTGGAATATTAGATGGATAAATAACAGGTCCAGTCTTCATCAATGAAAATCTTACCCAGTAAAAAATATTACCAAAATTTTAACTGAAGGCTTTCAGAAATTCTTGACAATTTACCTTTTAATGACAGAAATAATTGAGTTTTTCAACAGGATGGAGCTACTCCACACAACTCCATAATCAATAGAGAGCTTTTGAAACAAGAATTTGGTGATCGTTGGATGGTAACATACGGACTTATTTTGTGGCAAGCCCTTTCTTGTGATCTGACCCCGATGGTTTTTTCTTCTGGGGTTATATCCAAGATATTGTTTATGCCACACCTCCTAGAAGTGTTAGTTCCGATCCGAATATTGAAATTTCATGTATACAAAAGACACTGCAAATCCAGTTCTTAATACTTTTGTACTCTTGATAAATATATATAGAATACATAATTTACGATATATTTGTAAAAAGTCACTACTTGATAAAAGTAAAAGTGTTACTTCCGGTCCGAATTTTGAAATTTTTTTTATGCAAAAGATATTTAGAATTGTCTTAAATACTTTTATACTCGTAATGTACCTGCCTAGAAAGCATGACTTGCGAGATATTCCCAAATAACTGATTTTCAGTAAGAGTAAAAGACCTACTTCCGGTAGGAATTTCGAATAAAAAAAAACTTTTTTAATTCTATTTTTCTGAAATTAAATTTGAGTACATTTGAATTCTTTATAAATTTGTTTAAACTTAGTAGTTGACGAAATATTGGCATATTTAATTTTTTCGCTGAAGTAAACTACTACTTTCGGTCTACCGATTTTACTCAAAAACTAATCAGATCTAAAGAGGGATATTATACACGTAAATACAAAGTTTGGTATTAATCTCTACAGCGGTTTGATCGCTATCTTGGAGAGAGAGAGAGAGAGAGAGATTTTTTAAAACCACTTTTAGTAAAAGGGGTGTTGTTACATCATTGAATTCAAAAAAAAAATTAGCAAGTGGCCATTTAACATAAAAAAGTTGATTATTAACCCTTGACGAACTGAGTAGCTAAAAATAAAATATTATTCTCTCTAATACTACTTTCTAAGTCATTTAATTTGATATGTCGATTGTTACGTCAGAATAAAACGCTTGTTACTTTGCTTAAAGCGACTATTCACTTCGAAACTATAGTTTTTCCCGGGCGAAAATACCCGTAAGCCAATGACATCTCTTCCATTATGGTATGAACAAACTTTGCTTGTTTTATAAGAAGCTTGATAATTGCACTGCATTCGAATTTCACCATAGTTTATACTTTCTTTTCGGTTAAGTTGCTTGATCAACGACAGTTTAAAGGCTACTGACGCGATTGTGTCAAAACTTTATATTTATACTAATAATTGCTCCATTCCGCAGACTTAAAAGCGTATATGACATATTCCCGATTGACAAAAAAGTCGGACTATTAATAATTTTTCAATGATAGCTGGACTAGAGCAACAACGAAACAAATTTGAAAAACTACACCTGGCTTGCTCCTTAGATCAAGAGTAAATGTTTGGTCTCTTTATAATTAACAAATAAATTGCATACTGACATTAATTGATTAAGATAAATTCAAGTAATAACCATATAAAAAAAGTATATTACACTGCAGTCTTTAATAGTAATATTCATTGAATTTTGTCTGATATAATTCAGATTGCAAGTATCAATGATCGATAAACAAGTAATGTTGATATTACTTGCATACATTGTTTAATTATATTGTTATGAATATGGAGCGAGAAATGCATACATATTGAAGACAGTTCGAATTTGTAAATTTAAAAATGAATCATGTGACATGACAGACTATAAATAATCCGGATATTGCTCGTTTTTTTAATAACAAAATTTAGATCATAGTTGTCGGTGAGCTCTAAAATAATAGACCATATGTCATCCCAGAATGAAAATTAGCGAAATAAATCATACGTGTTTTCATTTTATTTAAAATATATAAAGCCCTTTCATTTTTGAAATTGTTTCTGCATGCAATTACTGTTAACCCAAGTAATTTATAATTGACATTATATCAAATTCTATATCATAAACAATCATTTAATTACTATCTATTCATTTATGATACATCATATAATAATACGCCTCTATGATTTAATTCCTTATACTATTTACTCGGCACTTCTATAATAATTTACTGATTTATAATTTATTCAGTGAATACTTTTAAGTTTATTAATGTCTAACGTTTCTTCTCCGTTAATTTTCCTGAAGCGCAGTTAAACAATTCATGAAAGAAAGAAGTCTTTAAGAGATTAATTCACAGAATTATCTAACAGTATTCTTAAATCCGTCTTGTCGTTAATTTTGCGTGATGTATATCTTCGACAAATTCCCTACATGCTTCCACATATATTACACTTGAATCATGCAATTAACGAATAAAATATTCATCAACAGTTACTTGGCCCCGAAGCTTTAAAATTAACACGAGAACGATTCTGCAGAATACGTCTGGAGCTTCCTAATTACCGCATATGCATGTTTACAAGTAACGGCAGTTAGTGAAACGGATGCTGTTGCTGACGACAGAAAATCGCATTCTGTGTATAAAGCTTTCCTCGAGCTGCTCGCCAACCGATTCCCTTTAATATTTAATGGAAGTTTCCCTAAAGTTGCTGGGTCTTAACGAAACCATTGTCTTGCCGCGCCAACTCGAGCTATGATGCCCCGATATTACTTTGGCATACTTGTTACCATTTTGCCTGAAGTATATACGTGTGTGTTACTATAATACATATTCTGCTGCTGTTACTACTGCTATGTGTGTATATACCGGGTGCAGCACATTCATAAATCTTGACTGTAATTCATTATGTTGAAGGCATTAAGGGGATAATGCTTCGTTGTTAGTTATTGTTCCGGGCATTTGTGCTTTACTATTTGAATTTATTAAGATCATTTTTGCTTAATTACACTTAACTTATACCCGTGCATATTTCCTGTATTATAAGATTTTTTTCAGTAACCTCGTTTAAATTGCTTTCACTGTTAGACTCAATTTAATAAAGTCAAACCGGGTAATTATAAATAGGAGATAATTGTAAACATGGCTATGATGTTTTCTATGGATTTATAGGTACATATATGAAATCTATTGAGCATAAATACAATTTCTAGATAGTTAGGTTATGTTTTTGAAAATATTTGCCCTGAAACAGAGCATGCAAATGCTGTAAAGTGGCAGATAATTGTAAAGCTTCGGAAGAATTGTTTGTATACTTGTGCAATCATCGGTCAAAATATAGGAGAGGTAGAATTTCTAATTAACGCAAGTTTTAATTAGTAATATACATTAGTAATAGCACAATTAAGAATGTTATCAAACTATTTGAGGTTAGGGTATTCCTAACATGCAACTACTATATTTTTACAATCGCCCAATACTTTTCACGTACATATATGGAAGAGATGAAGATATTGTAATAGTTATTTACGAACCAAGTGCGGGAAGACTGTTTTCCCGCATGAGCGCACATTTTAAGCACGAGCGACCGCAGGAAGCGAGGGCTTTTAATTGCGCGAATGCGTGGAAGATGTCTTCACGCAAGTGGTTTGTACAATATTTTTTGTACGAACATTAAATGAAAGAAATATTATTGATTAATGTCATTAGTATCATACCTACCTAAAATAGATTACCTAATTAATTTAAGGATTTAATGTACGTAACTATTACTCACCTTTCCCTAAAATTAAGTTATTATATTCTTACACATGGCAAACATGAGGTATTTATTCTTATATTTATAAATTTATAGTACATTTATTGCGTTTTTTGGTTTAAATACAAACAATTCCGAACTGCCAATATGAATGTCGATGTGGTTCAAATAGATGGCGCTTGAATCTTGCTTAAGATGTCGCTTAAAATATCGTCAAATAGATGGCGCTACAATTTTTTTGGAAGAATTTTTAATTATTACTCCTATTTCCCCAACCTTTAGTGAATAATAGTGGAGGGAAGTAGTATTTTATAGACTAAATTTTATTACTACCAAGTTAGAATTTTTTTTAAATGTCCCAAAGTGCCAGTGTTTTTTTCAATTTTTACAGTCGCCTCAACCGGGAAAACGTATTTCCCAGTCGAGCTACACATGCGCCAAATGTGACTTTACAGGCGGTGAGTACAAAAACATTGTTTTCAAATACTCAAATTTCTAGAAAATGGTTCGAAGTATGTCAGAAAAATACCTACCAATCTGTGGTGGCTGGTGAGTACGTTTTGGCGGTGTACGTACATAGACAAGACTTATTCGTTTATTATCGCTGATATACTAGGCATCTGGGAGTATATTAGCGATAATAAACGAATCAGTCTTGTCTATATACGTGCACCGCCAAACCGTATTCACCAGCTGCCACTGCTACCAGTAGATATGCTCTAGATGATATTGTACATGCAGTAATCATGTTTTGAATAAGAAGATAACTTACCAACAAGCTGTTGAAGCCTGCAATATACGAATTTTTGTAATATGCAACAAAATGAAAGGTGAGAAGATCCCTATGTGCATTACTGTAAGAGGATATCCGTTGAAGAAGTTGTTGCTAAAATATTAAGACACCATTTGCGAATAATAAGCGCCCGGTAGGGAATGTTTCCGATAGTTTCCTAACAGATATCTTCAACTTAGCTTTAAGAAAACAAACGAACTACATTATGTTCGAAAGATGGTTAGAAATCTGGAAGTTTACAATTTTTTAATAAAAATTTTAATGGTATAAGTACATACAAGACTGATATATTATTATACAGTGTGAGTCATCTTCGCAGGAAAGGCAGATTATGATTTTATTAGAAAAGATATTTCGAAACGGTTTTCTTACTAAGATAGACACTCATTAGGAGCACGTTTTAAAATTATTTTGAATTATACATAATGTTCCATAACTTAGTGGCTGACCATAGTTAGAGTTTTTTGAACGGAACACCCTACATATTATTACACTTTTGTATTCCCCTTAAAGTTATAAGATAGTTTAGGACTAAAATTTAAGATTTTCGACTTATTACTATTTTTTTGAATAGTTAATTTTTTTTATAAAATTATATTTCTCGAAAACTACGTATTAGATCGACACAATGTTTGCCACCGTTGTTCATAATAATGGGTCCTAATACAAACATAATTTATTTTAATTTTTTTCGAATGGAATATCGGTTCATTTGTAAATTGCTTACTAAATTGGGCACCAAAACCATATAAGACTTTATAATTCAGAAATGAACCGATATACAGAATGTTCCATTTGAAAAAATCACTTTTAGATAAAAATAAATTGTTTCACTTTAATCCAGTTTTCTGCGAATTCAGTTAGTAATTGCAAACACATAAAATATGTTTGTTTTAGGACCTTTTTATTATGAACAACGCTACCAAAAATTGTGTCCATCTAGTAGGTCGTTTCGAGATATATAATCTTATAAAAACATTGAATTCTTTAGAAAAATGGTAACGTGCTCCCAATGAGTGGCTATCTTAGCAAAAAACCCGTTTCGAAATATCTTATCTCATAATTTCACTATCTGCCTTCACCGCGGATATGAATCACCCTGTACATATATAAGTATATAATTTACTATAAGTGTGTATATTTCAAAAATATTTTTAAATGTGTCTGAAAAAGAATTTTTAGGTCATTATACCTAGATATAAATAATAGAAACTAGAAACTAGATATAGATCTAGTGTAACTGAAGTTAAATTAAAGTCGAATTAGCCGACATCATGTAGTTTATTGTAAGAATTTGTTATTTTCCATTCAATAAGAAGTCGTGTTAATTTAGCTTGAAAATTTTGTTTGTCGCCTTTGTATAGTACTTTTATATTGATTTAACGAGTTTTATGGTTCGTAAATTGCATACACTCGAAACATTCGATCTCAATTTGTCGCACTAAAGCGATATTGTGCAGTGAATAGTTGTGAATGATTGGATTTAGCTGTTTCGTATATGTAATACTGAGCAAAATCCTTTTTTAATAATATATAAGCTGTTTTGGACATGAAAACATACTGGGAGAAATATTACTTAATTAAACAACATAATGATGAAGCATAAGATTTTTTGGAGCTAACACTTCTTGATTTAGTACTAAAATCATAGTACAAAAAGAAAATATAAATAATAATAATATTTTGTTGAGTTATATTTTTGCAGTGAAACATTTTTTATTGCTTATATAACAAATTTTAGTGCAAATATAATATACCTGTTAGCTGATGATAAAAGTAGACGCGATAAAAATTAGTCTATTGGGGTATGAAATGAGAAGACAAGTAATAATTTAATCATGAATACACATTATAAAAATGAGGTGTGGTCACCACACAACTTTCTTATACGTATGGTGGATAAATGATAGTAAGAATAAATTAGTATAATCGGATGTTTTCAATATCTAAAATTATATGCGTTTAATCAGTCTTATTTACTAAGAGGAAGTTTAGAGGAACAACAATAATTTACATTTTAGCTTGGGTTCTATGACCCGAAAGTTCGGCGTAGAAACTCAATCGATCATGTTAGGAAAATGTTTACATATCATTTGGAATCAATTATCCTCCTGGTAAAGTTTGATATAGTTCTATTCCGCGAAGGCTATTGAATCGCTTGTTTTTTTTTTAACTTTTAAAATTTATTTCGATCATTAGTGATCATCATAACTTGATCTTCAAATGTTTATCGTGACGACCCATTATCTAGACTTTATACCATTAATAAAATATATTCAAATAATTTATTGGTTTTAACAAACATTTATTAATGAAAAAAATATATAAAAAAACACTATTTCCATAAAAATCAGTGACTGCCTTAATATAGTTTATTTTGGTGTGGGAAACCAAGTGTTGGTTCTACAGTTTGGTAATGAGAATTTCTAATTCCAGGTTCTTTTGAGGTTATTTTTTATCTTATTATTTGTGTGCTGAGGCTGTAAATTTTGATAGCATAAAACTTCTAATAAAGTTCATCTTCAAAGGAATGCATTGACAATCTACATGTTACCATTTTAAATATATTGATAATTTCTAAATAATCGGAAAGGTAAAGTTGCTTTTTAGTTACATTAAGTATTTTTTTAAAGATGCCATTCATTATATCTCAATGCGATTCAGTAAATTAATTTTCTTCAATTACATCAGAGAGTAATTAAAAAATAACTATATGTAACATAGGTTTAAGTAGATGATTAAATGAGCACAGCAAGGTATAAAATTAACTAAATATTAGACCTAAACATATGTATCAATTAAAATTCACATAAAATAACAGTCAGCGTATCTTCTAAAATTATAAGTCAATGTAAAACAATAAACTTGAAAGCTAAATTAAAACCCACAATTCCTTTCCACTGGCGTTCTTCTTAATCGGATCTTGTATCAAATGGATAATATGATACGTAATAATTAAACACTAAGAAGGAGATAAAAATAATTAGCTCTGAGAATTACTATAAAAATCCACATATATGATACTAAACGAAAACTTATCGGGTGTATTCTTCGCAGTACCAGAACCTCAAATGGGGTATCATCCCATCAGGGGAAACTCATTAACCAATTATTCAAAACAATACTAAGAATTGGTATTGCGGTTGAATCCTGAATTTAAGCAGAATTCCTAACCATAGAAATACTTCACAATCTTAATGATAATTGGAATTAAATCACCCTTGTTCAACTTAAGACGGCCAACAATCAAATAGGTAAAGACAAAAGCTACATGCGCTCTATGTACTTTGATAAACCGCTACTGTGCCGTTAATTAAAATGGAAATAGACAAATAAATAACTAAAAAAAAACAAAAGCAGAAACTTAAAATGAGTTGCCTATTTAACTGGATAATGACTTAGGAAAATATTGCAGCGTTAAATGAATGGAAATGATGTTTGAAGAACACATCACATCGGGATCTATGCATAACGATAAATTCAGGTTATTCAAAAAACAACAGATGGCGCCTTTAATAAGAAAGAGCAAAAATAACCGAACACGAATAAGTAAACAATCATACGGATGGAAAATATTGAACTAAATTTAAATGCATAGTAAAACCACCAAATGAAGGTTAAATGTACAATCCCTAGAAATTAGATTAACAAAACTTCTATATGTATTATAGAAAATATCTTCTTTGTATACCACTGTAAAAGTAATTAATTACAGTTTTGACGTAATACTTTTAAAACAGTATAAAACACTAAGAAAATAGAATTTGTCATTTCAATGAATTGCCCCGTTGTTTTGCGCCGAACAAAAGCACTCGACCAGTTCCAGTAAACGTTCGAGAGTCAAAACAACTCGGTCTCGGAAAACAACAACTCGGTTAGTTGAATGGTCGCAAGCACGAACTGTAATCTCATGTATCGGATTAGTTTTCGTTGCGCTATAGCCGTGATTATTTCGAGCGGAAGGACATTTTGCGTGACGCAAAACGTCGCTGTTAGTTTGAATACAAATTCCATTCAATCAGGCAATTGACAAACGCGAGGGCCACGCCATTAACGAACTATTGGCGGAACACTGTCAACGAGTTGACGGTGCAACGTTACAAATTGAAAAGAGTCCGGTGTAGAAAAACGAACGCAGAAATAAAACATACAAATTTATCGATTGCTTTTGAATTGTGTGGAAGTAGTGTTGTCGTGCAATTAAAATTCTATCTGTGTACAGCATGTTTGTCGACTAGCAAAGTCAAGCAGTAGAAATAAAAATGAAAACAGATGAGAATTTGCTTTTATGAAGAAACTGTCTCTTTTGATTCACGATAATTCTTCAAATGTGCAATTTACGTAAGAGTACATACAAGGTGCTAAAAATTAATTTGTAAATAGATAAGTAAGAGCTAACTGACTGAACGTACGAGAGTTAAAACTTTAACAGTGGTAACTCCTTATTTATAACTTATAAAGTTAATGCATTCTTCAAAATTTTACTGTCCGTTAATGTTGTCACCAGCATTGTGTGGAACCCTTCGCCATCCATCTTGAGCTGCGCGTGTTGCCTTGGAAGTTCTAGAGCAGTTCTGAAGCAAGTGCCACGAAGTGGTTGCTTCTTCATAGGTAGTATGTTGAATGGTAGAGCAGTTCCCAGGCCCATTGATTGAACAATTCAGGCACAGCTTGCACTCTATACGCCTAAGCAGTGTCCTTATGACGAACATATTACCAGTATTGCCTAAAAAAGTCAAGAGGAATATCGAATATATTCAAAGCTAAAAATTGCATGTCCAATTTGACAAGAGCTTTCATCAATTTTCGATTAATTAGATTCCTAATCAAGAAATTGATAAGTGTAAAATGGCTTTTAGGCTTTTGTGTGAGTAAAAGGTCTCAATTCAACTGATTTATGGAATACACCTTACTGCTGAAAGGATAGAATCTTTTCAATCAAGATAACATTTAACCTCCATATTTTAAAGATATTAAAACTTGATTAAATTCACAAATTAAAATATGTAGTTACAGATTGTGGTTTTTTGCTTCCTTTATATTAAGTGCATAAATTATTTTTTCTTATATAACTTAATTATGAGTTAAAACTAGATCACCTGTTTTAGTTATTCCCATTGCCAAATATTGCGTTAATTTTACTTTCTTATACGTAGTTTAAGGACGTATTGTGATGATGAAAATTTTCGGCCACGAGATTTTTGTAGATGTCCAGGTTTTGAAGTCCCCTGATACCGGGGACTAAGTTTTTAAAAAATCTCTCGCTCTCTCTCTCTCTCTCTCTCTTCTCTCTGAGAGTGTGTGTGGGCCCACGATAGCGGTCAAACCGCTATCGGTATCAATTCCAAATTTTGTTTTTACGAGTATAATCTTCCTCTTCAAATCTGATTAGATTTTCAGTTAAATCGTCTGATCGGAAGTAGTAATTTACTTCAGTGAAAAAATTGAATTTTGCCAATACTAAGTTTAAACGCATTTTTAAAGAATTCATGTGCACTCAGAATTAAATTTGAAAAGAATTTTATTAAAAAAGTTTTTCGAAACTCCTACCGGAAATAGGTCTTTTACTCTTATCGAAAATCAGTTTTTTGCGAATATTTTGCAAACCATGCTTTTTAGACAGGTACGTTACGAGTATAAAAGTACTTAGACTGAATTTTCAATACCTTTTGTATAAAAGAAAATTCAAAATTAGGACCGGAAGTAACACTATCGAATAGCGATTTTTTGCAAATATGTCCTAAATTATGCATTCTATATATATTTGTCAAGAGTACAAAAGTACTTAGAACTAGATTTGGAATATTTTTTGTATAAATAAAATTTCAAAATTCGGACCAGAAACCTTTTTTCAAATATTTTGCATAGTATGCATTCCATAGAGATTTATTAAGAGAATAAAGTGTTTAGAATAGGATTTTGAATATTTTCTGTATAATAAAAATTCTTAAAATTTGAACTTGAAGTAACACTCTTACAGGTTTATTTTTCTAAGATAAAAGTATTTAAAACAATTCAGAACAATTATTTCTGTATAATTTGACGGCTCATTCGTATAAGGAAATCGTCTGGTGACCACACCTCATTTTTTTATATATGGTACTTTTAGTTGACACAAATTACTAATCGCAGACATATATTACGTATATGGTGATAGCTTATTAGTGTGTTTACTACTTCCTACTTAGCGAATTTTGCAATTTACCAATTTACTATTGTAGATTGATCGGTTATATTTTTTGTAGTTGTTAGTGTTACTTTATTTACTATAATACATTTTATATAACCGCAAATTTTATTCATCAAGGTGACAAAGTAACAAAGCACTACCACTTACGCAGCTTATTGCATTAAATAGTAAATCTTAAGAGGCTTGAACTTTTTATTGTTGTTCCTTCCATATCTACTTCTTGACAATGTGTGCCTAAAGGATGTTTTATAGTTACACTCTATCAATTAGTTGACAAACCGATTTACCAAGAAATTGTCGTCAATTTCTTTGCAAGTTGTTGTTGAGTTCGAACCGTTTTAAATTTCCTTGTCAAATTTAGTTTATTTATTTATTTATTTAATCAATTATGTCCAATTTACTTCAGCTGTAGGACTGATACAAATACATATAAATATTGTATAACTCCTATATATTTAATACTCATGTCTTTTTTCCTATCCTGATTTTCCAATCATTTGTATATTGCGCCAATCGTCTAGTCTCACTCCACCGAATTCCTCGCTTCTGAGCTTTCTGCCGTACTTGTTTCTCCCATTTTAGTCATGGTTGTCCTAGCTTGTTCTTTCCTTGTACTCAGGTTTCATAGACTTTTTTCGCTAACGTATTTTCATTCATCCTATGTATGTGACCCAGCCAACTCAATTGCCTTCCTCCAGTCACCAAATCTATGGGATATGTCTTCAATTCGGTCAATACGGACTCATTCCTTACTCGATTTCTTCTGTGATTCCTTCTATTCTTCCAGAAATCTCATCTCATTCGCTATTACTTTACTTTTGTTCGGTTTTGTTAAGATCCAGGAGTCACTGCCATATATTATTCATGGCCTTACCACTTTCTGTTATACCCGTGTTTGTATTTCCAGTGGTGTCTCTTTCTTGCCAAAAAATGCAGTTTTCGGGGTGTTTTCCAACTCTCTATTTCATTTTTTCATGAATTTTTTCCGTCTTTTCTATGACTTAAATCTTGTGATCTGTTGTAGCTCTTGTCCATCGATTTTAATTTCATGCCGTTTTTTCTTTGAGGACATTAATATGGTTATACTTTTTGTGATGTTTATTTCCATGTTTATTTTCCTGAGTTCTGTTTGATAAAAATCTAGGTTTTGTTGTAATTTCTCTTCCGATTCACCAATGAACACCATACCATCAGCGAATAAAAGTTCTTGTAGTGTTACATCTTTTATCTTCCATTTGCCTAATACTATACCTTTGCACCTTCCCTTGCATCTTCTTGTGGCGTCATCTATTACTAAGGAAAATAGTAAAGAGCTTAGCACAGATCCTTGTTTGAGACCAATTTTTATTTTGGATTCTGTAGATTCTAGATTGTGCATTCTTACTTTCTTTGTATTATTTCTTTATTGCGCCTTTATAATTGCTATCATGTTCATTTGTACTCTTCTTCTCCCCAGACTGTTCCGTATATCGAACAGAGGTCATTTTTTAAAATTAGGTGGAAATAAATATTGCATATGAGAAATTTCCCATCTAGCCCACATGCAATTTGTTATTCACATTCAAATTGTAAATATATTCAATATATGTAATGTATACTGAGTGTCTAAAAAAAGGATGTGTTAATTGATTGGCCTTTATTTTCGAACGATTTGAATGAGTGATACACCAAATAAAATGGGTGGAAATAGACTATAAAACAAAATATAAACAAAATATAATAAAATATGAAGCATTATCGACGAATTGCTTCTTCATTTTTGATTGGCCTGAAGACCTTAAATCGCTTAAGTTTTAAGAATGACTTTTATTCATAACACTTAAGCGTTTTTTCATTTTATAGCCTATATCTGATCATTTAATTTGCCTTTTAAATGATTAAAATCGATTTATACATAAAGCCCCTACACACTCGTCTTTTTTATTATAAGCCACCTGCCACCTATACCTATATGCTTTTGACATGTTTTAATTGTCACTCATAGCCCATTTCAGTTTTTAAAATAGTTTCATGATATTTAAGAGATCTACATTCATAACTTTATGAGGTTTAGTTTAACTCATTTTTATTAATATTTTTAACAGAAAGAGCATACTTATTTCTAATCGTATTTTAAAGGAAAAAAAATTATAACAACCGAACACAAACTGTCCTCTTCTTCATCTTTTTCTTCTTCGTCATCATCGTCATCACTATCATTGTCATCCTCTAAAAAAAATTGTGCTCAAAATATCAATAGAATTATGCATATATGGAGACGTAGAAAATAAATGTATTATTTAATAGTCGTAGATAAAAATGTTTTTTTCTCAGGTCTTGGCACATCGTGGCAGACTTAAGTCTGCCATGAATCAACAGAGAGTAATCTGAGCTAACAATAAAAAATATTATTCAAACATGCATGCGTTATGCATACTCTTTAAGTTTGTTATTGCAAAAAAAATTATAATTTCCGATCAGTTGTGATTTATTATTTTTTTAGTATGTATAAGGTTTTAAAATAACAATATTTTGTCTATGGTGAGTCCTAGGGCGCGGACATGACCGGTTTAAACTACGACGAAGTTACAACGGAGCAAGGAAATAATGTAAACAACACACGCTTACTGAATAGCACTAATTCATATGGTGACCTGCAACATCTGTTTACGCCCGAGAAAAAGAGCAAAAAATGCCCATAAAATAAAGAATTTATGAGTAAAATTCTTTTTTCATCGGCGTAGATAGGAGCGTGAGGGGTTTTTAAAATTTATTATATTTACCTTATTTTTCGCAAGAGAAATAAAATTTTCATTCATACTCATGTTAGTTTCGTTTTTTCATTGTTCTGACTGCTAATTACGTACTTAGTAATTTTTGTAATAATCTGTTTAATACCGGTTTATTGAAGTGACTTCTCCCAATTATCTAGACGTAACTGTGCACTGGATTTCGTTTAGTTTCAATAACATACGCGTACATTTTTAGTTATCATTTATTTAGATCTAGAACGTTGTTTATGTTCTTTTTCTGATACGAAAATGAATTGTCAGTTATTCCGAAATTTATTACAAAGTCTGTTAACTATCGTTACAGAATGCCAAAATATCGCACGTTCGTCACTTTGCTTTGCTAAAGCACGCACAGAAATAGTTTTTATGCAGAGAATTTTGATAGTTTACAAAAGTTCGTTACATGTTTAAATGACGATGCTCGAAGTATTTCTAAGTGCAAGGAACTAACACAAATCCCAAATTTAAAAAATGAGTTGGTATTCCTTCAGGAACACTTTGGAAATTTGCCTATACTAATCACATATTTCGAAAATCGAAATCTCACATTAAAAGATGGATTAACCACATTAGATGTGAGCTATTAATAATTTCAAAAGTATTCCAAGGGACTTCGGATGTGGCCTTCGGCAAAAGTTAGACGCAGTTTTTAATACAAATCTAGATTTAATAACATTGAGACAATTGTGTATGCTAAATACGCTGAAATAAAAGAATATTTCCAGTACGCACCTATAACCAGTTGCGATGTAGAAAGGACGTTTTCTATCTACAAGGATGTACTTAATTCAAAGAGAACAAGTCTTACAGAAGAGAAAATGAACAAATAATAAGGTATTTTGTATTTTATAGATCACCAGCCACTTGTTATCCAATTATATAAATAAAATTAAAACCTCTTTAAAAATATAACATTTCAATAGTGCGCCATAGGGCGATGAGTCATCAACCGTTCGTGTCCGCGCCCTAGTGAGTGCTTACCTTATGCTTTCTTACTGCACATTCACTGTTTAGAATTTTTTTATAGAACCACCAAAATGAATCATGCAAATGCACTGATGGGATGGCACTAAACATATAAATCGCTTAAATTAAATACATGATACGTTTTGTTTATTGTCAAAGCGACGGGCTGTACAAATAGGGCTTAAGTATAGTAGTGGCGAAAATAGGTTGACTACTATCAAAAAACACATTTGTAAAATTAAACACAGTGTAACTAAACTAATATATTTACTTGAATCAAGCATAGATCTATAATATGTATGGAGTGAAATAGAAATATCGTATAAATGAATGAGGGAGATAGATATGTAGATCTCTAATCAACTGTGTAAAAAATCTCAAATTAACTGATTTGCAGAATTCAACTTACTGGTAAAATGATAGCAGCTTTAATTCTACATTTTGATTATTTGAAAAATATAAACTTTCTACTTAACTACATTTATTAATAACGAAATTTTGTTGTAAAACTTTTTCCAACGAGTTGATTCAAATTTGATTTTGTTTCCCAATATAACAACAACCTGCCAAATTATAATTGCATTATATGGCTATAATACTTATAATTTTCTTATAGTCGCTTTCATCACGAAAACTACCCCCTTCATTTCACTCGTGACACCAACAATAAATCACAATTATGAACCCTCTCATGTCGTAAAACTATACAGTCGCGAAATGAACGATTCTCCTACTGTTATTAACCACAATATTAGATACGCTACAAACAAATTAAAACCTAATAACTGACAGTGTTCGCACCCTTACCGAGTGCGTTCCGTCACCCCTCGGGCCATTTAAGGACCCCTTTGTACGTTCGAATCGGGAAAACGTTAGCCTAGCCGGCGATATAAGGCTCGCTTGCTGCCGAATAGAGGAACAGCTTGGTTGTACTCGTAGTATATTAATTACATTTATGTGTATGCTTTCGATCGCATCTCGCGATATGAAAATTAAGCTTAAATGATTTCATATTATCTAGAGAATGATTTATGGTGGATTTTATTTTATACGAGAGACTGTTTAAATTGAATTCTTGTTTTTAATGTATTTTGGATGGACTTTTTAGCTTAGGTAAAACAATAACGAAAGAGAATTGATTGCAAGTACTGCAAATGCAAGCGCTGGAATTATAAAATGGTTTAAAATATGCAAAGGCACCTGATCACTGTAATAAATTTAGTATTCATTAGATGAGAGAATTTGCATATAAATTTTCTGTGCATAGTACAATTTGAGAGAAGGAAAAAGGAAAAGTGAAAGACCTCAATATAAATTTTGCTCAGTGCTTTCGTATCCGTCCTATTTTCGTATCATTTATTATTATAGGAAAATTATGTATATACTACTTCATAACTGGGCAGGGTTATTATATAAAACCAAGGCTTCGTGGAGTAATAATTATTCAAAGCGTTTATTTTACCATGATTTACCTATTAGCAATTCAACTTTATGTGAACGGTTTAATTATTATTTTGTGTCATTCATTACATGCAAATCCAATCATTTCCAGTTACATGTTATGACACTTTCTTTGATGATATTCATAAATTCATGACACCATAGAGATGTTAAGTCCATGGCAATATTTATACAAATAACTTTCTTTAATATTTTAATTAATTAATTAATTATAAATATATTCAGTATATACATGTATATATATATATAATAATAATATAATAATATATAAATAATAAACAGGAAATAATCAAATATAAACTTTATTTGTTCGCGTTGATATATCAGATAAACATGTTCAGCAAGTAAATTAATGTGTTATTAGTTGCCCATCAAATGATTCTTTCAAGACTAGAATCAAAGACAATATTCTAATTTCTTTTCAATGAATGTAATAAAATGACAAATACAAAACCTCTGTGTCATTATACACCAGCTGCGAGAGGGATGCCAAAACAACGGGCAGAGAGTTTAATGATGCAGTCATGATTGCTTTCTCCAGTAATGTTAATTATGACATTATTGATACTAACTTTTTAAAGTAAATTTTCTTTTAGTTAACTTACTGATTTGTAAATTGTGTATGCCTCTTTTGACTCGCTTTCTTGAATTGGCTTATGTTCCTCAAGATCTTATTTCTTATAGTTTGTAGTGATTCTTAGACGAGCTAGAATTGATTTTAGTTAAATATCCGATACTTATTGTGGGTACTTTTTATATTCCTGACTACGAGGTTGATGCAACTCTTGGTGAATCCAAGGTTGTAATGGTAATGTCGTACGTTCATTTAGAACAAACGATTCAAAAAATTAAAAGTAAGCATACTAAAGATGTGTATGATATTTCGACATGTCTTCTAAAAGAGGTGTACATGCAGATATCCGCACAATTGGCGAGCATTTTTAACAAATGTATAGAACAAGGTGTGTTTCCTAGCCTATTGAAAGTCTCTAGAGTTGTACCTATACATAAAAAGGATTACGTTAATGACTGTCAAAATTATAGACCGGTTAGTATTCTGCCGGCGGTGTCAAAGGTTTTTGAGCATGTTATTGCGTCTAGAATTATAGGATATATGGAGAGTCAACAATATTTAGTGTCCGCACAACACGGTTACAGAAAAGGGCGTTCGACTAGTACTGGTATACTACACATAGTGGAGAGTCTGTACAGTGTCTTCGACGCTGGTCTGTATGCAGGAATAAATTTATTAGATTTAAGCAAGGCCTTCGACTCTGTTAGTCATGAGATCTTGCTGCATAAGTTAGAATATTATGGAATAAGGGGTGAATCCCTAAACCTAATGCGATCTTACCTAACGGGCAGATATCAACTGACGGAATGGAATAACACAAAGTCTGAGCCTAGGATAATAAAGTATGGAGTTCCACAGGGATCGATCCTTGGTCCTATGCTGTTCATAGTATACATGAATGATCTTCCTTCTAACATAGGCGGGGTGGAGGTATGTATGTACGCTGATGATACCTCTCTTTTGATGCGGGACATAGATCCGGCAGCACTGCATCAGAAGTCGATAGGGGCAATTGCGGACGTTGAAAATTGGTTTGCTGCTAATAAACTGAAAATCAATAGTAATAAAACGCAAAATCTTCTATTCTGTACAACTAGCTCAGAACGATCGTCGGGAGTAAAAATTCTGGGCATCACCCTGGACACAAGTCTGAAATGGACTCTCCACATAGAAGATCTAGCGAAGAAATTGTCATCTGCTCTATTTGCAATAAAAAGACTCACATTTATTGCAACTCGTGAGGCGGCGAACGCAGCATATTTTGCAGGCTTTCACTCCGTGATGTCCTATGGTGTCCTCTTCTGGGGAATGGCTGCAGAAGCGGACAGGATATTTGTTCTACAGAAGAAGGCGATTAGGTTTTTGTGCGACCTGACATGTAGGGAGAGCTGTAGATCACACTTCAGAAAGGAGAAGATACTCACTCTACCATCAGTATTTATCCTCTCTGTAGTTACTCACGTCCAGCAGAATAAAGAAGCATTTCCCTTGAACGGTCATCATCACGGCTATTCTACTCGTCAGCGACAGAAGATAAGAATGCCTCATCATCGGCTGACTTGCACTCAGAGGTCGATTGATTACTGGGGGTGCAAATTATATAATAAATTGCCGACAGAATTAAAAGACTTGCCTTTGACCCGTTTCAAAAAAAAGGTTAAGGAAATGCTTGTTAATAGGGAGTGCTACACGATGGAAGAATTCCTGGCCACTTAAGACATCGATATTGACTGTATGTGCTTCGTTTTATGTCTTGTTAGTTCTTATTGTTGGTGTTTATCTTTGTATTGTGATTTTATTATTTGTGTTTCTATATCTTTATATATCTATATATATTATTGACAGTTGTACGCTATGTACAAAAAAAAAGAAAATGACATTTTCTGTAATGGTGTTATTACAAAAAATATACAATATACAATATACAATATACAATATGGAATCACTCAGATTATCTCAATACATTACCATAGCCAATGTTAAAAATAGAGTTACCCATTTAGTGCTTGCAAGTTTCGGCTCTTCTGCGACTACTAAGCGTGATACTGAACCACTTATATTGGAGTATGTCCATCACCTTGCAATTATTTTTGACATATTTTTGGAACATGACAGTCGCGAGCCAATGTTGCAAACTGATAGCAACAGAATAATTTTTGAAAGGCTAATTATTTAAAATTGTATTCAGATGTTCTACCTATCGATCTGTGTTTTCTTGACAAGTTCTCTAAAACTAACGAAGCTGTTGATGCATTTTATTTTAGAATCTAATCAATTATGGAAGATTTTGTGCATTCTATTGGTAGGGATAGAATGCTCAAATTCGAAGACAGGCCATTTTAGTAATTCGTACATGCAAAGAATATAGTTTGTAGAATTCCTAATAAGATGCATGCTTCTGATGACGAATTCACTGATTCCTTTTGCTTTAACTTTTTGTTCCACTTACACACACTATGATGGTAGTGTTGAGGTGCCTGAGGGTCCTGATATGTATTCTGTTTTACCACATTTCTGTGTCTTTTCATGTATTGAAAATGATGCTATGAATAGTATTAGAAGCATAAAAGCACCACCACTCGCGTGCGTTTGACAGTATTGATCACAAACTTCATTTGGTGATGCAGAATCGCTTTGGATTTAGTTTTTCTCTGATCAGATTATTTGACTCATATTCATCAAATAGATAGAATTACGCATACTACATTGGTTATAAGTCTGAGTGTTATCGCACTGCGTCAGGTGTGCCTCAAGGGTCAAACCTTGGCCCACTTTTATTTAAGATATTTAGAAATGATTTTATTATTTCCTCTTAATGTTTGATGCTGACCTATCCTAACGATCTCAAGACTTATCCCAGAATTAGGGACTGCTCTTATATTCGCCACCTGCAGTCGAACTTGGATTGCCGTTTATTGGCAATGCACCACGAATGGGTGAATTGCTAATAAACTGCAACTGAATATTAGTGAGTGTTACTATACATCCTACACTCGTAGATATAATAGAATAGATTCTAACAACAAGATTTATGGTGCTCACATAGCCTACGTATCTGCCATGAAGGATCTGGGTATTGTGATTTTTATGAGAAACTTATTTTCTCCAATCATATTTTAGATATAACATATTTTGCAATCAACCCAATGGGTTTAATTATTCGAGTGTGTAGGGAGTTTACGAATATTGCTGCTTTTCGATCAGTGGTTTTTGCATGTGTTGTAAGCAAACCAGACAGCGCTTCCGTGGTTTAGTATGCATTCTATATTATACAAATTGATGCTGTTGAACTTAAAATTTTAAAATTTGTTTTGTGTAAATTGATAGATAATAGCTTGCTCGTTCATCTGACTACTAGGTTCTGCTGGAGCAGTATCGTCATTGGCGTTACGAAGGGACAAATGTAATATATTATATTAATTATTTATTTACTATTACAAATGATAAATAAAAATAATTATTGTAAACATACTTCTAGATTCCTAATACAACAGTATTCAATTAATTCAATTACTCCTTCGCCCCAGCTTACTTCTGGTATTGAGCGAGCATTGTAAGTTATATGTAAATTATTAAACTTATATTCTTCAGATTTCAATTTCTAGTCTTTAAGTTTCTGACTCCCCTGGGCCACACTGTGTTCCAGTCGTGAGTCTCAGAGTATACTAGCATCTCTTTACTTTGATTTTTAGTACCCTGAAACTCAAACAGCTTATATCCGACGGAAGTTTATTAAGTGTCTCTATTGTTGAAAACTGAAAATTCCTTCGCACCATGATGCTATTCACTCCTAGGATATAATAGTCATTATTGTGGCGTGTACTATACTTATGCATATCACTTAACCTCTGTAGAGTGAATTTGTTCTTCTGAATGTTATATGCTACACCTTGTAAACTGTTATGTATTCCTCCAGTACAACTATTTGTTTTATACTTAGTAGTCCCGTATCCCCGTGTATATTTTCAGTATTGGTATACCAGTTAAAGTCCAGGATTACATTTAGGGCCTTGTTTTGAATCACCTGCATAGATTTCGTTAATGTATTTGAACATTTTTCCCATGCCACTATTAAGTAGCGCATTTTCAAGATGACATGGCTATAGTATATCATTAGTTTTGTCTCTTGTGTAGCCCACTGCTTTTTATTGTCCATACTATGCGTGTAACACCTTTCTGAATGTAGGCCAATTTGTATAGTGCTGAGTTGGTGAGTACCGTTATTGGAGAAACGAATTTAGTGGCTTGCATCTGCTTCCGCTTGCCATAACTAGAATCAAAATTAACGAATATTCTTTGCCTCCCACGTCTTAACTTGAATTTCTGTTGGTTCCAAATCCCGCTGTATATTCTTTAGTAATAATGCATCGATATAGAATGCATAGTGTTAAGGACGTTTATTATTATTATTTTTCTTTTATTTTTTTTTAAAGTAATATTCTCTGTTCTATGTAAAACGTATATATGTTTAGTTTTAATCTAAGTTTGCTTTATTTTACAAAGCTACAATTAATTAGAACATGCATAATTCTCTGTATAAGTACTTAGAGTCATTTTATTACTTCATAATCGTAAAATAACGTGTATTTATAATTAAATCTGTAAAGACCGAGAGGGACATCAGTCTCCTAATGTAATCTCTTAGAAACTTCTCTATTGTCCGTTCTGGAAAATCGGTAAAATGCTTTGTCTAAATTCCCATTTATTTTCTTTCTTTTATTAACATCATGCCGTTGTAGTACTTAAAAATTCATAAACATTTGCCGGATTTCAGAATTATAGGTATTCTGTATTTGAAGAAACCCGTAAACGCACAGCAGGGCTCATATATTTATATTAGATAATTGTATTGCTATTTGATCCTTCCGAGAACCTTTAATGAAACTTACAACCCATTAATGTTCGGTTTTCCAGACAACAATAGAGGAGGTACGGTTTTCTAAACTTACCACCCCACTCTAAATATTGATTTTGTTTGTAACAGAAAATTGAAATCAGTTTATCAACGAAACTCAACTTTTTAGCAGTTAGCTATCATGTACGGTTCAACTTGCCCAACGCAAGAAGCCTACATATATTCGCATTGTTATTTTATTTAATTGTAAATAAAGTTGTATATAACAGCCATTAATTTAATTTGTGAATAACCACGTATAACGTAAATTCAGTGAGCAGTTATTCTTTACTACTTCTAAAACAAGAAGATCCAGGTGAAAGAAAAACGATTCTAGTCTTTCAAAACAGGAAGACTCAACACATAGTTTGCGAGATATTTGCAAAAAAACTTCTATTATATAAGAGTAAACGTGATACTTCCGGTCCATATTTTGAAAGTTTTTTGTACATAGTGTTTCAGTAATTTAAATAGCTAAAATATTTACTAACATTCTCAACAACAACTACAATATTTTTCTAGTAAATATTCCACATTCAAAAATATGTATATTTCTATATAGATATTTTAAATCTGAACTATTCACATCATTTAGTTCGGAGTCTCAGGTAAATTTTGCACTAATGGTAAATAACCTGTAAACTACAGAAACAACCGTCGAATTTAATGTTCTGTAATGTTCGCGTAGTTTGCTTTTTGAATCTGTTTTCATTTCACCAGCGATTTGCGTCTAACACAATGCCCAACTACGGAAGAGTCTATATCGTAAACGTCTGCGATGTTTATTTTGAGGTCACACGTCTAAGATAGCGTTTGTGTCAAATGCTCCGAACATTATTCCCCTTGGTTACCCCCGTTTTCATGAATATACATATATACAGGGACATGCATAGCGTACCTAGGTATATATAATATATATGTAAAAGTAATGTCTTTGCATTCAGAATATATCGATATTTTCGGTTTCGGTGATAATTTGCTCGCTTCTTTCTAATAGGACTCAATGAGAAAAGAAAATAGAATATTATTATTAAATTTAGCCATTAAAGACGCACCCCACCACACAATCAAAGTTATACAAGAAGAACTACAGGCAGCATTATTGCAGTATATAAAGTTTAACCGATAAAGACGTATCGGGCTATCGAAGCTGGTCAAAGTTCTAAGGGGCTTATTAATGAACATACTTCAAGGTCATCCATAACAGAAGTTCCAAACTGTTTTTAAGAGTTGGGGAATTACAAGTTAATAAGAAGAGTATACGTTATTGGAGTTATTATAATCAATTATTAACAACATTACATTACTTATAAACGGGCTTCCTGGAGCTGTATATGCAAGGAGAATACGAGAAACAAGCAGACGTTACCAACAGGACCATTTCGATGAGTCCACCCTTTTGCGAATCATCAGTATCCATAAGTATTATTAAACTATTTGCCTAGATTTTGTATATTTAAATAGAACAATTTGGTTGATGAGGTTTTCATAGAAATGAATATAAATGTACTTTTATATGTATAATGTGTTGAATATTAAATTATAGTCGTACCATTGTTATATACTTTTGATGAAAATATTCTAAAATTGGATAAAACTCATTAATAAAAGTAAATTATTACACAAGGTGGCGCAAAAGTACCTTCACGATTTTCAAGTTCAATAATTCTGTCTAGAATTAATATTTGTTGAGTTCCTCTTTTACAGTTTAAAATAAATACTTGGGCGTTTCAATATGGAGAGATACACCCTTGTAGGAATGATAAAGATGGTAACCTTTTATTTGGGAAAGGGAAAAAGCATTATTTCTATGCAAAGAAACTTTTGACGATATTTTAATATTAGATATGATTATTCTAAGCATACAATATTGCAATTTTTCGCCAAATTGAAAAGACATAGTCAGTAGGAGACGCGAAGAGGGCAGGAAGACCGCGAACAGCAAGATCCGTTGAAAATATTCAACGTTTGCAAGAAAGTGTTCATGAAGCACCAAAAACTTCGACACGAAGACGTTCTTTGCAGCTAGGGATCAAACGGCAGCCCATTTTGAAACAAGGTCTCCACGTCCATCTGTACAAAATCCAGCTGATGCAACAACTGAGTCCACAAGACATTACTTTGCGTCTAGAGTACAGCAGAGCCATATTAAATTTCGCAAACAGGGGAAAGTTTTTGCAAACATATTGTGGATGATGGACGAGACACATTTTCACTTCTGTGGCTTTGCAAACAAGTGAAATTTGCGGTTTTTGGGTACTCAAATTCGACAATTAATTCACCAAAGACCTCTCCATAGCGAATTTAGCGCAATTTGGGCCCATAAAATAATCAGGTCCTATTTTTTCCAATATCCAATACAAGTAAGTGCTGGAAACTTTTTTTCACCGGGAGAAGAAAACGATCAACACTTCTGGTTTCAACAAGATGGTGCCACAGCCCATACTGCAAGAGTCACAATTACTCTTTCCTCGAATCGATTAATTTTGAGAAAAGGAAACCTAAGATGTCCCCAAGATCCCTGGACCTTACTGCTCCTGATTTTTCTTCTTTGGGGCTATCCCAAAGAAATGGTTTGGATAAACAAGCCGTAATACTTGGAACAACTCAAAGCGAATATTAGGCAAAAGATTTTGGGGATATCTGAAGAAACTACGAAAAGTCATGGAAGATGTTCCTAAAAGAGCTCAAATTTGTCATCGCGAAACATTTGTTAGACATCATTTTTCATAAATAATTGAAAAAAACTTCAAGAAACAAACTTTGTATTATGAGTTACAAAATATAAATTTATTAACCTTTCTTATGATTTTTTTAATTTTAATAAGTGAATATACTTTTGCGTCACTTTGTATAAAGGCACTACACACTTATACTTTATAACTTTCTTAATTGAAATATAATATATAATTCATATAATTGGTATTAATCAGATATCTTTGTATTTAATATGCGAATATTATATTCTTATATCACTATCATATTTTCTTGTTTATTATCATGTTACGTGTTTCATAATATATAATGCATCATTGTTTAATTTGAATGCTGATTTATTTTGGTTAATAGAATATAATATAAATTTCTTCAATGTAAATCACATACAATTTAGGATAGATATTAGAATACATAACTTGAAAATTGATAAAGGAGGTATATCACTTCAATTATTCATAACAAAATACTTGTCGGTAATATAATAACATTACATATTGATTAGTAATCAGCTATATTCTCATTGATTATTTTCTATTAAAAATAAATGTATATAATAGTATAGAACCTATAATAATACCCTGTTATTATTATAATAAAAGTATGTATATTAACAGTGTATGATTTGATGGAATATAGCACGGCCAACTGGACTTCGCTATCGCTGTGCGATTTTAATGATATCACATAACTAGATTTTTCTGCTTTTGTCAACCTAAATTTTCCGGCCTCTATCTCACGCCTTCTACTCAAAGCATTATAAACTACTTGGTGCTAAGAATATGCAACACGATTGTTTATATCCAGCCCAGTTTTCTTTTAAATAAAAACTTATTTATTTGTATACATATATCTATTCATTTCTACACATTATTATTTAGACTTTGAACATATCTGATACTGTAAGCCTAAAATATCCAATATTCTTTTTTTTCCTTTCCCAACCTCTTTACTCTGAAATAATTGGAATGTTTCGGCAGCAGTTCGTCTTTGAATAAAGCGCTTTACTAGATGCACAATAGACATTATTGCAATTAGTGTTTTGACAACCATCAATCAAAGTATGTACCTCTTTCAGTTTCAACGGGATTCTCCGAAAATAGTTGAAATGCTTGGGCAGCAGCTTCGTTTAGAGAAATCTTTCTGACTTTTAATAGAAATGTTTTGCTGGATGCTCAGTAGACATTATTGTAATTAGTATTTTGACAACCATCAGTCAGTGTAGAAATATCTATTAATTAATTTTTTATATGCGTCATGTTGGTTCTTGTCCTCATTGTCTAAGTTATGTCTCCCACAATTAACACAATTCATTACTGATTTGACATTTATTTTATCTATTTCTTCCGACTGAAATTCTTCTAATACTACAAACATTCAACCGTTTCATTTAATGTGTGTTATATGTTTTATATAATATATTCTGGAAGTTTCGACGTGTACCAATATCTAGTTTTTCCACGGAAAAACATGGCTTTTGTGGTTATTTTGCTTTCACCAAAATAGTCTGTGCTAAAATTCAAGTATTGAGGTACTTCGAAAAATGAGAGTTGACTATACCAAATGCAGTTCAAGGCAAATAATTGGTAAATAGCTATACTTTTTGCATTTTCGCGTTTAAATTAGAAACATTTTAATATTTGTAGATGTGCAAAGAGAATTTTTTTTTAATTCTAATGGAAAAATTACCGGTCCGAAGTAATGTAGCATTGGTAGACATTATTTGGTCACTAATATAAAAAATAAGTCTGATTTAGTATATTTCTGAATAGGATATAAGAAAATAAATAAGATTGTAATTAATATTTCCACATTTCCAATTTTTTGTTGTGTAATTAGACTTATATTTGCTGGATAAATAGAAATGCTAAAGTAGTTATTAAAATGTTGTAATAATTACCAATAATGCACCTTGCTATCATCGTGTCCTCAAGCGATTAGTGTTGGAGAAAATTTTGGATTGTATTGAAATGTGTGCATAGAAATAAAATAGATGTATAGGCAGCACCAAAAGCACCAAGGGTGTGTTACTGTAGATAACAAAATTAGAAAATTTTAATAGGACCAAAGTGAAAAAGAGTACATTAAATATGTAATATTTTTAACCAGTGTTATTTGGAAATATTCTATATTTCTTGTAATAAGTGTAGGTACATGCATGTATATCAGTTTATTGTAATATTTGAGTATATTGTACTTACAAAAAAGTTATGATCTTATTATGTCTTAACAAGATTATTTAGTTCCGATTCTGTAGAAGAAATATACCACATGTTAGGCTTAAAGGTGGTGCAAATGATGCTACCGATGCCAGAATGATTAAATATTTTATGAGGCAAATATAAGCTTCAAAATTTTTCAAAACAGTTAAAAGCGTCGATTACGTTACTACTGCAACATTATTAAAATACAAAGAGTCATTCACAAAATCCAACCACACACATTACGACATAATTGTTCCCCAATTAGTTTTACCTTTTGAAGTGTTAAGAAAATTTTGAAATGTAAGTAAAATTGTTATTCTTGAAACTACTCAACAATGTAATTTTCAGCAACACTTTGTTAATTTTATTTCCTTTTATTTCATTATTTTAAAATTATTAATATTAATTACTGTAAAGTTATTGTTTAATCTATGTCAATAAAAATTGAGAAATCATTCTTTAAGGGTTTATTATTCCTTTATTTGATGGCGTTGCTTCAAAGCCGATATCACGTAACTTCGAATTACTTTGCTGAAACGAGTCAATTTCAACAAAATAATTCGAAGTTATGTGATTGTCTTAGTATCGCGCGGGGATAACGAGATCAAGTTGGCTATGAATCTAATATAAAACTGTGCCATTTAAGAAGAAGAGTCTAGTATTACATATAATATTTTAAATAAGAAAGAAGAATATTATTTTCTCAAACGATTTTTAAAATCTTTTATAATAATAGTTAGTAATATAAATATAGGTTTTATACAATATAACTAGTAGAATTTGTCGATCTCTTCGATCTTGAATTCGCTTCTTTTGCTTCTGTTTACAGTTTTATTACAATATCCCGTAAACCGCGAACATAGAAATGATGGTTTTTATAATAACCGACGATTTTCTAATCTTTTGACGCACCCTGTATATACGTCCAATTTAAACTTGTTAACAAACTGCCATTGCGTCAAAAGTTAGTTGACGTTTTTTCTTTCCTATAAACTTCAAAATTCTGTTGAGAGACCTAATTGTCAAATTGAATATCATTGTTGACATAAGTAAACGTGGCAATTGCTACGCAGCCTGATACTTATTAAGCTGCGCCGCCCACAACGTCGCTTCGATACGGTACAATTTAGCAAGCAAAAAAAACATAACAGGGGGATCGCAATAGCGAGGTGTTACAAGTAAAATCACAGGACCAAACTAGCTCTCGTCGAAGAAGGCGTGTCGGTTCACAGTTACACCAGTAAGTGTCACGTCGGTCCGGCAACGACGTAGCGACGTTGAGAAATAAAAAAAATAATGGGCGCCAAACACTAAATCATCAAAATAGATGACCTACCTGTGATCTCTAGCTTACACTGGTCGTGTTCCTCCAATGGAAAGCCACCAAGGGTCACCCTGTATATTGAATTATTAACGAATAGCCCTAAGGCAAAATCTGCTTGCCATATACACAAAAAAAAACAGAAAAAAAAACTAGCGATAGAAATTAAAGTCGGAAATACGGTAAGTCTTCAAATAATCTTTATTTATTCAGTAGAATCAAAAATGTTGACACACCAAAAAAAAAAAGGGAAAAACATTATAAGAGGGTGTCAAGTAAATCTTTTTTTTTAAAAAAAAACATGAATATGAAAATTGCAAAAGTTTATAAATAATCTACAGATATACAGTAGCCCACGCAAGGCTAAACAGAAGCTGTTGAAACGTTTCATAAGCCGCACATTATTTTACAGACCATAAGAGGTAAACATAACGATTCTAAACAGTCGTCTAACTAATGCGACAGACTTACTATACACAAAAATATTAAGTCAAAGTTCAAAGTTACATTACAAAATGACAATAAATTAGCAATAGCTAAACTGAAAGAAGGTATTAATCAAGACTGAGAAGGTTCAAAACACAATGCCAGAGCCCTTAACCCTCAACATAGACTCGTAAGTTCAGGACATAAAATTTCTAAGCACTTAGAGCAACCGAATACTCCAAAAAAAAATACCACCAGTCTATTGCTGAGCTAGTTACGAACTCTGTCATAAAGCCTCTCAGTAAATGATACTAACTCACTGAAGGTGATTAAAAATTCAAACCGTAGCTTCTCATTAAGCTACATAAAGAAATGAAAGTTTTACAAAAAAAAAGGAAAGAATAAAATAAAATTATAATAATAATCCCAAGATAATTACGTGGAATCAGCCACTATTAACAGTAAAAGCAAAACTCTATATGCTACCGAGCCAAATAGGTTAAACAGCAGTGAAGCTGGCTCTCAAAAATTTACTAATCGTAGAAAAAGGTTATAAGCAACACAGAAAGACCAACAAAGGTCGAATTGACGTATCACTCTGTATCGTCAAGCAATATATTTCCTGAAGGGTTTAATTATTCTATGCATTAACGTGCTTAATAGGCACAAAGATAAAATTTGCAGTACCAACCGTTTCAGAGTCCATACTTATCTGACACCAAATAGGCTGGCAAGGTGATGTCTTGGAGCTGAAGCGGAACGCTGACTTCAGGGGCCTCCAGCCACAACTTAGGTACAGACAGGTATCGGTATAATAAAAATAAATTCACTCCAACGCCTTAATGAAGGTGCTTTTAGGGTGTGAAATAGTTCACCCCTGCCAGAAAAAGCCTTCTAAAAAAAATTAGACAACGAAACACACAAGATATTAGAGATCACGTCTAACAAAAGAACCAATTATATATAATTGTTTGAAACTCACCTTAGAATGAACTAAAAAGGCTCAACAAACTCTCAGAAGTTCTTATAGGTCCAAGAGAACAAAATGGAAGCCGGCCACGCCGTTAAGAAAAACCCAAACGTGATTGCTGAATTAGCAACTCACAATCGATAAACCCATTAGCGGTACTTCAATTCATAACATACCCCATATAAAGTCGCATAAGCGTTAAAAATCAACCTTGATTAAATAAAAATTAGGGCGTATGCATTTCTTGCACCGAACTTCTGCACTTCTAGCTGGTCTCGATAAAAGTGAACGAGTTCAATACGTCAATCAATTCACGTATCTCTTTCCGACATATATTACGAACGACAGTATTGCAACACACGGAAGACTTAACCATTACAGAATGTCCTAATTTGATATACAATATTCCAACCTGGCATTACAATATAATTATCATCAACACTCACAAAAGACATACCACGACAAGGCCAACTTGCAAATAACTTCCCAAATGAACAGGATAAAAATTAATATGCGACATTGATTCTGGCAACGCCAACACTAAGAGAACGTACTGTCTACGCCTAGCATGCTATTAATCCTACTTAGGGATATTACCTTGTAACTAAATTTCAGTTGTCTAAAACAGAATTGACAACCAAGCGACAGGTAAACAAGTTATAGATAGATTTGAAATGAACTACTGGGAACCATAATCAGGTAATTTAGATCGCAATATATTTAAACACTTCACGAAAACGTGAGGGCTTGACCCTCAACAATGACATACTATTGCAGAAAGAAAACGTACCTCTACCACGCTACCGCAAGATAGAACTCAAATGAATAACCGATGTAACAGCAGGCATTCTTCAAACTTGACCGCAACCCAGCAGTTGAAAATAAATAAGCAGGACACTAGGAAAGGCAGCTAACAAATAAAGATATCCTTTACACAGCAGATCAGATACCTAACAATTCAGTCCATTATACTAGGCCGAAAGCAACCTGTTCACATACAAATGTCGACGGGAAAACTACCAAACAATACAGAACTAGTATTATCCCTCGCACAAACGGTAGGTAATATTTGTGGAGAGCAACTAGTAATTAAGATATGTATAAATACGAAGTAAATCATTTGCAATGCAATCAGTAACGTAACCTATAAGCGTACAATGGCCAGAATCGTAGATTTATAGATACACAATGTCAAATGTTGCATGTACCCCTTAATATGACACACACACAGTTAGTCATCGTTCTCAGACACAGGGAAAATCACGAGTTACACGTTTATAAGTCATGCAAGTTAATAGATCGAATGTTAGAATGTATCAGGGCATAAACAAAACCATTTTGTGGCACGTAACACAATTGTGTGTAATAATTCTTTTTGCAGTAAGGACTATTTTTATAATATAGAAAGCTCGTCATTGTTATTATTATACTTACATGTAATAAACATTTTAATCTTATTGACAATTTATAGTAATGTAGAGAGAAGGATGGGAGACATATTATTATGTGCCTGCCGCATAGGACAAATACATATAAAAAATAACGATACAACAATAATAATTGGTAATAACAATAATACATATTTAAAAGGTGTCACATTTCATCAATCAAAAACCACAGTTGAACTGGGCATTTTTTCATTTCTTTACCATTACATATTCACATCGTGTCTGCTCGTTAGCGCCTCTGTAACTGTTTGACATAAGCTAATGAACTTCATAAATTTAGAGTCTTCATTCATTCAGAAAAAAGAAAAAATTAAAATATCGTTCCCGTTTTATCACTTCGCTTACCTTCTCAGATCATCAACCAAATAAATGCACTTTTCATTCCCAAACTGTCCAACATTTGTCGGCTTTCTGACATAAAGTTTGACAATTGGTCGATGATAGTCAATATCCTTCCTCGATATTTTTTCGTGTTTTACAACACATCTATCGTTACATCTTTGGTGTTTTCAGTATTTAATACTCTTAGTTCACAACATTTATGAGATTACATAACACGTCGTATTGTACGACCGACACAATTATATCACTGAATTATGACGTTTGCCAGCAAGTGTCATCGCCTATTGATGTTTTGACGGTTTATAAGTGGAATTGAATTTTCATCGTAAATCAAACGTCAGTTGGATTTTTCGTCCGTTAGTGTTAAAGTTTCTTGTTACCTTAAAGGATATTCTTACACTCAAGCTTGCTTACATACTGACATGTCATATTAAAGACTGCATATAGAATAACTGAAAAGACGCACCTCTTCTGTATCGTTTCTCAGTTTTAAATTCACCTTTCTTTGAATAAATGCTAAATTCGTGATCGATGAAATTATTACCATTTAGTATGTTTTTTAGTGCTTTCTTATTTGATTCTCTCAATATATTTGAATATTTTCAGTATTTAACAAACGAAATCTGCAAACATTTAAGATGTAATTTCAAAATGTTATAGGATATATATTCATATGTCCTTACCGACCTTGTGGATTCAGTTCCCCCCCCTCCCTTTATTTACCACAGGGCTCGTATTGTCGGTCTTTCTTCTAAATATGATTACTTCAAACTTATCGTCTATTAAAATTTGACGTTTACTTGAGGAAAGAGTATAGGTCACAGCACAACTGACATTATTCTGTCTAGTTCTGATGTTTTCTGGTAAGTGTCATCGCGAACTGAAATGGACCGACGGTTTAGACAGATCATAACCTGCAATTGAATTTTCGTGCGATTGACAACATTCCCTTCAATTCTGACGTTTATTGTAACATTTAACTCAACCTAACGTGGACTTCAAGGTGTCATGGTCAGCTGTGCTCACCGACCTCCATATTGGATTTCGAAATTTGATGTAGTCTATACAGAAATTTGACGATCTACACGTCCTCCTTGCGGGGAAATAATTGATGCAGCGTGATTTATTACACGTCGGCAAATTGTTGAAAATTCTTTTGGGGCTTTGCTCTCTCATCGGAGACGTGAAAAATAGAATACGGGACATGGGACCGTAGTCCCCATATCGTGGTACTTTTCTTCCCACCGTAGACAGGCCAGGTTCTCAGATCATTCGCTCTCCAATTTGTCAATTTTGGGGTATAGCTATGCCGTGTTAATCGCCTGTATTAAAAAGAGCTCATCGAAAGACTTTTAGTATGTATGATTTTTTCAGTCGAAGGGTAATAGGTAGATTTTCAAAAACTGCATTTTATACTTTAAGCATTTAATCAGAGTGGGAATCTGTTAACAGTCATACTTAGTTGAGTTATAGGATTGAGAGGAACACCAGGCTCTGCCTACTATTATTCACAAAAGCACTAAAACAGGTAACACTAAAGCACAAAAAATGTTTAATACGTATTTCGACAAGTATGTTGTCATCTTCAGTTGAACTGATTATAAACTACTGTTCTGTTACGCTATGGTGTATAGAAAACGCGGTTTTTAATCAGTATTGTATTTCTAATAGTTTTTATGTACATTCTTTATGGGAAATAAATAAATATTATTTTTACATTAAAGTATAATATATTATTATAAGATGGATGGACGTATTTAATAAACAAAGATTGTGTTATAATGATTATGTATTCGGATTACGAACATAGTAGCTATTGATATTGAAATTAGATTGAACACCGGAAAATTTTGCTAAATAACTTTGAACGATTTATGGAAATATTTAAGATTTGGAGAAAAATAATCTATAATTCGTAGTAGTAACTTTAAATTATGAAAGAACATCCATAAGATTAAGAAAGCAAAATGGAAAGAATTTAGGAACCTTTCACCCAAGTCAGCAGTTACGAAATATCCTCTACATTGAATGTATGCATGAAAATTCCCATATATACAAATGTTATATGTGTGGATAGCTTTTGGGTACATTCGCGTTTTTATGACATCACGTACAGCGGGTGGTTCACGATTTGAAGGTAGAGCAACCCCGATACCAGACATGCAAAGCATTCAGGAACAGCGGGCGGTCCGTGAATTACCTACCCTGGTCTCCTTATCGCCCCGGCAGTCTGACAGTTTATGCATTTCGTACAATGGGCCCGTTATAATAAACATTTAACTCCTCCCTGTAAGACACGATTCCCTTTTGTTATGGATTTTTTGTTCATTACGTCAATGTCTCGAGTAGGGACGGGAAATTTACCTGAAACATATTATTTATGACGTGCTGTTAGATGTAATTATAGAGTAACTTAAATGAAACAGTTTGTCGATAGTGTTGTGTTGCCCAAGAATTATTATTATGAAGAGGAAGAAAATATATTATTCAGGATATTATTATGTGTAACGATAGGATTTATTTTGTCGTGAGAAAAAAATAGATATAAGGGAACTTAATTCTTTATTCGTAATGGGACATTAATAAATAACTTAGATATTTACGAATTGTTAGTTGTAAATTCTCCCCAAAAAATTAGTAGGAGCATCTGTAAAATTCTCATTAGGATTTTCCTAGAGTCCGATCCAAACCTGATGGAACTTGAGATGCGCGAGGCGTGGTTTAAACTCTGTACTATCCGTGCTAAAAATATCGACACCAAAACGATCGTATATATTTCCCGCTACTTTTGAATACAAACACCATGGAATAAAATCTGCAATCTACAAGTTTTGTTATTATTATATACATGGCAAAAGCAAATGAAAAAGTCAACCTCCACACTAGCTAAATAAATTTAAAATAAAAATAAAGATTAATTTAAATTAAGAGACTAGACTTTTATAAAATTTTAATAACCGTTTTCATCTGACGAATAGTCAAATACAGAATCAGTCTCATTGTCACAATGTACATTAATAATAAATTCTTTGTGGAAATCATCCATTGTATGTTCTTTAACAATATAATCTATAATTTTCTTAACATGGACACAAATATTACTCCACTCTTTTGTGTTTTATTATAAATAACAAAAACTGATTTTATAAAAGATTTTAAAATGTATATAAATGAAGTAAATGTATCAGAGCATAGTAGGAAGCAAAAACACGACAAATGATCAAATAGTAGACTAATGTTTTCACGCCCGATTGTGTTCAGCGCTCCCCATAGATATCTCTCTCATTTTATACTGCTTGCTCTCTCTAATACCGAAAATCGTTTTCTACGCAGGTACCATCAGGTTTGAATCGGACTCTACAAACATATACTTCAAGAGTTTACTAACGCTAAAGAATACCTACATGCAAGAATTTAGGACACGAGAATAAAGGTGGCAGTATTTATTTTCTGTGTTTCAATAACATAACTATGAGACTCAAGAAAAGTCAATCAATATTTACAAGAACTTTCAATAAGAAATATAACATTAGATATTGTATTCTAGCTACAGACTATTCAGCCTAACATAGAACTCATACCATTAAAGAAGAGAAGGATGGGCTGAAAACACGTACTGCAATTGTGAAACTTACGATGGATAAACACAGGTCTAATGCGTTTTATGAATTATGTAGAAAAAAAACCTCTAGAATTATTTTTTCTACATTCAAGAGGTCCAACCTCTACACCAAATTAGTTATTATGTATGTCGTTGTTTTTGGTATGAAGTCACAACGCCCAAGATTTTACACGGCGTTGTTCCGAACAAATAGGATCAACACTTTTAGATTACGTAGTTACTTATCATTTGAATAAATACATGGTTTGAGGTGGTTTTGCAAAGGCTGTGGAGGCCAAACAGAAATTCAAATGTTGTGCATGCACTCAATTATTGGGTGAAAAGATATCGCAAAAACCTTGTAAAAATAAAAGTGTTTTTCCTCGCTAGAGAAAGTAGCTTCCTCTCAATATATAGAGTATTCGGCCAAGTTGAGAAAACATTACAAAAGCAACTTTCTACGTTTCCTTCTAGCTTATGGAATAGGGCAAAGTGACTCTTATATAACGATGAGATTTAGTTCTCCTATGGTCATGCAAGAAGATTTCTCATGAAATAGTTTAAAACTATAGGAAATCCCTTTAATCCCAAAATGGTTAATTAAATTTACTTAGGTGTATACAAGAAATATGTGGAAGACTCTAAGGTCGCTATACCAATTTGCGGAAATGGTGCGGGTTAAGATAATGCACGCTAATATGCTGGTCTGAGATGCTCCCTCACTTAACTTAACCTCCAGTAAGACCTAATGATGATGAAGTCATTAAAGTAAAGTATACAACGAGTAAAACCGAAAGTATATCAAGCAGTAGCAGATGTTATTGAAACCTTATCATCAATTTAGATTTTGAAATATTTTCTTTCACTTATCCCCTATTTACATACAATATGTCCTAATATCAGATATTAAGTACTTGTTTTGGATTTCAGTGGTCATCGAGAAAAGCAATTCCAATAAATTTCTAGCTATTTATCAACTAGTCAAATATCCTATATGACTATGATCAAAAATAATAAAAATTCTCTGACTTGACAACTAACTAACTCTAGATAGCAAGTTAGTGGGTTTGAAGCGTTTCAAAAGCCTTGATTCAGTAGTTTCTTCCATAATTGATTTGACAGGAACGTTGGGATGCACTTTGACCTTTATTGTATTCCTGACTGTACTTTGAAATTTTACTCCTTGCTGATGGTACTTATAGATCTCGCAACTAAGTTTAGAACATACCAAGGTGCATTAACTATTAACCTAAGCATTTTGTTTTGATAGCGTTAGAGTATTTCGATGTTACAATCACTTGCTGTTCTCCAAAGTTGTATACTTTACGTCCATGTAAGCTTTAGTATGGCTTTGTACAGTAGGAGTTTGTTGCTAATTCATAACATTAATTTTCCACCTAACAATCAATAATACTTACTGAGTTGTATTCCAAGTTGTTCTCTTTTTGTAAATATATGTTTCCTTCGCTTTAACCTCCTGTCCAGGTGCATGCCAAGGTATTTGACAGAGTCAACATGTGTCATTTGCTGGGCATTTAATGTTACTGCAGGACAGTCTTTCTATTTTGCTATGAATGTTATGTGTATTGATTTATTTTCATTAGCTTTTATTATCTAGTCTTTCTACCTGTTTTGGATTGCAGTAATATGTGCTGAGGCCGTTAGATAATACTGCTGTATCATCAGCAAAAGTAGCTAAATTTGTCATTTTGGTCTTAAGCATGTATATATAAATATAAAATTGGGACCGAGGACACTCTCTTGATGTATCCCAGACAATATTGGATTAGAAACTTTAGGTCATAATTACTGAAGAGCAAAGTAAGAATATATAATTTGTTGTCAAATATTATTATTCTGTTTAGTGGAAGGCTTTGGTCATTATTGACCTCGCTAGCATTGGGGGTCGGAAAACAAACCTGAGTGTTACTAATACATAAATGAATTTAAGTCAGCTTTGATATGGTTGCTAAAATTAGTTGGCCATATGATCCTTACAATGCATTTAGTTACTCAAAATGCCAAATTAGCTTCAAGTTTTGTGGAAACAATTCAAATAAAGACTATTATTATTAACATATACTTTCAAAAGGGCAATTTTAATAGGCATATTAAATTATTTGGAAGTTTCTAATAAATAAACAAAAAACAAGAAAATGCAAAAGCTTTTTTCTTTCCACAATAAATTTCGAAAATAAAAGCGAAACTTTATTACGTTTAACTTAATATATAAACAAACTAATTTCCGTCCAAAAATTCAAAATTAATTTCCGGGCCAAGCTGAACGACATTTCATTTTCCGTTTCGGTCCATAATAAAACACCTCTTTGTTATCTCCGATTCCTCGAAGATCCCCCCGTTGAACTGCTCTCGACCAAGATTATTTAAATTTCGAACTAGCGCCCGTTATACGCGAAAGAGACGACTTCATCGTTTTCCGTCTTTCGCTGGTCGTCAAGCGAGATATCGACTGCGGCTGTCGATTTGAATGGTACAAGAGGAGGTTGTTAGAAGACGCAGACAAAAAAAATTGGCACCCGGAATCCTCAAAAGTTTTTATTGCGCCGCTGTCTGCTGCCTCACCCGGCAAGTACGAACTTGCCGCGTGCACTCCCTCTCAGCCAAGTAATCTGCGATACAATAAATTGCCGGAGAACTATGAAAAGGAGGCGAACTCAACTTCGGTTTATTATGAAATATACTCGTTAAGTTTAAGATGTTTTTTATGGGGCGTTTCATTTAGTTTGAGGAATTATTGAAGAAGTTTTTATTGGAACTGAAAAATTATTTATGATAAATTTTCTTTAAAATAGTATTCTTATCTGGATATTGAAGGGTAGCATATAAGCAAAAGAGATTAATCCAAAAGAAATTTATTCGGTTATACTTGAAGACAAAAGTATTTATACTGAAATCGGCATATCGGCTAAAAAAAGGATAAAATTGCATAAATACTGACAAATTATTAATAACACAATGTTCAATGTCTAAATCTGTAAAAAGTGTTGAATATCCGTTCGTTCATTCATTGCATTATTACGTTATTGTATTTGAATTAGTTCTAAAATATTTTTTGTACCAGTAGTAAAAAATCATAGCATTTTTATACATAATAATGGGCATATTATTCACCTAGGTAAATAATAAAAACAAATAAAACGAATGCCGCAACAATGCAATCGCAGTAGTATGTATGTCAAGTTGTCAACCGTCAAAATTCATAGTAGTTTATTTTTATTTAGATCGGTATACCACAAATCGTACCTAAAATCTAAAACTTATAAATGCTCGACCTCTAAGGTAAAATAATTAACTGTATTTTATGTCAACAATAGCAAAATATGTATGATAGTATAATTGGAAACAATATCCTAACACGTAACTATTATAGATGTAAAATAAATAACTCTATTTTAGGTTATGTAACAAAAATATGTATAATATGGAAACAATATAACACGTAACTATTACTGATGTAAAGAATTATTTAATTTATTTATGAAAATTGATGGTTCAATTCTATTTGAAAAACCAGGATTGTGCAGATCTGTAGGCACATTAATGACAGTATTATTAATTGAGTTAATTCCATAAGTATTTACGATATCTTCAGTCGAAATAGATTGTACTGCTGATGTTGATGGAATTTAATTCATATTGAAAATTCCTGTATTTATTGCAGGTGTGGTTGCGTAAGTAGATGTAGGTAGACCTTGTAACATACATGCTATATTTTTTTATTTACTTAGGAATCTTCGATATAACCTTCAGCTACAAAGTGACTCCATTATTACAAAGTTTTCAGACGAACCATTTTCGCTATTGTGGATGTGAATAATAATTAAATCATCTTTCATCATGACATCAGAAATTAATAAATTACACAGCTCATCTCATCGGCATGCACCAGCAACACCAATTACAAGAGCAGTCTACAGGGTTATAAATTATCAATAATTTCAAAGTATTAATATATAAACATACTACCTTAGTTGCAATGTAACATGTGTCGGGAGCCTCAGTAAGGAATTTTATAATTTACTCGAGTAAATACTAATGATTTTTTGGGCTTATAATTTTCATTTTTCTTTTTAAGAAGGCAACTAATTTAAAACATTTTGATATGTTAATATCCTCTTTTAGGCCAAGTGTAGCTTTCAACATTGAATAATGCGCCTATAAAGTCGAGGCTTTTTTATTATTTGAATTTTCTTAAAAATAAGTCAGAAGTACGTTTTCAGAAATTATTACTGTATTTTTGGAATTACACCATTTTTTAAATTCTGTATAAGTTATGTATAAGTTTTTAGATTTATGCGGAAGCAAGTTCTCAACCTCTACCTCTTCTAAAAAAAAAACTTATTTAATAGTAAATATATATTTAAATTTCATGTAAAGAGTAAAATAATAAAACAAAAAATATTTTAGAATTAATTCATAAAAACACAGCAATGCAGTAAATAATACAAACAGAATTTCAATATTTAGTTATCGCTTCCCATGCAATAACTTAGTAATGAATATATGTTTAAATTATCAAACACTTGCTTAAATTTTGCAGTTTATCAAAAGTATTTGTCAAAAAATAATCCAACTTATAATTTTAAGTTTTTAATACTTTATTTATAATTAAAAGAGATAGTAATGAGTGACCAAATTCGAATTTCGTAACTTTTATTTGAGCGAAAACACAAAATGTAACTTTATCTTATTTTTCTTATGAATCGAATATTTGGTATTATTCATTAATTATGGAAAATTATGTCAGGGAAGTGTTTCCCTATGGAACTTTTGCAGTAGTTCACTTTTCGTAAGTTTTGACTACCTCGGCTATAACTTGGCAGATGTTAGTATTTAGACGCGACTCCAGAATTTTTCACAAAAGATCCAATTGCGTTAAATCGCATGATTTTGGCGGCCAGTTGACGTTACCTCTACGTGAACCCAATTACCTTTCAGCTTCTCACTCAAAACAGCTAAACACTCTGTATAATTTTTAGATATCAACTATAATTTATCTTAAAGCTTAATGCTTTGAGTAAACAATAAATATAATTTAATGAATAATATTTCGCTCAAATATGTAACACGTAAATGTCTCTTAAATTCTGATCTACGTTTTCAAAATAGAAAAATATCTCGAAAATAAATGAGTTAGATATAGGAAATATAACAATAAGTGGTCTTCATTTAGCCTATAGTATCAAAATTGCTGTAATATACAAGGTGTTCCATTTAAACTTTCGGTTGCACAACATTTTTTTGAATCACTCTGTATATTTTAAAACGTGCCCTAATAAACCTACACAACCCTTAATAAACAGAATTTTAAAATATTTTACCGCTTGTGGGTTGTGTAGTCATATCTAATTAGATATTTTATGATTTTTGCTTAAAAATAGGACACCTTACTTATCGACACTTCCCAAACGAGTTTGTGAAATTGCGACACATGCCTACTATGTATCATGTATTGGTGAAGCGGAATAGATAATCCTTTCGAACTTCACTGTATTATATTATTATTGAAACAATTTACTCTGCAAACATTAACCCTTATATACTTTTTCAGTATTCCATTAATTGCAGCATCAACTTGAGCCACAAATCTTCTAATACTGCAAATAAAGCTACCACAGATCCATAGAAATCACCTATGGCAAGATACCGCGAAGTGATATGCAGCTTCAGTTTAGATGTAAGTGCCCTCCTCCAAATATCTTTTCTTTAGTTCCTGGAATTGATCTTCGGGTATACACAGATGATTTTTATATTTTGGAACTTCTGCTACCGTTTCCATCAGTAAAATCTCTGATTCGCCTTTTAAAATTTCAACGTCTTACCAACGGTCTATTTCTTCAATATCGACGTCTTAGCTTTGCACTAAAAATACAATTATTGGACGTAATCTTGGTATATTTTATTATAACATTTGATAATTTATGATTTTTACTTAAAGGTAAAAATTGCAATCCACATATAAAGCCGATAAATTAGCAGCATAATATGGCCACGTAATTTTTCAAGTTCCACCCTATCCGTTGTATAATACTAATAATAATAATAAACTTTATTGTCCAACAGACAGAATCTATTTACAGGACAAAACAATAATTAAAGTCTAATACAGTGCTAACAAAAAATATCAGCATATTTCCAATATAAAAAAACAAAGTATTAGGTACATTAGTAATGTAACCATTAAGCACCCTGACTTACTTATATAATTAGTAACTGGATGAAATAACTAACAATTTTTGTGGCAGCAGGCGAAGGATTAACTGTGGAAGGGGTAGAATATAAAATATTTGCATTTCTGGTCATATGGGCTAACGGTGCTGTAACCATAACATTCGTTCGAGCTCTGGCGACTAAAAACGTATCAGTCGAACGCGTTGCATACGTTGGCACCAAAAAGTCCACGGCCGACAGAAGGCAGGGCGAGTCAATTTCATTATTAATTAATTTTCTTAAATACCCCGCAATGGCTATCTTCCTCCTTGAAGTTAAGCTTATGAAGTTATGGGTATTTGAGAGTGCATCATAATCAGTACCACGTGGGGGGGGGGGGGTAAACGCCGCTCATTCTGAAAGATACATATTCTAGAAATCTCTTCTGCACTCTCCGCAAAGCTAGTTGCTGATACACGTAGCAAAGGTACCATATTATTAATGCGTACTCCAATTTTGGACGAACAAGTGTATAATATAGGGTGGTCAATGTTGAGAGATTTGAAAAGCCTCTACATAACCTTATTAAGAAGCCAAGCGTGCGTGAAGCGGAAGAGCAAATTGATTGTATGTGGCTAGTGAAGTCCAAACGGGAATCAAATGACACACCCAGATCTTTAATGTTGGTCTGTCTAGCTATGATTACTAAGTCCAGAGAATACTTAAATAAGACCGGTTTGTTAATTTTTGTGAATGTCACAACTTCACATTTATTAATTTTGTTTTCCTGACACCAGTTGTTAATAATTGAAAGGTTTCTTTGTAATTGTTGGCAATCGGACAAGTCGTTAATTTTCGAGAATATTCTCAAATCATCTGCGTAGGCAAGTACCCCGCAATTTAATAGATCATTAATGCACACATTGAATAATAAAGGCCCTAGATTGGATCCTTGAGGTACCCGCTATGTGATTGTGAATCCGTCGGAACTGTAACCAATGTAGTGCACATAACTAGATCTGTTCTCAAGGTAGGAGGCGATTAAATCGGTAAGAGAAGCTGAGAAACCGATAGAACCAAATTTGAGCAGTAGTATATTATGATCAATGGTGTCGAATGCCTTAGCTAAGTCAGTGTATAAGACATACCTGTTGCCTTTTGTCCATTGATGCACATAGATACTGAGTAATTTCAGCCAAATTAGAAAGAGTAAACCTTCCAGTCATGAAACCATGTTGTACTGTGGAGATGTAAGGCCTTACGCAGCTGTATACCTTGTTATACAGCAAATGTTCAAATACTTTCGAGCACGTTGACAGAATGCTAATAGGCCTATAATTGAAAATATTATTTTTATTTCCCTTTTTAAATACAGTATTGATTTTACTCAATTTCCAGACTTCAGGAAATGTTGATGTACGGAGAGATAAATTGAAGATTGCGCATAAAGGTTCGCTTAAGAGTGATTCATATCTCTGAATAAATAAGTTAGGAATCCCATCGTGCCCAGTGACCAAATCCATCTTAATCCTTTTCAAAGAAATTTTAACTTCACCAATATGAAACGGGTTTACGTAGAAACAGTTGGAGACCTCTGGAACACTCAAGACAGGCGATATACAACAAGGTTGGTAAACATCAGAGGTTTTTTTTTGCGATGGCCTCAACAATCTGATGTGTATCTGTAATGTCGTCATCGCCACCATTTTTCATGCAACCCGGAATTCTAGACCTGCCAGTCCTACTGTTGATATAACCCCAGAACGATTTGGGATCGCTTGATATTTCATTTTCAACAGAAGACAAATATGCTTGAAATGCACTTTTAGTTTCCTTCTTAACCAGAGCGCGTACTCTTTGGAACTCACCATAGTAATTATCAGAGCCCGAGGTCCTCCACCTTTTGTAGTAATATTTTTTTTAACTTTAGCAACTTTATTAACGCCTTATTGTACCACATGGTATATTCACGGGAAGTTGTTGTGAGTTTGGGTACATGTTTATCTATGATGGAATAAATTCTGGAATAGAAGTATGATACTGCCATGTTAACGTTGAGACATGAGTTTAGATAGGACCAGTCACTAGGAGCCAGTTCATTAAAGATACGTTCAAAGTCAGCCTTACGGAAATTGTACCTTACATTGCTATTCGATGGAAAATTCTTTATTTGATTATCAACGTATACACTTAATGTAATGTTTAAGTTTGGATGGTATCTATCTTCAGGTACAAATGGTATTTTACCATTTGCAACAGTAACCAGTGAATTAATGTTAGTTAGGACTAAGTGTAATATCTTATTATCAGAGTTACTGTAATATTAGGACATTCATATCATCTTGCTGAAACAATATGTCTTCAACGCTTATACCAAATATACTTGATGTTTAACTGTTAATGTAATTTCAAGTATACTACAATCAATAGCACTTTCAAACCCGTTCAAGATATCTCTTCAACTAAATTTAAATTAAAACTGGTAGCCACATAACCTTGCTAATTAAAATGTTTCTCGTTATTTTCCAGTAAGAAAGATGCTCATTGTATCTTCTATTCAAACTCAGCAATATCAAATACAACTTGCACCATCTAAATCTTCTTAATTTTCCAAAGAAGCACTTATTTCATGCATACGTAGAAAAACCGACAATAATTCCGCTCAGAAAATTGCATTGCCACCATAAATAACCATGCAAGAGCAGAATAGTTAACGGTGAATTTCCGTAGTCCAAAGTCGTAAATAAAAAGACTTATTCGCTTTATTCGCGCGTTATTACGTGCAATAAGAGAAGAAAATAATAACAATAATAGTGAACTTTGTTTCATTCATAAATACTTTCTGAGATTACAATAAATAATATTTTAAAGCACCACTCCAGAAAATAACCGGCATTACCACCTTGAATGATACCGACCGAATATAATGAAATTCACGTCCATAATTTAGCGAACGGCTAAAGGTAAATTATCATAGTCGAGAGTTTAATTCTGTAAATGCCTCACAGGGGGCGCCCTCTGCTGCAACGTGCCTCCGAGTTAATTTATGTGCAGTAATTAAGTGCAGTAAAATGAAACTAATGTACGGGACTGAGGCGTGCATGCATTCAGAGCCGGATATTGCCAGGGTTCTTATTTATATTTAACGGTTGAATTTTATTGCGACCCAGTGTCGTCGCTTACAAAGGTCATAAGTTAAACATTGCGGAATAGGAAGCGATGCTATAAATTGAGAGACAAGTTAGTGGGATTATTAATTGTTAGTATTTATAAATGTATCTTATGCAAGGCTGAAGGGAAGCGCAAGACTCAACCGAAATTGGATGATAGAGTTGTAATAATTGCCACGGGCATCTACACATGTTTTGAGCAATATTTACAAGTGGGATATTACTTTATATCTCAACTACTATTTGGGAATTTTGAGTTATATGTTCTAACAATTCGAAGTTGTCAGAGTTTCATTAAAAGCACTTTCTGTAGATTATAACATCTCACAAAACATGTTTGTTTTGATTTCAATGGACTCAAAATAATACTATTTGTTTTTTTTGCCATATTGTTACGGTCTTAAAGCTGGCCTGTATGTAGTTAGCATTTAGTTTCCGCTGCAACCTTTTTGAAAGGTTTGCAATTTAATTTTATTTTAAATTATGTTTGTTTCTTTTGGTCTAACATTGTATAATCCGTGTCTATTTGGTTCCATAGCATTGTGCCTAATGATGATGCCGCGAATCAACACTCTGTATAGTTAGAGTTATTACAGCTGTTACATTAATCACGGCTCACCTAGCTGATAGATGACAACACCGACATCGACCGGGTAAACGTAAATCTATATCGTCTGGGTGGCATCCGGTCTGTCCGTTCGACGAGTTGAACAGAATTTGGTCAAACGAGCAGTATTCGCAAATGCAGCGAGGTAAGGAAAGAATCGGTGTTACCGAGGTAATAAAGGAAGCAGATTCCAAAAAGGAATTGCAATTATAAGTGTCCTTCCGCAAGGAGGATCACTTTTGATCTTACACTGTGATCCTTATGGTGATCGGCACTTTGTTATTATTGTATAATAAATATATATGTGTTAAGCAAGTAGTGTATCATTGAGACGACTTCATCTCCTCGTGATAGTGAAAGCTGCGTACCAGAGACAAGCAAGGTGCAAGGTACTCCAGGTCTTGCGGAGAAGTGAAGAAGGTTGGTGGTACTCTTTGCTATTTTATTGTATTATAACGACTGCTCCCACAGAGCAAAACCATCGTTGCTGGTTTGGCGTTCTGTGACATATATTAGGGTTACAGGCTGCCAGTGATCTTGTGGTGGAGGCGCCGGGCAGCTTTTAACCTTAATATATGTCACAGGCAGTGTTGTGGATTATCTAGATGATTTTATCTAGATAAGTTATCTAGATAACAGTTTTGTTATCTATCACCTTATCTAGATGACGCGACAACCATTTATCTATTATCTTATCTTAGATAAAAAAGCAGATTATCTGAGGGTTTTAGATAACAGATAATTTTTTTCTCGGGTTTTCAATTTTTTATTTGGTGTGCCTCGTAGATCGTAACGAACCCAATAAAACCATCGCCGTGTCTGTAACTCTACTTCTTTCTATATGGTTTTTGACTTTCGCACAATGCAATACATTTTTCGCAGTAGCGTTGGTACTGGTACTTTAGACAAATTCGTTGTTGTAATGGTGCTTCTCATTGTCACTAAATGTCACTTTCACTTTTCACTTGTCATATTCTGTGAGCTTATCACAAAATAGCTGGTGCAGTGTGTAGTTACTCATGGTTCATGTTAGTGAGTGCATGTGTAAGTACGTATGTATGTGATATTGATAAGTTGATAACTACATGAACATTTCGTTCTAGAGAAAAGCAAATTCCACCATGGAAAATTTTCTAATAAAGGTGGCCATAATCAAAAGGATTGAACAGAGATTTCAACACTTGTTTGATATGGAAATCTACTTAGCCGGATATAAAGATTTCATTCTGTTATCGATGAGTGACCCCAGCAAGTCAGCCCCAAGTTTAAAACCAAATGAATTCTTGGGAGACTTGTTAATTACTGCAAAGAAATATTTCCAAAGAATTTACTTTTTTGACTTCACAGTCCACAGATAGTGAATCCGAAACGGACGACAGCCACGATATTATTTTTAAATCGTTCCGCCAAGGGACAAGGTTCCGAAAAGAAGAGATGAAATGGGAACACTTCACATATTGATAGTAATCTAAATTGTAAGAAAAAATAAAAATTATACTTGCATCATTGATTTTTGTATTCGATATTTTTCCATTTTTTATTTGTTTTCAAAACCGAAAAAATTGAAGACTAGGAATAGCATAAATCTTGTTAAATAGTCACTAGTAATACGAATATGAAAATCAGTGACACAAAGTAGCGACCACGCAAATTCGACTTGAAATCAGCCCCTAAAGCATTAATAATACTAAATAAACATAAGAATGTATATTAAATTTGTTCATGTTTAACGTTGTGCATTACCTATATCAAAAAACCTCATCCTTATCCTTCCTACATCAATCGATACCTAACCACGTTGAATTTTAAAATAAAATTCTGAGTTCTGAGAATTTTACTAGATTATCTATTGAATTATCTAGATAAATTATACTTTATCTGTCATCTTTATCTAGATAATCATTAGCAAAACCATCTTTTATCTGTATCTAGATAATATTTTTCGGAATTATCTATTATCTTATCTAGATAAAAAATGGTTATCTGCACTCTAGAAAGCCCCCTTGCTCGAGTTGATAACACAACAATATAAAAAGAGTCTCCGTAAATGAAAATGTACAAGCAAATCTCTATAATAGGAAATTAACGGAAAAGCATATGCCGCATTTAGGATATAATAGAAAAACACACAGTAATTTGTTTAATTTAAATCTCACAACATCCCAAATTGAAGAAGATAAAGAATCAATAACTCTAAACTTTACGCAGCTTTTTTAAAGAAATAACCTTGGCGAGAATTAAATTGTACGAATTTATAGGTTAGTTTATCAAGTCTTCACAGAGGTCATCTTATGTACAGCGGTAAAAATTGGATCTTCAATGATGGCATCAACACATCAAATAATTTTAAGGCGCCACTTGTGATAGCTTATCGAATTTCTTGAGACTTTTGTCCACTATGCTGTAAACTTGAGAGTCAAAATATTCTTTTTGCGTTGGTCAATTTTTAAATTAGAATTTGCAAGACATCATTTATAAAGATAATACAAAACCTGCTGAAGAGAAACGCAATTGTTAATGGAACACACCTTGTGAAATAATTTGAAATCATCAGCATTTACCGGATGATCACATTGGTTACTAGAAATTAAATCATCAATAAAATCAAGAATAATAAAGAACCGAGCACAGAGCCCCGCGGTATTCCTTTAACTTATTTAAATTTAGTGTATATCATTCGAAATATGCAAAATAAGTACTTTCTAGTAGATAGGACGAAATTTAGCAAATATACAGGGTTACCGCAAAATAGGTACCAGCGAATCTAAAGAATACGTATAAATCTCTAACTGAAAATCAAAAACGAAATTTATTTGTAACCCACCAAAAATGTCTGAATTTTTAAAGGGCCAAAATGTAATTAAAGTCGGTCCATAACTTTGTTTACCCTATACGCATTTACGTAAATACCACTAGTAATTCCAGTTTAACGTTCTTCCAAAAAAACAATAAAATGCAAATCATTACAACCTTTAAGAATGATGGCAATTGAAAAGATTTTGGCGATGTTTTTTTGTGTGAATAGCACGCCTTTATGTAGAAAAGGCCGACAACCTCGATGCATTGCATGTCTTTTTTTTCGTTAAATGGTAAATGGAAGTATATTATTTTGAAACTTAAAAAACCTCTATATGAAAATTATTATGTTTGCACATTAACTGCGACAAGGCCGGACTCGAGGAAAGAAAAATCAATTTCTCGCCACTGCGGGCACATTGGACTGCGATTATTTTTTTGTACGGGCTTTACTCATATTTTTCTTTCACCTGCTTTTTTTAATGACGCTATTTAAAGCTAACCCTGTATATCGATTTAAAAACGATTACATAAGACTTGTCATATGTATTGAGTAAAATAACTCAGATTGGTAAAAGTTGCTTGTCTCTATAGTGTAATTAAGAAAGTAATAAAGAAAAAGCACCTGCACCAAACAATGCTTATTTTACTTTAGATGGCTTCAAATTCATTTTAACATCAGAAAACCGTTCAATGTCACTGAAGTTAACACTACAATGCCAATTTGATTCTCGATATGAACACATTAATTTGCAGAATGATATTGAACTAACAACAATTAAGGACAATATCCCCTATAGGTGCATAATACGAAGTAATGGATTAACCGTATCCATTTTAAAACGACCACTCTAGCTCTCAAATCACAATGGTCATGTCGAACCCGCGTCAATGGAAGCGTTAATAATCCGATTTCTATTACTGTTCGTATATATGCAGTATTAAATTTGTACCCTAAAACTACACTAGGTACCTATACTGCTACCACCCCATGGGCAATATACTTGGTATCGTGTAACTATTTGTATACGTTGCGGTCTTGTCCATTGTTAATCTCTGATCCATTGTCTAGTTCTGGCCCTAACCTTCCGAAATACGAAACATTGATACTGGGGGATTTATTATTGTCGGAGCTTTGTCGTTATTCGCTACTATTCGCTGTCGATGTTTTGCTCGGCTGTCGCCTTCTAACTACATCGAAAGCACTTCGGTGCATGAGTTTGCCGTGCGTGAGTTGAACGGATGAACAGCAGTAGAAGCTGTCGCATTTCCGAAAATAATTACAGGCCTAATATAAATTCGTACTCCCCCTGAGAAAGGGAGAAATATTAAGATACCCACTGTTTGTATAAGCTGCTAAAGAACATATTTCCGTCTATTACATTAAGCTGGTTTAATTTTTTGCAATTTATTGCAATACAGTGATTGTCCATAGATTTTAAACTGAAAAAACTAAGACACGCGCGCTATAATGACGTATATCATATTGAAATTAAGAAATTCTTAACAGAAACTTAGCTTCCTTCTTAACAATTGCAGATTCTGTGTTAATGTTAAAGATACTGAAAATATAACGATTTTCGTCGCTTTGTGGTCTTTTGATACTATAGGAGGTTGAAAATGTAGCTACTTGCCGAACATTCTCATATAGACAAGGGCATTATAATCAGTAGGGATCTTAATCTCGATAATTTGATGACTGAAAGTAAATATCAAAAACTTCTACAAAATCTATGCGCACAACATGTCGGTAATCACACACACTACCTCAAAAATTACTACAACCAGTGACTTGATCCCTTTTTAAATAAAAGCGGAGATATTTACTACAATGTTGTTAACACCCTTTTGTCTCACCACACATAACAAGCATCCCGGTTACAGAGACAAATCACTTAGAAAAAGAGAAGAATAAAGAAGTCGAGGCAAAAATTAGGGTACTACAACGCTCAGTAGTGGGTCCATTTCTATAAAATATCTTATACGACTGCGTGATGAGATTTCGCCCATCAGGCAGATCACCACAATTGCCTTTGCCGATGATGTGGAGTTTGTGGTGTAAGCGAAAGGTCACTATCATCTTATGGAACGAGTCAATATATGTTTGCAGATCAGAGAAAAATGGATGCGAAATCACAGTTTACCTCCAAAAATAAGAGAGGCTATGATTCCTAAATGTTCGTAAAGGGACAGGAATGCTCCTAGATAATGACTTTATTATCTGACAAAAAAAACTTCGGGACAACATTTTTAGGGTGTAGCAGAAGAAAACTGAGAAACCAATTGCTGCTTTGGAGAAAGTGATGCCTAACAGATAAAATCCAAGAAGTTCAAAACGAAAAGCACTATATAGCTTAATGCAGTCAATGATAATGTATGAAGCCCAAGTCTGGAGCAGAGTTGTTAAAGGTTAAAAGTGGATACCGGGCAATATTTGCGAAGGTCTTACAAGTAATTGCAATACCATTCCACAAACTGGCGGATGAGATAACAAGAGATGGCTTCACCAAGTCAACCCAAGCTCAGGACCGAGGTAAATCTCTAAGTATGTGGTAGAATGCCTGGGACAGCGGTACCAAGGACATTTAGACTTGTAAGCTCATAAGTAACATTAAAGAGCAGCATGATAGACACTATGGCGACTATTGGCGTGCACGACTCTCTATCCTTTAACAGGATGTAGCTGTTTCTATAAATATTGGCGTCCAATTCCCGCACTTTTTGTAAATGGAAAGATAATGCAAATCACATTCTCTTTAAATGCTCTGAATGGGACTATAAAGGAAATAACTTTAGAAGATTTAAATTAAAAAATTTGATTTTACACGGAGTAAATCCGAAAAAGGCTGGAAATTGGTATACAATACGATGACAGAAATAATGGAAACCACGGAAATAGAAGGTAGATATAGCAGAAACTAGCTACATAATAACTGAGATGGCAAAAAAAAGAATCTTTGCTTTAAAGAAATGCGCGAGCTTTCCCAAAGGAAAGTTGTAGAGGAGCAAGGTTTTTAGTGGGTATATTAGAGTGTAAGCAGAAGTCTCGTAGTACCAATGAAAGGAAGAACCAGTGCCTAGTGTCAATAAAGTGATGTTCCTTCTTCAAACAAAAACGTATTCTACCTATGCCCCAGGTAAACCAGCATTTAACTTACTGACCATGGAACCTCATATTGTCAAATTTGGAATTTCCGTAAAATTTTGGATAGGAATAATAATTTAAATTTTATTCCCACTAAACATATTATAATTAAAAAGTTTTGGCGATAAGAGGTGTTCATTGCACGAGCGCCTCTGATACAACTTAAGTTGATGCCTGTTCGAATACACCGATGAGTGTGAAAATTGTGGGCTAATGATTATTGAAAAATGATGCCGGGGCTGCAAGGAAGAACCAGTGCCTGGTGTCTATAAAGAGATGTTCCTTCTTCAAACAAAAAGGTATTCTACCTATGCCCCAGGTAAACCAGCATTTAACTTAATGACCATGTAACCTCATATTGTCAAATTTGGATTTTCCGTAAAATTTTAGATAGGAATAATAATTTAAATTTTACTCTCACTAAGCATATTATAATTAAAAAGTTTAGGCGATAAGAGGTGTTCATTGCACGAGCGCCTCTTATACAACTTAAGTTGATACCTGTTCGAATACACCGATGAGTGTGAAAATTGTAGGTTAATGATTATTGAAAAATGTTGACGGGGCTGCACTATTACTACAGCTCGGAGTGATAATTTTTGTTTAACTTTACAACATAAATTTCATTGGTTTTTCTTCAAGTGTACACTTCTTAATTTAATTTGTAAATTCAAGAGACGCGTCAAATGACAGCTACAATATCTCTCGTGTTATTTTATTGAATCTTGTTAAATACCAGAGACGAGAAAAGCCAATTATATGGTAGCAAAAAAAGCGTAGTCAATAGAAAAATGTCGTAACTGATGGGTAGGTACTTTGTTATCTCGAGATGGATAGAGTCTCGAAGAAAACAGCACCATTCACGTGACACAGAACAAATCGCTTTAATATTCGACCATAATTGCACTCCAGACGTATCATCGAGTTCAAATATTTCACAAGGAGGCGAATCTCCCGAGATATCGATTCGCGTTCCGATGAAATCTGAAATTTTAAACCTCATTTCGTTCGAATAGAAATAACGCCGATTTGTACTATTTTCTCTGGCAACAACGACGAACAAGAAACATTCGGAGGTGATCTATTTAAAGGTCATGTGTGTAATGTTATCGTCGGTGAAACGCATTATGAACAATGTACTAACGGGTGAAATATTATGTATCTACATATTATCCGAGCGTGGCTTACATATGTAATGGACATGTAATTAAACTGTCCATTTTCTGGTGAAATAGTATGTGTAGTACAACAACAAACAATTGCATCTATCTCGCTCTGTTTATTATCCTGCCGCCAAATCAAACAATAAATTTAAGCTATACAACGACATCTACATGGAATACGTTCATGTAATACGGGTATAGCTCCCGTATATAGATATATATACAGGGTATATCACGACGAGATTTCGTTAGGACAATATAGAAAACTAATAACAAGTGGGTTTTGAAATTTCGCAAATATTAGTTTCGCGTTACGCTCTTTAATATTATCGGTTATACCGGAAATGGATATCGACTTCCTTATTTTAAATTAAATACCCTATTTTTTATGACTGATTATTCTCTCCGACTTAACGTTAAGGCTAGTTTGTCTAATAAAATTTGCCTCTGAAGTTATCCACTTTCAAATTATTTCAAATTTTGTAAAAAAAGAATGATAGCTGTAGGCTGATAACAACATTCGCAATAAATGAATGCATGCACATACTTAAAACTCTAGGTAATTATTTTGGAAAGTATACTAGTATACTACTTCAAATGGAGTATTATAAACTTCAAAATAATACAGGATGATCAGAAAACTGTTAAACATTCCATCCAGAAAGTATCAATATCTTGTTATTTTTAAATATTCTCTTCAACTTAATTGAATTCCACCTTCAAAATTAGGGGCAGTATGTATTTACTTCCTTCTAACTAAACGTCATGTCGTGTTTATGCAAAGAAATATCAAAATCGGTCAAGACCTACTAAGAGTATTTAAACTAGCTTTTTAAAAACTTGCATTTCCTTTTACTTTCCTTTTCACTATCAAAAACGAATTTTCTTCTTGTTGCTTTCGGCAAGAATAATCCGAAGGAAATACGATTGCAATTTTTCCATAGCCTAATTGATTACACAAAATAAAATTTTAAAATTTTTAATGGAATTGATACATTTTCCAAAATAACTCTGAAACGAAGACATTTATTTATAAGGGAAGTAAATATATACTGTCCCTAATTTTGAACGTGTAATCCAATTATGTTGAAAAAAATGTAGCTTGCTATTCAAAAATAACAAGATATTCATATTTTCTCTATGGAATGCTTAACATTGCTTTCTGATCACCCCATAGTATTTTGAAATGTTTATAATACCGCATTTGGAGCAGTATACTTTCCAAAATAATTATATAGAATTTTAAAACTGTTCAGGCATTCAATTATTGGTAATGCTGTTATGAGCAATAGCCTGCAGCTATTTTTTTTACAAAAATTAAAAGACTACGAAAGTGGCTAACTTTAAGGACAAAGTTTATTAGACAAACTGGCCTTAAAATTATCGGAAATACGAAATAATCATAAAAATGGTGTATCCCATTTAAAATAAGGAAGATGATGTCTATTTAAAAGAGAAAATAATGCGAAACTAGTATTTGCGAAATTTCAAAACTTAACTCTTATTAGTTTTCTATATTGTTCTAACGAAATCTTGTCGTGATATACCCTGTATATATAGTACGGATGTTCCTATTATATCAATAGAATTGTAAAATCGTAACAATAAAAATGAGAATTAATAAAATCACAGATACAAAGAAACCATTGCTAATTTTTGATAAGTGAAAGTTGTGAAAAAGCCCAGTCTGAAATGAATTTACAATTTTCTTTTGCTAATATTTTCCCGCGCAAGTGGTTGAAGAATGGAATTGCTTTAATTTATTATAATACTTGCTATTCCTGATTCGAGTTACACTCTTGACAGGTAAAGATCTTGGAGGATTATCTGATTTGTGATGTACCAAAGAATTTCTATCCATTTTCTGAGGCGCTTAGATTGTGTGTATTATATAATGACTATTCCAGAATTACCACATCTCTACAACTAACTAATTAATCAATTAATTAATTTCTTATGATTCTTTCGATATGTTTGATAATTTTGAATTCAAACTGCTTCCGTTATCGTTAATGAAAACTAAACACTGCTTGTTACTTTCTTATACGTAGTATAAATAGGTATTGTGATGATAAAAATTTTCGAACTCGCGATTTTTGCAGATGTCCACGTTTTGAAGTCACTTGATACCGAAAATGTTTTTTAAAAATGTCTGTGAGTCTGTGTGTGACCACGAAAGCGGTCAAACCGCTACAGGTATCAATTCCGAATTTTGTATTTACGAATATAATCTCCCTCTTGAAATCTGATTAGATAAGTTTAAACAAATTTATAAAGAATTCATACGTACTCAAAATTAAATTTGAGAAGAATTTTATTAAAAAGTTTTTCGAGATTCCTACCGGAAATAGGTCTCTCTCATCGAAAATAAGTTCTTTGCAAATATTTTGCAAATCATGCTAATTAGACAGGTACGTTACGAGTATAAAAGTATTTAGAACTTAATTTTCAATACATTTTCTATAAAAAAAATTCAAAATTCCGACCGGAAGTAACACTTTTACTCGTATCCAATAGCGATTTTTGCAAATATGTCGTTAATTATGCATTCTATATATATATATGTATATTTGTCAAGAGTACAAAAGTATTTACAACTAGATTTGGAATATTTTTTGTATAAATGAAATTTAAAAATTCGGATCGAAAGAAGCATTTTTACTCTTAGCGAGTAGCCTTTTTTGAAATATCTCGCAAAGTATGCATTCTATAGAGATTAATTAAGAGAATAGAAGTTTAGTGTATAAAAAATTCTTAAAATTTGAACACACTTACAGGTTTATTTTTCTAAGATAAAGATATTTAAAACACCCAAGTATACATATACGAAAAAATTTTTCGTATATGAATAAATGTATGAATGCACATCTATCCTAAGCCGGCATTGCGAACAAACAACGTGCAGACAGCTGTTTCGACCTTACATTGGTCTCATCAGTACACGAACGTGTTTGATCACAATCCCTTAAAAGCTTAGAAAACCTGATATTGTCAACTTACGTACCAAACGCCATGAGAGATTCTTAGCGACATATTGCCGTGATATCTTACATATTAATAAGATGATAGCAGTAGTATTAAGATTTAATTTAAGTGTATAAAATATGAAAGAAACTATAATAATAAGTTTAAGGTAGTTGAAGGAATTTGACATGAGCATGTTGGGTTGCATACACTTTTATGCATACAGCAAATTGAATTTACATTTGCAATTTAAATAAGTACTGAAAATAAAACACGAGATAGAATTTAAGATATATATATATTTCTTTTATGGAAAAGAGAAACAAGATGTATGGTTTGTGTACAATGAAAAACAACCTGACTTTATAAAATGTGTGAGAATTCGACATGCACGAGACAAAAATAATTGAATAATTAGATAAACTTGAGAACGTGCATAAGGTAATAAATAAGATTTATTAAATAAATCATGCAGAAGGAATAAATATTTACCTTAATTTATTAATAGATAAGTAAATAAATAAAGAAAAGGATATAAATAACATTGTTCTGAGATATCAGTAGTAGTGTTTTTTATAAACGACAGCTGGTAATAATAGAATACATTCAGGAATTTGTATATGTAATATCATGTATCATAAACAGTAGAGAGGTACTTGTACGGTTCTTGATAACCTACAAAATAAAAAGAAAATGTAATGTAAACTTGGTGTGTAGTTTATTACAGATAGACATATCACCGTTGGAGAAGTCTTGGATAGAAGGAGGTTACGAAGGGGCAAACCAAGTGGACCATGGTGGTGCAAGTAATCTTATTAAAGAATACTTTTGTTTGCAATGTTTTTCCTATATTGCCGAAAGCTGGAAAAAGAACAAGAATAAGAATTGTACTAGCCAATGGAAAGAATAAATTTATAGACAATTATAAAGAAGAGTTATATTAAAACAAGTATACCTACGTTGGAGAAACGCTGTACAATTTATAGGAAGTTTTAAATTGTAAACAGACAATTCTTGGGGTGTTGACCTTTCGCGGTGAAGAACTGTCAAAGAGACAACGAGTGCGTGTGTGTGTGTGAGTGTTCGAAACATTACGGCAACTTAAAAGTCAGGAGCACTGAAGATGCAGGGTGACAACGTAAATGGTAGTTTCAGAAGATGGCGTTGAAAACGGTCACATGTCTCTTCTGGAGATATAAATTGAAGACAAGAATAGACACGATGGGATTCATTCATTGATTTTTATTCAGTTAACAAGCATTCTTTAATTCATTTATACAGTTATATAAATCGTAGGGTTAGATACACCACGATTCACATTTATTTCTTTTGTATTAGCATATTAATTTTATTTTCATTCAAATTTCACTTATTTTATTTTCTTTGTTTAATTGTTTTGTGTTATAATGGAGATGCAAATGATCGAATTCAAAAAGATTTGTAACGATTCAAAGTAAGTTAGAGACAAAGACTTATCAATGTAGCTATACGAATATTGAAATATATCGTGCGAACGTATATTCAGTAAAACGTTATGCAACAGGGATAATAAATATTTTTCCTGGAATAGTAATAAGCATTCTTTAATTTCAAGATTATAAGAAATAAAATTATTAATGGTGTTAAGTGTTAAGAGGATATAGCGTGCAAATGTATATTTTCTGGCACAGTATTTGGCATCATTAATAGTTACAATAAATAAGGAAAATGTTTCTGGGTAGCGGACTCTGAAATGCTAGCTATAACGCGTGCAAATGGTTGTAGATAGTAATCAGATTCGAGCTTTTCTCCAAACATTGACTATGAAATAAACAATTTACAAAAGTAAATTGGATTTATTTGTTGACAAACAGGAAAATATTTTTAGAGTTTTATTTAATAAAGTATAAGAAAACATATTCGCATCATGAAGAAACGTTACAACCTAGAACGAGGTACAAACGTTTTCTTATAATTATGTTCTTTTTAAATAAATAAAGTGAATACAGTATAGCAATGCTATATTTATTTTTATGTAATAAAGGTTAAATAAATTCGACAATTATGTGTTATATGATTTCTGATTTTTCATTTTTAATAAGCTATTACCTTATCCCAATCGTAAATAAAAACAAGAGATTAGACGAGAGGGAAGAAATTCTGATACACTGAAGGATTCATAAATAATTATAAAGTACGTGCTGTTAAAAATAAATAAAGTACACATCAGGATAATAAAAATTATCATCATTTTAATTATTTATGTTGTTGAAACAGCACACAACATAACTTATTTGGCAAGGCCTAAGGTATGGCAATGATACTATTATCATATTCAAATAATTATGTTGCCACAGCAATATGTTACCCAAGTGCGACATCGCAAGGTGATCAAACACGTTCGTGTACTGATGAGACCAATGTAAGGTCGAAACAGCTGTCTGCACGTTGTTGGTTCGCAATGCCGGCTTAGAGTAGATATGCATTCATACATTTATTCATATACGAAAAATTTTTTCGTATATGTATACTTGGGTGATTTAATAGTGTGAGAGCGCTTACTCTCCAAGAATTACTGCTACATTGTATTTAAAACAATTCAGAACAACTTGTGTATAATATGAAACGCTCATACGTATAAGAAAGTCGTGTGGTGGCCACATCTCATTTTTTTTGGGTTGCGGAAAAGTAAGAAGTTGGGATTTTATGTTATTTACCTCCACTATTGAAAAAGTTTTTCTAGCAGAAATAGAAGTTCCTGTACATTTACACTTGCTATTAGGTAGGTGTAGACTATGTACAGAGTCGAACCCAAAACCGTGCCATGTCGCTGCCTAGATGAATTGAATCAAATTCAGAAGTGTTTTTTTACTCTTGTTTTGAAAAGTCTATCTGTTATATTTAAGTAAACTACAGAAGGAGTTTAGCTCACTTTTAATATCTTTCGCATCTTTAGTTTATAGGTTATTGTTGTATTCAGCAAACTAATATTTAACAAAAATATCACATTTAATCAATAATCGAGCAATTTTTGAAATTATTCGATTATTGAAGTTTTCCACTAGGTTTCTACTATTTAATTATACACAGTAATAAAAAAAACACGAAAGTATTTCAAATAAAGACGGTGTCAATAGGTAGGAAGTTATAGATTTAACCTATATTTTGTTCAATTAATATATTTTAGAAAACTAAAATCTTCCACGTCAAATAAATTTTATGTACTGGCAGGTGCTATCAATACAAAAAGTTGAAGTGCGTGATGTATTAAAATTCAAAAAAAACATAGTAACTTTTAATCTTCTTTTAACGGATGAGATCATGAGAAAACTGTCACACATCTGCGCCCTTAATAGCGAAAACTTAATCTGTTTGCGTAAAGTATATACACATCGTTTCGTTGTAGGTACAAAGTTTTATAGAGCATATGTGTATGTATGTTTAGAATTTGTAATAGATCAACCCTCACAAACTCTTCTTTACATTAAACCTGTATTGTGGAACTGTGGTCCCAAATGCTTTCCGTAAATAATATGTAAATATTAATCTTTACGTCAATACAGATGCCACGTTTTGGTGTCTTCAAAAATCAGTTGTATTTCCTATACAGTGACTGATATCTATCTATCTATCCAAGCGTTACGAAATCAATTATTCAAACAATTTTAAAACTTATCTCTTCGAAACGTCTTATATGTAGCTGGTATTCTAGGAACACCTGGGAGATATGATTCACTTAAATATGTTTGTTAAACAATAAAGAAAGAAATTTTTTTACTTGTTTAAATAAAATATTTACTACTATTATTTTAATTAAGCGGTTTTCAAAAACAGTTTATTAATTATCGTTAATTTCAGGAGAAGCATTAATACAGGCATTGGCAGTTATAATTAAATTTAATTTTTTGTGCTACTTTAGTATGACACATCAATTCAATTGTAGCACCAATAAATCAATTTCATTATGGATTTTTCCAGAATGTATGATATATATGCAGTTGCTCGCGACAATAGCAAGAAAATACGGTTTTTATACTTATACCTACGTTATGCAAAACTTGAATGTAATCGTCAGTTGTTGTGTATACGCGCACACTAATATGTTTTGAAAATATGACAGATACAACTATAGCTTGCAATTTTAGCCTTTGACGCATATTACCAACAATAAGATTTGTTGCGTGCTTTTGGCACTTCTGACTAATTTAATTTCAAAATGTTAAATAATATCTGATTACTTAAATGAGCAATTACTAAATTACTTAAGAATTCCAAATTAATTATAATATCATTCTTTTGGCTCCTACTGTACACCATTATTAATCTTGATACGCAAAATATATTCAAAGTTTAAAAGAAATACATATGTCGTAAATACCACAGCAAGGTTGTTCAATTTAGGATGAGATCATTCGTTATATTCTATTTTCAAATACTGATTGCTTAAAAATAACATTTGAATAACCACCATTATAAGTTAAAATAAAATTCTATTATAAAATAAATATTAGAGACACATAAAACAATTTTTCTCAAATACCCCTTTGTATGACACGATGGAAAACTAGATTTTGGCGTCGCACGTATGCTCGTGTTATCAATAGCCCTTTATTTAACCGTACCCTGGGAACCGAGCCATTAAATCTATTACATCGTATGCGTCGTGTGCAAAAATTCCTTCTTGGAGAGGTCGAGAACCTTCTAGAATCCGGAAAGAGGCGTGTTTCACCCCTCTCCAACGGTACGAATAAAAAGGCAAGATCGCTTAAAAATTAGGATGATTAATAATTGTTATCCGCCAAGTGACAGTCGACACATCGAAGTAATTTTAAATATAGACCATTGACGGTCGGTGACTATCAGATGTTTGACGCATAATCCAGTAGTAACTTAAATGTTAAGATTGTTATCACAGTCTGCGTATTATAGCAGTGTCAAAAGCTAGTCAAGTGACGATTTAACCTGCCTAGTGATTTTAAAATTATCAAACGATCATTAGTCCAGTCTGAAAGAAGATTCGGCAGATCACGATAATTCACCTTAGGGGAATTTAAAGCAATCTTGATACTGACCCGTTGCCGTCGGATTCTGTTTCCTGTCAAACTACCGAAGAAATCCATCACGTTCTCGGGGAAAGTCATCGACCCGTCGCACATCCACCAACCACGATTATTAGCGTCTCCGCACACTTCAAGGTAATTAAAGCATTAATTATGTCTCAGAGCGCTTGAAAATTATTGTACCGTCGCTAGAATAAAATCTAAGGCCATTCCTTCGGGCTTGGTAACAATAAAACTGTATTATATAGTCCGTCGGATAACGTTAAAAATAGTTTTGAGGATTAACCTATATCTTTCTGTTCACGTTGTTATTTGAATCATTACACTACTGTAAATAATGGTATTGATCTGAAATTTCGAGTTCATTGTTAGAATCTTTGTACTATTGCCTATAATATCCTAACTTTAAGTTGATCTTTTGAAAGTTCCAATACAAATTATGCACTTTGTTAAATTAATACATACATTAGTTATTGCATTTTGTTCAAAATTTAATATCCGATTTTAATTCAGCATTTATTTGTTTTACGAAGATATTGTAATATGTAATTTGTTTTACGAAGATATTGTAATATGTTATTTGTGTTAATATTTGTGTAACAATAATTTATCTGTCTGGCCAGATTATCAAGTTAAGAATTGTGTGATCTGATGTAAAATGTGGAAATGAAACCTTTGTTTATTAGTGTTAAATGTTACCTTGTTTTCAATTATTTCTTGTAATAAATATTGTTAAGTTTACGACACTTGTGTTCTGAATTGATTATCCTTCGTTCTTTGAGGTAACGCAAGAAGCTCAGTGAATGTTTCTTACTTTCTTTCACTAACATATCTTGAGCCACGATATGCTAATTCTAGTGATAATAAAATTACAATCATATCAATCAAAGTGAGTGGCGTCCAGTAATAACTTTATAAATAATCACAAGATCATTCAAGTAAGCAGTTAGCTGTCGAAAAGAATCAACACCGGTTACCTGAGGAACTTTAGATTGGGGATTGTAGGGCATAGGATTAAGGTAGGTGAGATTTGTCATTCAATTAAATATACGCATTCATTCACTCCTTGTTCAATTATTAGTTATATAGATTCATTACAATCATAAATATTAAACGACCCTGAGATACTGGATGCAGACTGTGCTACTGGGCCAATCACTCTGTTCTCGCATCCAGTACCGTTGCTGATTAGAAGATATTTATGTAACAAATCATTTAACCCTTTAGTACCTTAAACAATGTGTTATGGGAAATAATTAGCAACAGATTACTAACACTCTCTTCAACTTTGAAGAATTTGAATTCTCTTCTACCGTATGTTAGTTCTAGACACAATAAATTGAACAATCGTACAACACCTTTAATTAACACTATTATTTAATGCTCAATTACGTAGCAATATATTTAAACGTTACTATGTACTTATATAATACATATGTTTCGAACTGGTAGAATTTATAACATCGATGAAACGGGCGTTACAACTGTTTCATTTAAAGATAATTGCTATGAAAGGCCGTAGACAAGTAGAAACTTTCGCGTTAGCAAAACAAAGAGAAGTAGTAACAGCAGTTTTGTGACTCTATGTAACAGTCCCTTATGTGCGTCCTGATATGATATTCACACGCTTTAGGATGAAAGCTAAATACTAGCAGTAGGATGCCAGCAATTATATTTGTGGACGGGATGCAACGTTTTATTTAGTATGAAAAACCTACATAATAGAACTCGATTTTACTGCTCTTATATGGTTATGCTATTCATGCAAAAAACATTGCTTTAATAGACGTTGCGCATGAGATTAGACTGATCTATAAATCTCTAAGAACTGGAGCCTTGATGTATCCGGAAAACATCAAAAGCTTAGAAATATTATTGTAGTAGTTCAATTTTAGTGTAGTAGTTCAAATTGCCGACCATGCTGAAGAAATCAAGAAGATTTTCATTTTCTTCAAATTGAGTAATGAAATTGGCTCGCGTGATGTAGATACAATATAATCAGAATTAAGTTTAAACAGCTCTTATTCTCTTGTTTGGTTTCCTAAACTTCGGTATTTTAGTCATAGAAATAGTTCCTGGGGAACACTCAATGTTATTAAAAATTTTAAAGCTGTATTTCCAAATATACATGTTAGAAGCAGCTAAAATTCAAAAAGTATTTCCTACAGGTATCTCTACTGTCAACACCAGTCAAAGACATTACTAAGTATTGGCTTTTTTGTTAGAAATACGTCATTCATGGATATTGTAATTATTCTACATCAGTTTCTTAACTGAAGTACTACAACGACTTTTTTACAATATCGTTATTGATATTATACTGAATTTATAGTCTAACTTTACTTTACAAGTTTTAAAATCAAGTACATTTTTCGTACTAACTTATTATTTATTGCAAACCATTACAACAAGGACTAATGCACTATTTAAATTGCATTAATTGCATATAAAAAAAATAACGATTCGCGAAACTTATTTCTAAACAAAATAAACAGTATAGGGTCAAGCATGGATTCCTGTGGGATACCATTTGTTACAAGAAACGTTGGAGATGAAATGGCTTTCATAAAATTGTTTTTTTTACTAATTTCCCGTGGTAATAATCAAAATCGAAAGCTCAAGGTAATAAAGAGAAACTACCTGTTTAATGAAACTTTAATTTCAACTTTTGTGGATAAATCTACATATAATAAAATTATACATAGCTAATTTATATTATGTAATATGATGAGATGCAGGAAGAAACTATTGGCTTTAGAATTCTAACAAAATTTATCTACGAACTAAGTATTGATTTTCGTGTAATGTTATATTTAGAAAATACATATAAATTATGACAATTCAACTGCAATACCCCCTTCCGCACATACTTGAAGGAAAAGCCGATGATTCCAAGTAAGTAGGTCATGTGTGGAGTTGGTAAGAAGAGGTCAAAATTACCACTGGCATCGTCAAATTTATAATAATATAAATTCACTAAAACCCGCAAGATCCCGATTTACATTTTAGCCGGTCCGTGTAGAGAAACTGCTCTCAGCAGACATGAAAACCAACCCCATGAAAGTCTGCAAGTTGGCTATACGGCGAGATCTTTAGGTTAGATTGTTAGTGCCCCGCCGTACATAGAGTGTGTGGAATTAGTTACGAAATTTCAGCACATGAACATGTGCGATGGTAATTTCGTAAATTGCAACGGATACCGCTGTAGCTGCCGTTAAGGACACTTTTATGTACATATGTAGTATGTAACGTTGGCCATCTCGTTAAAGTCGTTCGGGATTTTGTGATATTATACGAAAAATTTCAGAGATTTTAGAAAAAATAAATATACTCGACGCCAATAGAGAATGGTAATAATAGTATTAATAAAATGTGGAACTAGTTTAAAGTTAATGACGCTCTTTCGAGCAGTAACAGAGGATGTGCCAGTCACTAATATCCAAATTTGTTTCGAAGTGCCTGAAATATGTAGGAAATTTTGTATAAACCTATATATATACAGAGTGGTTGGATTTTCATTGTACACTCAATATTTTCATTGAGAGTATCATATTTAATAAAAATCAAAACGTGTCTGATACTATTTTTTGCCCTCTTTCTAATCCTGTGAAATAGGATAATGTCGTTTGAAAAACAAAAGATAATCTAATTTATTTTATTTTTTTTTAAAATTGAACACCCTGTATATTATTGGATATTTTGATAGCTTATTCAATTCTGAATATAATATCATTTATTTTTTTTTTCGTTGGGCAATGAATAACGCCATAATAACAAAAAATAAAAAAGAAGAAGTATGCTTTGAAAATATGGCCGGGTAAAAAACAAAATATTATTTAAATGTCAGTTCGCATACCAGTTGATGAGGTGACACAGTTTAGTGATTAGTGAATCATTAGTGATAGTTTCTCTAGATTATTTATTAAAAATGGAATTTACTAATGCAGAGAAAGCAGATATGTTACGATGCTTTTATTTATCAAATGATAACTGCCGTCAAGCTGCAAGTATGTATGTTAATCAATACCCCGATCGAAGGCAACCGCATTGGAATACATTTCTAAATTTACACACTTCATTAGTGAGGTACGAAAGTTTTAAAAAAATAAGAAATGTAAGAAATAGAAATATAAATCAAAACGATGCAGAAGGAGATGATGAAGTAAATATTTTGGCGTATTTTAGAGCATACCCCACTTCTTCAACTAGAATTGCTGTACAAGAGCTTGGCATCAACAGGTATAAAATCATGAAAGTCCTTAAAAAACACAAAATGAAACCCTATAAAATTCGTTTAGTGCAAAATTTACAACCGCTTGATCTGCAAAAACGGATGAATTTTTGTAATTGGGTATTAAATGCTGGAAGGCAGTACTTGTCACACATTTTATGGACGGACGAGGCAAATTTCCATAGGAATGGTGTGTTTAATAAACACAATTGTCATTTTTGGGATGACGTGAATCCTCGTAGGATTCAGCAAACTCGATGCCAAATACGTTTTTCTACTAATGTCTGGATAGGTGTGATAGAGGATCAGTTATTAGGACCCTATTTTTATAACGGCACACTTACTCAAAATCGATATTTAAACTTTCTTGAAACTGAATTTCAAGAATATTTAGACAATCTGCCTTTAGCTATCCGGACACAAATGTGGTTCCAACATGACGGCGCACCACCGCATAATGCACAATCAGTGACGAATTTTCTACAATTAGAATTTGAAAATAGGTGGATTGGGAATAAAGGGCCACATTTATGGCCTCCGAGATCACCTGACCTCTCAATATTAGATTTTTTTGTCTGGGGATTTATAAAAAATAAGGTATATTGCACTCTGTCGAATACCCTAGAAGAACTGAAAAATAAAATACAATTGGCAGCACAGGAAATTACCCCGGATATGTTAAGAAAATCCAAAAATAATTTATTGCACCGAGCTCAGATATGTATCAACCAAAATGGTGGCCATTTTGAACAATTTCTTCAATAGGATATTTGCTTTTTTGTGTTATTTTTTTTTCCAATGTTTTTTTTAACCAATACATAATGTGTTTTTTTATTTTTTGTTATTATGGCGTTATTCATTGCCCAACGAAAAAAAAAATAAATGATATTATATTCAGAATTAAATAAGCTATCAAAATATCCAATAATATACAGGCTGTTCAATTAAAAAAAAAATTAGATTATCTTTTGTTTTTCAAACGACATTATCCTATTTCATTGGATTAGAAAGAGGGCAAAAAATAGTATCAGCCACATTTTGTTTTTTTTTGAATATTATACTCTCAATGAAAATATTAAGTGTACAATGAAAATCCAACCACTCTGTATATATATATATATATATATACAGGCTGTTTGATAAAAAAACGCCTATATAGAACTTCTTTACTTATTATCCGATTTCAATAAATAAAAAAAGTATAAAAGCGGTTTGACAAACAATATAAACTGTCCGTAATCGAAATTTTTTCAACGCTGTCTTGAATACTTAACGAAAGTCAACTTTTTTTTTTAATGAACACTTGTAGTTTTTTTCCTTTAGTCTGGTAGATCATTTAGATATCATTTGGTTGGTATTTACTTTAAAAAAAATTAACTATCTGCAACCTTTATTAGCTTATTATGAAATTTTCAAGTGTGCCGTGAAAAAAAATGCAACACAAATGTGACACATATGTCATTTCTTACTGTATTTCAGTTTTGTTAAAAAAAAATAAAATTAACGGTTATAATTTTCATAGAGACATAAAGTCGAAACATCAATTATTTTTAATTTTTTTGTTTCCATTCAATATGTATTTTAACAACTGTGTAGTCACACATATAAAAGTACATGGAGGAAACTAAAACAATTAAAAGAAAAAACGTCATGTTATTAAAAAAAATTAAATGCATAAGTATAGGTAAATTTCTTCCTTTTTATATCGATCCAGGTACGCAAAGTCAGGCACGACTTAAAGCTGAAATGCAATTTGTTTTTTAAAATATCTATATGTTGATGTAAATGTATCTTTCAATTCGTATAAGTAATCTAATATATGGAGACAAATAATATCGACCACTTGACAGATTTAACCTGAACTGAAAATGCTTAGCAGCAGGTATGAGGGCGAGTTAAGAACAACTACTAGTTGTGGACATGTAGCGAACTTCCCCATCTATCATGCGGTATCTGGTACTTACAGTAATTCATTCTTCGTATCTGTCGGGAAGATGTTTTAATGTAGAGATATGTTGAAGTTTCCAAACAAGTTTCTTCTAAAACTACTTGCTGGACAATAGACACGATATTGTAATATTGTAGCATTTCTGTAGTTATACGTACTATATCCTGTCTACAAAATACAAGAAAATATATAATTTAATTCGTATTCTTATGGAATATTCTATCTTAAAAGGTGCCCTATATACGTCTTTGTAATTTGGATGACTTCCCGGGACTAAGCGCTACAATTGTAAACGTTGTTTTGACATTCATAATTTGCATATACACACCACCACCGCTGCCACCACCAACATCGCCAACCGCAGCCACTATAGTTTAAAGGGAACTTCGCCGGCATTAAATTTTATGTATGTATTTCGTCTTAACCAGTTAAGAACCGGCCCTGACATAAAGTGCGGAACACAAATGTTGAGCCGGCGGCCCGAAAACACTGGGTCACGACCCAGATTAAAGTTTAAATTCGTTTTGTGAGTTTCTGTGTACGTGATTGTTATTACTTGTATTTATATCTACATGTACATAAATACGTATATTTATGTATGTATGTAAATATTTTGCTTGTATTTGTTTAAACTGGCTTGTGAATTACCATCGGCATCTCATAAAATATATATGTAATTCCGTTTTATATGGGTATAATGTACATATTATATATGTGCTGTTGTATGTATTCCATTTAAACAGTATTTGATGTATTATTTGTACGCGATCATGTAGTGATATTAACCAGAAATATCAAATATTTTATTCATTAAATACGTTCGACAGAATTAACACAAATGTTTGCTATTTCGTGTTTAACTTTCGGAATGTATAAATTATTCTTTTGAACAGCTTTACATTTGTGTTTTATTAAATATGCTCAAAAAAAATAGTTCGCAGTTTCGACGAATTGAGAGAAAAATAATTTTATTGCAAATATAAAGCAACTTAATTTCTAGTAATCATCATCTATATCTTAGATGGTTTTATAAAATAACCAAACAATGTAATTTTTTGTCTAAGCTCGAATTTTAAAAGGAAATCTTGCAAGGCGATAGAAATTATATACCAAATTTAAGCTTCAATTTTATTTAATCTTTATAATGTATATAACAATTCCTTTTCGTCGTTGAGTTGCTGTAAAATGAATTCAAAGGTAAATAAAAAATTAAAACGTTTCGATAATATTGGTATTTTCTTTGTCACCTAATCAGCATTAGTTAATACATTACCTATTAACAAGTATTAATAGATTGTAATATATATTTCCAATATATCCAAATGTTTATAAAATAACCAAACAATATAATTTCTTGTCTAAGCGCGAATTTTAAAATGAAATCTTACAGTGCAAGGCGATAAAAATTATATACCAAATTTATATTTAAATTTTATTTAATCATTCTAGTGTATGTGCAATAGATATATATTAAAATTAAATATACAATATACATATATATAACAATTCCTTTTCGTGGTTCAGTTGCTGTAAAATGAATTCAAACCTAAATAAAAAATGAAAACGTTTCCATAATATTGATCTTTTCTTTCTTTGTCACCTAATCAGTATTAGTTTAAACATTACCTATTAACAAGTATTAATAGACTGTAACATATACTTGACATAAATATATATTACAGAAAAATTATATTATTTTTCTGCACCATGTATTTGCTGCCAATATGTATGTCAAATATAATATGTTACACAGTAAGGAGAAGAAATTTTTCGGTCTTACAAACATTAAACATTTTTTACAAATATGTGAGAGTGGGCTAACTATCGGGTACAGATTTTGTGATGTTTCGGCACTAAACCAACAGAATTTGTTAATAACTTGATTACAGCGCCACCTACCGTATCCTAGCAAGCTATGACGCATAGTCTCGACAAAATAAATATATTGTGTGAATTTGACCTAAATCGGTCAAGTCCCCTAGAAGTTACAGAATCACTAACGGACGCACCAACGATTATATATAAGAAGAAATGTTTCTATGTCTTCCATATTTTTCTTTCAATTGAGTTATTTCCATGCCTTGAGCATAACAAGCAAAACAAAACAAAATCAACCAAATATGTAGTTCCTACTTATGATCGAAAGTACAAGAATTATGATTTTTGTAGTTTGTCCTAATTTTCCGACTTATCTCGAATTTTTTTTCTCTGAAACTTCCTCTAGGGCTATAACGAAAAAAAAACGGAAAAGGAATTACGTATATTCATTGCTCGAATCATGAGTTGTGGTCTTAAGTTTGTACAAAATTCTCTAAAAGAAAAGCAATTTTTTCTGAATTTTCCGAGAAGCTTTCCAATTTTTCTTGCTCTTTTGAAGCGATTATCGCTTCTCGCATCGTAAATGTCATTTATTCATGTCGTTCCAGTCGTCGTCTTGTAGACCTTTCTTTCTCATTTCACTTTCTATGTTGTTTATCTATTTCTTTTGAGGTCTTCCTCGGTCATTCCTTTGTGCTGGAATCCAATTCCATACCTTCCTTGGTTTTCTTTCTTCTCTCATTCTACCCAAATATCCGTTTTCACGTCCATTCTATTTCTGATCTCTACAGTTCTGACGTGGTCGTATATGGTTACGCCACAGTTTCTTTTCCAATATGTCATTTCCGCCTAGAGGAATCTCTGTTTAATTCTTTTTGTTACTACTGATTCTGTTATTGCTTTAAATGTATTAATTTTTGTTTTTTGTTCAGGTTTTATTCCACAGTGCTGGATGTAGTGCTTTTGTCATATTCTTTCCTCTGGCTATTTTCTTTATTGTGCCTTTGTCATCTCTTCCATCTTTGCATACTGAAACCCCCAGGTATTCGTACTGGCTAACATTTTTTATTGTTCCTCTGTCTAGCTCTATATCCTGTCCTTTTTCTCCAATAACCATATACTGTGTATTCTCCGTATTTACTTGTAAACATCAGTTATTGCATTCATTTATAAGCGAGGGGGAAACCGCTGAGGGATTATGGTGTACACCCCGTAGGAATTCCAGGAATTATTTGGGATTATTGGAATTATGTAGAATTATTTGGGATTATATCAGATTACATGGGATTATTTGGAATTATATCGGATTACATGGAATTATTTGGAATTATGTGGGATTATGCGTGATTACTTGGTAGAATTATGACGGATTCCACGGTCATCAGAAAGAATGTTTTTGTATCTATTGTCCTGTATAATCAACAATACTTTAAGTAATCGAATCATCCCTGCAAATTAAACGTCATGTCCATAGTTCAATCACAGTAGTAAAAATCAAATTGAATTTTTACAAAAAGTGCCTTTGGTAGTTTTTCACTTCCACGAATGACGCCTTACGACTCATTACTTGATCATACGATATTTTGCGGGAAATTGCTGATCGTACACTAGTTTGAACCGGTTTGAACCGAGATTTGAACGCATGCGCCTTCCACTCGGCATTTTATTTATACAAATCAGTGTAATGCGGTGTGATGTGATATTCTAGGATGTTATGCTGTTTATTTTTGCTGCCACTGAATTATTGCACAGATAATCTTGAGGATAATTTTTACAGCTGAAATCAAGGTATGATCACTTGAAATCTATTACCAAGTGGTTTACCAAGAGAGTAATTGTAATTTGTAAGCGCCCGTTCTTTTCTTTAGATGAAAGTTTCACAAACAGGCGATGAGTCCTAAGCTAAATATTTCCGTGCCTGTCTGCATAAAAAATCTTTTAAGGATCAATGGATTTACTAACGCACAATTACTTGCTCAAATCACAGATGATGACATCTTGGAGATGGAGAAATTTATGACCGAGACAGTACCAACATTAATTCCCAAGGAGGAATATGAATCGTATTTGGGAATATTTTCGAAAAAATCAGAAAATTTCAAACTTATACAAGGTCGCAGATGATTAATTACCATAATTTCCAGCCATTTCAAAAGAAACGTTCTACAACAATCTAAAACGCAAGATAAATCCCTTGCAACAAATTGGTGCACTGGAACTTTAGGTTAGCGAAGATATCGGCCGAGACCTCAGTTAATCTATAGTATAGTATATGTACAATTGCTTTCTTTAGGAATGACCGGTGTGAGTTTAAAAACGCTGCGCGTATCTGTCGATAGTCACATTCTAATTGTATGGATGTCTGGTCTTGAAAACACACTAAATAAATATCTCCACAGAATATTTATATTTGTTTGAATGCTGCTCCTTGTATAATTTCTTATTTACATTCCTCTCGCCCACTTCTATATTATTTCTTAAAATATATTCTGGATTATAAAACGAACTAGTTTAGCTTCCTAAATTAATTTAAATAACAAGGTGACCATGATTTACTAAATTTATTTCTATTTGCTTAGTTCAATAGATAATATACCCAAATGCTTTTGAAAAATATCTTTAGTTTTGTTATTATAACTCATACCTTATTTTTAAATTAATTCAAATAAAAAAAAATACGGTGTGGCCACCACACGACTTTCTTATACGTATGAGCGTTTCAAATCATACAATTTTAAAAATTATTTTATACAAAAATTATTCAAAATCCTATTCTAAGAACTTCCAGTCTCTTAGTAAATCTCTACAGGATACATACTTTGTGAGATATTTGCAATAAAATGCTACTCGCCAAGAGTAAACGTATTATTTCCGGTCCGAATTTTGAATTTTCATTTATACAAAAAATATTCAAAATCCAACTCTAAATACTTTTATGCTCTTGATAAATATACTGTATATAGAATGCATAATTTACGAAATATTTGCAACAATCGCTATTCGATAAGAGTAAAAGACCTACTTCCGGTAGGAATTTCGAAAAACTTTTTTAATAAAATTCTTCTCAAATTTAATTTTGAGTATATATGAATTCTTTTTACCAAAATCGGTGTGAACATTGTCGAATGTTATTTTTCTTTTCAATTAGTGTGCTATTCACTTCGCTATTACTCCATTTCTGTCTAGTGCATCGAGAGTATTACATATTCATAACTCAGTTACGTGGTTGGTTACGAGGTTAGTAAAAATGCCAAATTTAAAAAAAGGTAGAATAATTATTATTTAGAAAAAGATACCAAACCTTTCTCTAACATTCATTTATGATTTTATATATATACGAGTATACCTATTTTGATTATTGGAGCACGATCCGATCCACATTAACTCGGATAATAGAAGTGCTACTCTACTTGTGGTTCTTGAAGATGAAGGAGTATTAAGAACGGATTTCAGAATTATGTTTTGCTTTACTTTTAGGGACAGATCGAGAGGCAAGTATTACATTAGTGGGTGCATCAGGCCCACAATCTGTAGTTACCGACGAGATCGCTACAAATTTCCCAGAAGAAACTTCTTATGTTTCACATACTATAAGAAACTGGATTAAACATAAGTGCATCAGCCACGACCAATGGTACTTTTTTAAAAAAATATTTTTTGAAATATTTTTCGAAACCAAATATGGAATACGAAATGAGCTATATTGCGTTATGAGATGCTACTGTAAAAGTTCCTATAAAATTCAAAAATATGCGCAACAGCCAGGCCATTCTAAGAAATGGATTTTTGGAAATATTTACAAGCATTTATCTGGACATATAAGTGCTTATTCTGCACCTGGTTCCGTATCTAAGACTACCGGCACACTAAAATCAACGTGAAGCCCATCTTTGATCTGTAATCCAAAGAAAAAAAGTGAGAATATAGGTATTAAGTTGTTTTTTAATCAGATTTCTTGCTCTGAAGCGAATACTTCGATAGAACATGCTGAAAAAGGTAATCCAGCTCATCAAGTGATACCTTCGTTACAAAATTCAGAAGATGATAAGGCAAAAAATGTTGGGAAAGCCTGCAAAGCAATAACTATAATTAGCAATACTTAATGATATCAAATAACAAGAACATCCTAACAATATTGAAAGTCCTATTTTGCTAGTTCGATTGTTAGTGATAATTCTTTTGAAGAAAAGGAACCAGGTGAACCAGAAGCCTCATGCTCGAAATGGAAATCTTCTGATGGTATAGAAAATCGAGACAGGGAAAATAAATCCCAACACAGACCCATCACTCAGCGTTCATTATTACGTGTAAGTGAGTGTAATAAATTTTACGCTGTCTTTTATGATGAACGGTGGTATGTAGGTCAAATTATTGAAATTATCAATGATACAATTTTTAAAATTAGTTTTTAACACGTGGAAGGAAGCAAAATAACATGTTTACCTCGCCAAAAATTAAACAAGACGTTGATACGGTTGATTTCAAATATATTTTTTACGGCCCTGTTAAATTTGCCACCGAAATAGAACCTTTTCATTTAGATGAAATCACATACGCCGAAATTTTTAAGAAATATGATAATATTAAATCTGAGATTAAATTCTGTGTTAAAGACTAATTATTACTATTTAATTCGAATTTTTTTTATTTTTCACGAATATTTAAGTTTATGGATTTTACTTTTGCTGTGTTTATATGTTTTCCTTGAGTAGTGTATAAATAAAACAAATCTTTTTCGTAAGGCTGGTGTTATATATATTCAACCTTGGATTCAACCTTAATTTACCTTTAAAACGCGCACAAAATTCTCAGAACTAGTGGAGCATATAAAGAAATAATTAGGGATTATTTGGGATTATTGGGATTACATGGGATTATTTGGAATTATTTGGAATTATTTGGAATTATTTGGAATTATTTGGAATTATTAGGAATTATTAGGAATTATTTGGAATTATTTGGAATTATTTGGAATTATTAGGAATTATTAGGAATTATTTGGAATTATTTGGAATTGTGTGGAATTATATTGGATTATGTGGGATTATTTACATATGGTGGGATTATGGTGTACGCTTTTGAGTCAGCGGTTTCCCCCTCGTTTATAAGTTTATTCAACATTCATATCATTGCATATTTTGCTGATATTCTGCAATCATTATTTGATCGTCTACAAAGAGAACCTCACTCAACCATGTTCCCATTGGGTTATATTTCCAACCCCAATGTTTTAAGGCCGCCTCCATGTAAATTTTAAAAAGATTAGAGTAACGACTTTGTTTTACTCTCTTCGAAGGGGCGAATAGTGGAGATATTTGGTTTCTAGCTTTTATGACAGCTTGATTTTCCTCGTAAAATCCTTTTATTACGTTTATATACATTTTATTTATACCAGCTACTTCTAAAGTAATCAATAGCTTTTGAAGGGGAGCGGTGTCAAATGTTTTCTTTGGGTCTATAAACGTAACATGAAGCAATCTGAGTTTTCTCTACTAGGTGCCTTCGGGTAAACAGATTATCTGTACAGGATCTTGCCATTCGCTTTGTCCGCTTTGTTCTTTCATTTTCCTTACTACTTTTTCTATTATAGCTTTGAGGACACTTCCGTATAGTCGTCCCTACAAACCCTATTCGGACTATTACCAATATCACTAAAAAAATTAGCCAAATCTGTTTAGCCATTGTCAAGTAATGCCTTTACCAACGAACAGCATTTATTTTTTATTTATATAGATTCTGCTATTAATTACCTTAAGTAAATTTAAATAAATATTTTTCAGAGTCTGATTTAGATTTAATATTGTAATTAAAAGCATTAATGCAGAGTTTCAAAAAATAACTTATTAGTCAAATTAGATTTTTTATATAAAACTTTAGTTTGATCAAATTGTATGCTGTGACCAGTAGTATCAATATGTGACGCATTAGGTTTGTTACGAGCAATATTACTTTGATGTTGTATATTAGTTTTTTTGACTTGATATGTCTAGTTTTACCTATGCACAAGTTTTTGCAATAATTACATACTAAACCGTAAACAACATTATTATTATAAGTCTAAAATATATTTAACTGGTGTGAAAAAGACGAATGCTGCACGCTTTTAAAATCCGTGCAGGAAAACACAGTGAAAAGATCCCTACAACCAAACCAAATTAATGACTATAGCAGAACACCCACTACAATAATATCAGCATCGAATAAGTCATGCACTTCCACTATCTTGGGCGCAAAATCACAACCTACTAGAACCTCGTAGTAGAAGTTAGACAACAAAACAACATGGCAGCGATGATATCAAGCCACCTGAAACACAGTATCTAGAAAGACAAGCACATTAGTGTGGATTGAAAGGCAAAAATATACAAGGCATGTGTTAGATCGGTGATGACCTATGGCGCAGAATCAAGGGAGGAAACATCCTCGTTAAAAAGAATATGAAGAACTAACGAAATGAGGATATTGTGAACAATCACTGGATGCAGACCGGGCAAGAAACTCCATGATCAAAGGAGTGGAATGTAGGAGATATTGTGCGATGGGTAAGATGCAGGAGGGGAGAATGGAACTGTCATGTAACAAGAATGATGGAGGATCGGTTGGCCAAGATCGTTAGAGATAACAAACCACATGGCAGGCGTCTCAATGGAAGACCCCCCAAAAGATGGAAGGACAGCTGGCTATCTACTTCACGAGGAAACAATGAAAACGACTCTAGTAATAAACAAGCATTTTTTCAAATGAAAAAGAGAAGAAGAAGACGGAAAAAGACAGATCTAGTTGACTTGTATGCTATGGATACTCTTTTCCTTCATATAAACAAAAACACGCAACATAACCAAAAATAATTTCATTCTGACAGGGGTTGGTAATATTTTAGATTTTAATTGAGTAGTAGAATTATTTAAACTAACTGGTCGTTTAAAATTATACATAACTTAATAATTTTTTTATTCTCTAATATTGTCATCATACTGTGTATATGTTTTAAGCAGTGATTAGAAAATACTGATCCTCTCTTTTTCTCCTTATAACAGCATTCTTGTGCTTTCATTCTTGTTTCGAAGGTCATCTCTGACTGTCCCACATCACTTTTTACACTCTTCGCACTTCATCTTATACACTACTGAGTTTAATGTATTGTTCGTTTTATCTATAGACGGCAGAAAAATAATAAAAGAGAATTCAATTGGCCTTACGCCGACCCTGGACTAAATATCTACCTGCTTCACTTTCACAATCAGTCCTTCATATATTATATTTTCTTATTTATGTTAAAAAAAAGGAGGAGGAATAGATACTTCATAATAAATATCAAACCATTAATTACTTTAATTTTACACCTGCTAGAAAAAATAATTACATTCTTGATATTTAGTACGATTTATTGAATATTATAATTAGCTGTTTCCGAATACAAACATATTAAAGAGCAACAACCGACTACATAGCTGCGTTTAGACACATCGGGTAAAAAATATATTTTATATGAATGAGTACGATTTAACGGTTTTTTCCCATTTTATACAAATAAAAGCGTATTTTTCTATAAATACGTGTTCGTTTCTATTTACAAATGAGCATTCTTACGTGTATTTATAAACATACATTCTGTGCCAGGTCCGTAATGTAATTTCTTTATCTAAAAAACAACATAGGAAATTAAATTTTTAATTTCTTCGTTATTGCGGTATATTTGGGCCTCTTTCTGTTCGGACTTTACATACCTGCTACTCCGTCTTTTTATTTCTGTGACACCTTGTATTGTTTTTGCTTTATTTTTGTATACAGTTGCTTTTTTACAAGAAAACAAATACAAAGGTGTTCTAGTTCTATTTTTTAAAATGTATATTTTCATTAAGTACACTAAAAATTGTTACTAAATTTCCCTACTAAATTATATTTTTATTTATAATACGTTATTTTATCATGTAGTGTACATCTTTCACACGAAAAGTTGGTACTTAAAATCTGTCTGTTTTCATGTAAGTATTAATTGCAATCTCAGAAGTAATTAGGTACCTCTAGCCGTCTTGGTTTAATTAAAGTTATGAGATTCGTTCGTTTTAATAATATTATCGATATGTTCACCTCGAAATAAGCACAGACAGAAGTTAAAGTGAATTTACTAATATATGCATGCATAGGTATTTGCCAATCTAAACATGACAACTTGTAAATACCAATACTCGCGACTTGGACAATTCTCTCGTCCGATGCGAAATTACGTAATAATCTTCTTCTCGGATGCATTCAAATATTTGATTTTCCTCAAAGCATAACATTAGCGAGCCTCCAGTTCGAACTTGCAAAATGAAACAACGTACCGCGATCAGGTTGGAATATTAATGAAACTGTATACAGAAATACGTGTATGCTGTTACTGCTGCATCGTGTATGCAAATGTATACACAACCTAATAGCGTTAACAATTTACTTAATATCGAAATTCCTGCCAAGTTTGACGGTAAACTTCAGCATGCATGTGTGTGTGTACGTGTGTGCTAGTATGTGTTAGCGACGACCAGTAGAAGATTGGAATTTGTTGTTACTACTGGCCCGCATGGGCCACTCTACCAATTCAGTGGACGTTAGCAGTCGAAAATGGGAGTAATATTCCAGTAATTTAACTTCGGCAAACCGTAACTCGTCGGCGGTGATGGTGGTGGTGGTGGTCTTTGGTGTTTGGTGAAATCTTTTGAGAAATGTATTTTGTAGTTAAACGAGCAAGCAGTTCTGCTCTTCCAGTAAAATGATGTCCTAATGTTCACATTATAACTTTGGAGTTGTGTGTAGCTTCAATATGCATATACGAACGAATTGATATATTTTATGAGATATTACATGAAATTTGACAGATTAAATATTAAATTTGAGAAACACATATTCAACGGGAACAAAAAATATAACACACAACGTTAAAAATACTGTTGGAAGTGGCCGTTTATGGTACCCCTTCTTTCCAATTAATTATACATAACGTTTGGTATTAAATTTTTAATAGTCATTATCCTGTTGTTAATTTGACACTTTAGATATGTTTTTGCTCATAAAATGTTAAAGTATAATTGAAGACCTTGGGGGAACAAGATATGCCACCAAATACTGAAATCATGTTTTTAAACCAAAAGTTAAAAGAAAACAGAAAAATATTAAGACTTGCTTTTATTATCGAAAAAATATGAAAAAACATGACAAATGCTGCAAATGTCAAATTTTTTATATATTTTTATAAAAATTCGCGGCTTGTCTCCTTTTTGGCTAATATTAAACACATTTTTTTAAAACATAAAAACAACATTAAACAAAATATTAAGTTATTATTGTGACAAAAACTAATAACACTTAGGTATTTGCAGAAAATGGTACTTTTTTCATAAAGTATAGGTACTATCGGTTAGCAAAAAATCTTGGGACACGGTATTGCCTTAGCCACTATCAAAATTCTAAAATTTACATTTTAATTAACCTTAGACCATTTAATCATATAGACACGCCGTAACTATCAAGTAAGTGAAGCAAACATAATTCTACGCGGGTGACGTCACTGGTGGGCACGATGCAACTACATACAGTTACTAGCATTAAATTTTGGTCGTCAATGTCATTAAAAACATTTTCTCATCTGTCAAGAATTAAAAATTTCATCTAATTTTCACTTATAATTACACGAGAGCTTTCTTTTTTCCGGATAAATTTTCACCTTTTAACGAAAATTTTTGTCGCTAGGTAACTGTACCAAACAAATTGCTTGATAAAACGACGAGTCCGAAGGACGAGTCGTTTTACCGAAGACGCAATTTGTTGAGTTCAGTTACCATTTAGCAACTAAATTTGTGTTTAAAAATGGAAAATTTATTTGGAAATAAAAAGAAAGCTCGAATGTAATTCGGTAAGATAATTTAGTAAATGTGTAAACAATTACTGAAAACTTTATCACATAGTAATCATACTATTTAAAAATAAAGTTATTAGAAACACATTTCTTATATATTTTGTGAAGATTACTTACAATGAGTTTGCAAATTTCGTCATAACAACACTTCACAACGAACACTATGATGATAAAGTAAGCAAATTGAAGTCGGGTCAACCAAAGATAGTACGCAAAGCTTAGGGTTGCATCGACTTTGACATTTCATTTTGACAGTGAGTTCGTTGATTTTATGACATAACGCGAAAACGCAAGTTGCTGTCAGACCAACCAAAGGTAAACAACTTTTTTGCCGATGTAAAAGTTAAAGTAAACTTTTATCGCTGTCAAAGTGACAAAACAATTCCGACTTATGGGTTCTTTTTCACATGCATTAAATTATCACAGTAATTGTTAAAATTAAATTTCGTTGTCATAATAATGACACCAAAATCTGAACATACGTTAGACGTTTGACATACAACAACAACAGAAACAAGCGCACTCGTGAATGTGACGTCACTGGTGGGCTTGTTTGTGCGTTATGTTTGCTTCAGTTCGTATTCAAGGCGGGACGGAAAACGGCGTGTTTATATGTATAAATGGTCTAAGAAATTAACCAGTGTCTCTTGATATTATATTCCCATTTTATCGATGAAATTTACACTAGGAAAAAAGTCAGATGTCCCAAGATTTTATGTTAACTGACTGTACAATTCAAACATATTTTGACCAAAATAATAATTTCCAAGAGTTAATTAAACCAAAAAAAGGTAACTACTACATCATCGTCATCACCACTTAAATTATTATCAGTGGCGTTATCTATATCTTCTGGTTCGTTTTCGTTTGTATTGTGATTTTCAATATTGCATGTTCACAAGAGGTATATATTTTAAGAGGTAAGCAATATTTAATATTTGTTTTGGATTTAAAGGAAAGGGATTTTTGTACTTTTGTTTGAGATGTTTTAAAATTAAGGAAATAGTATTTCTAAATCCTCTTTTCCTTAAGGTAACAATTTTAAACTCTTCATTCATGAGGTGTTTTACAAATAATTTTGAATGTTTAATAAATTTAAAACTGACAACTTTACTAAAGTTAAGCTTTTCTTTATCGTGTGTAATGTTTTTCTTTTTACTATCTGACTCTCTAGGTGTCTAGTAGACAAAATATCCTGTCGTTTTAATACGGTTACAATAAAAGGATTGGTGCATTTACAGAAACAGTTTGGATCGTGCTTCCTTTACATCAAGCACAACAACTCACCGAGTTCTGGATAGTTCTTCCACTATGCTCTTGACTGACTCTCAAGGTAGTATTGCAACAACAAACTTAAATCCCTGATTTGTTTATCGTTATGATAGTGTAACTCGTTCTGAGGCAAGTCTTCTAACAAGCGAAAAACAAAGATCTACTACAAAAATGGCTCCACCTCTTCCAAAAATATCCATTAGTTTAGCCGATCAAACCAGACCAGAAATAGTGCCACCAAGGCCGCCACTACCAAGAGGCATACTTCGAAAAGGTGAAGAATTAGTAGCGACGCAAATTAAACGTTATAGTATGGCAGACGTTATGACCAAAGAAGAAGACAATGACCTAACAAACAAACTTCGATCTGTCACAAATACATAGTAAATAAAGTGATTCTAGATTTAATTACTTGACTATATAAAATATGAATAACAACTTTACATGTTATTATTTGTACACACTCTATATCAAGAAAATTCTAATTTAATGGCCGAGCCCATAAGACGAAAAACCCCTATTTTTCGAGTAAGTAGGAACTCAACAAAGACGGTTTACATTATTGAGAGCAAACAGATAATTATTAACAGTGCTAGGGGAAACCACTACTACGAAAAATTGCGTTCTGCTGCCGCATGATCCTAATAATGTGCTCCATTTGTACAGCACTCCAAATAATACGAAGGCTTTTTAAATACGATTTTTACTTGATAATTACGTATAATTTTTCGATAACAAGGTATTGTATGGTATCAAATATGTAAAGAATTGATGTTTTTGCTGTAATATTTTCACTTACCCTAGCGATATTTTTATCTGAACAAACACTCCGTTTTCATAGTGGCCACTTAATCTGTAGAAGTAAACCAGATCTCTCAAACTTTTGATTAGGCTCCTAATTGCGAAAGTCGATGAAATATCTACGTAATAAATTTATTTGCTGTTTGTACGTTTATGATAAAACACTTTTCATTTTTTTAATACCATGAAAATTCATTTGGTTCGTAAAATTGCTTCATTCCCTTCTTGTCTTTCTCCATAATCGCAAAATCACGATTACATGGTAAGTGAGTATGACCAACAACTAAAAATCTGCAGCGAGTTGGATCTTAAACAAAAAGAATCCTTGGCAAGTCTATAAGAGAAAACATGCAAAAACAAATTTTGAGAAAAAACGCTAATATTAACATAAGTCATGACTTGTGATTCTTAATCATGAAGTATAATTTGATATGTTATTTGTACTATTTCCATCAATCATTTGCTATTTTTGCCTGTTATTATTATTATTCTTTGTGTTTATCTTGAATTGACTTATTATTTGTTTATTAGTTTCATTATGTTTTGGTTCATTATTTAAGTAATTTTTTGATTTGTTTTTAACTCTCCAATCTTACAATATAAATGTTTTGTTATTATTGTCCTAACTGGAATTATGTAATTCTATGGGGCTAGTATGAAGGGGAGACTACTAATTATTATCCCTAACATAGAACCAAATAACTGAAAAGAAAGACAAAATTTCTTTTCAACAAAATCCACGAAAAGATTAAAACATTTTGTGTACCCATTTTGCAGTGGCAAGATGTCGTTAGAAAAAATATCTTGTTCCATTATCCACTCATTTACCGCCGTCTTCAATTCTCCATCGTCTGAAAAATGGTTTCGTCGAAAACGTTCTTCTAATTTTTGGAATAGACAGTAGCCACTAGGAGCCAGATTGGGAGAATAGATGGATGTTCATAAATTTTAAACCCAGCATTTTGCATAGCAGCTATTGAAACACTGCTTTTGTTAACCGAAGAGTTGTCTTGTTGAAACAGCACTCCTCGTTTCAATTTTCCTCTTCGTTTCTCTTTGATGGCCTCACAAACTTTTGTACTTAAGTTTCTGTAATATTCACCTGTTACAGTATGCTCATATGGTAAAAAGTTGACGAAAATAACCCCCTCAAAATCCCAAAAAACCGTGGCCATCATTTTTCCAGCACTTGAACTGACTCGAAATTGTCAGGGGGGCGATAAGCCTTTATGCCGCTATTCTATACCTTACCTTTTCAGCTCTGGGTCAAAGTGAAAAACCCAAGTTTCATTTACTTCATCAAATTTTTGCAGAAAATCATTTGTATCTCTATTAACTATCGCCAAATTTGTCTCAGCGGTAACTTGACGGATGCCCCTTTGATCTGAAGTTAACATTTTTGGTATCCACACAGTGCAGAAATTTTTTTGAAACCTAATTCATCTTCCAATATTTTTTCAACACTTCTTATTGAAGAGCCACATGTCTCCGCTATAAACCTAACAGTAATTCTTCTATCATTTTGTGCCATATTATAAACCAAATCAATGTTGTCTTCGGTAACCACAGGATTGGGGGGGAGGGGGACCAGAACCTAGTGCATCTTTACAGATCTCTCTTCCCAGCTGAAAATCACGTGATGAATTTTATCACTTTCTTCAAGGAAATATTTTATCACAGCGCTTGTTTCCATTTTATGCATTTTCGTTAACTTACGGAGAATTTAAGAAAAATAAACTAATATTTTGTATAAGCAAAGATACAGCTAAACGATATTTTACATTCACTAATGCCAATAAATGATACTTAGAATGACAATACTTTTCGATATGCCACTCAACCCCATCTATGCTAAGGGACAAAGGTAAACTTCCTTCTAAATTAATTTATTTATACTTTATGTATATGAGAAGCGCTAAAAATAGAAGTACCAAAATGATACTAGTTGAGTTAGTGCTTCCTCAATATATAATCGAATTGTACCAACACATAAAGTAATAGATCAAAAAAGAATTTAACTTTTGTATTACGTATTATAAATAGTACAAAAGTCAGATATTAGAGTTAAAATAATTTTTAAAAAGTACTTTTTTTATAGAACTGTCTAATTTACGAAAAACAATTTTTAAAACAAAACCTCCAACTATTATATCATTTTCTTACTCATTCTTCCGTCATTTTACCCAGTTATTACCAGCGGAATGCATAATATCTATAAAATTTATGGCACTCAAAACGATATAAAGTTACACATCGCTTACTTCACGACGTATAACTACTTTGAGATAACACTTCTTAAACTAAGAATGTTCGTTTCTATCTTCTCACACATAGATACATTTAAAACGAGGTTATGTAGTAAGACGACTGACGCGACAAATACAAATGGAAACGCAGCATCGAAAACGGAGTATGAGTGAAAATTCGAGAGTAGAAACGTTAGTTTTTCTTAGACCTCTCTCTTTAACCCCTTTCCTTAATTTTCCCAACAGTGCGGAGTATTTTCCGGTGAATGTGTTAGATGTGTCCCATATCTGTCCCACGGGACGAATCGGGGGATCGCAGAAGGCCACGCCAGATTCACACGCTCGGTTGTGGCCATTACCTACTTGATTTATATACTGTAATTTCATCTAATACCGAGAGCATTACGCCTGCTTTATTAAAGCCGTGACGATTTTCGACTAATGAACGCTACTTTATTACTAGTAGATGTAGAGCGGCGTGCTTGGTCCAAAACCGACAGCGCAATGTGCCAAATTTCCCCTCCCTTTTCTCTCCGTGCCTACCTCTTCCCTGACGGTTTTGTCCCTATCTGTCTACAGAGGCTTTAATAAATTTATTGATCTCGAGTAATATTCTAATATGGAATTAGTGCGAAAATGCCATTTGTAGGTACAGGGGTGAGGTAAATTAAAACCTTTAAAATAGATCGTACTTGAGAGTAATTTACAAGAAACGATGTCAATTTTTCATTGCCAATTCCATACTAAATATAAACATTTTCTATCGACTATCTTTCCTGTATTAATAATGATCACAGATAAGGAAGATTACAAACAGCTCTAATAGCCATAATAGCTACTATTGGCAACACACATTTTGGAAACCACCAAAGTTTAGAGAAAAGGCGCCTTGATGGAAAGAGCTAAAATAACTTTCTAAGAATATTAAGGGTGCTCTCTCAAAGATTATAATTAGAGAATACAATCCTGGGATCCCGGGACAAGACTATGTGGTTTCTAATTGGAAATGAAAAAAAAAAACTTAAGTAATTTCTTAAAAATTATTTATTAATATTGTTGCACAATACAATACACAATATACTAAAATAAGAAACACGAAAGACAAAACAAATAATGAGGTGTGGCCACTACACGACTTTCTTATATGTATGAGCGTTTTAATTTATGAAATCTTAAGAACTTTTTTATACAAACATTATTCAAAATCCTATTCTAGATACTTCTATTCTCTTAATAAATTTCTATAGAATGCATACTTTGCAAGTTATTCGAAAAAAAGTGCTTCCCGCTAGGAGTAAAGGTGTTTAATTTTTGAAATTTCATGTATACAAAAAACATTGCAACTCCAGCTCTGAATACTTTTGTACTCTCGATAAATATATACAGTATTCATAATTTACGACATATTTGCAAAAAATCGCTAATCTATGATTACAAAAAGTATTGAAAATTATGTTTCAAATACTTTTATTCTCGTAATATACCTGCCTAGAAAGCATGCCTTGTGAGATATTCGCAAAAAACTGATTTTAGATAATAGTAAAAGACCTACTTCCGGTAGGAATTTCGAAAAACCTTTTTAATAAAATCTTTCTCAAATTTAATTTCGAGTACATTTAAATTCTTAGTTTGTTTAAATTTGGTAGTTGACGAAATATTCGCAAAATTGAACTACTACTTCCGGTCTACCGATTTTACTGAAAATCAAACCAGATCTCAAGAGAGAGATTATATTCGTAAATACAAAATTTGGAATTGATAGCTATAGCCGTTTGACCTGTATCGTGGTCACACACACAGAGACAGACAGGGACACAAAAAAATGCTTTAAAAACCACTTTTTCGGTATCAGGGTACTTCAAAACGTGGACATCTGTAAAAATCTCAAGGTCGAAAATGTTCATCATCACAATACTTCCTTATACTACGTATAAGAAAGAACATTTTTTATAAAATTCTTCCCAATTTAATTTAGAATACATTTGAATTCGTTATAAATTTATTTAAACTTAGTAATTGATGAAATATTGACAAAATTCGATTTATTCACTACTTCCGGTCTACCGATTTTACTGAAAAACTAATCAGATCTCAAAAGGGTGATTATACTCGTAAATACAAAATTTGGAATTGATATAAATATATAGCTGCTTGACCGCTATCGTGGTCAGAGTGAGAGAGAGAGGGAGTGAGAGAGAGAGAGAGAGAGACTTTTTTTAAAACTACTTTTTCGGTGGCAGGGGACTTCAAAACGTGGACATCTGCAAAAATCTCGAGGTCGAATATTTTCATCATCACAATACTTCCTTATACTACGTATAAGAAAGTAAAACTATTTAGAATTTCGAAAATACAATCGCAGACATATCAAAGCATCCAATGTTTGACTTCCAAGCCTGCTTCGTAGTTTATTGCCAACATAAGCAGCAGCTGAAAACGTTCGCTCAGGTTCTACACTGGTTGGAGGAATAGACAATAGATATTTGTATGCTAATTCTAAGTGATATCCACGACCTCCTCCATTTTCGAACAGACTCATTTCGCGTCTAATACTATTTACCAACCCGGATTCACTTTGTACTTCAGGATCTGAGGATTTCATGCTGTTATTAATTTACAGCTGTAACTTTTCCTTTAGTGTCAATTATTGTTGAGAGGTTTGTTGCCTTAGCTCATCATCTGTTTGTGATCTTGACCTTTCTTCCTCTTCCATGTTATCTCGACTATTTAGTCTTTTAACAATACTATTTATTTGCTTCCTCACTAAAGCCTGTGTAGGAACTGGAAGTAAGTCAAAACATTCCAAATCCGATAATAATTGATTTTCATGGATTTTGTAAATAATTCAACACACTAGTTAAATCATTACTTCGTCGTTGCTTTATACATTCCACTAAGGATGTTTTCATTTTATTGGCGAGTGCCGAGTTTTTGCTGTACAATTGTTTTATAAGAAATTTCAAAGTGGCATCAACTCTGCATAAATTAGCATCGCGCCGAAAGATTGTTTCCACTGTTGATTAATTGAACTCAGCACATCAACAATTTTATTTACCATCTCAAAATCAGCATCTTCTAAACGGATTGGATGATTGAGATCTCGGGATCAAAAATCGGGTGGAATTTTGTATTGTATTCTCTAATTATAATTGAATGGATTAAAATTTAGGTATATATTTTAATTCCTACTGTAAATAGAGGGTAAAGTACTTCTTTTATATTTTCTCTGTCAGACATATGGAAGAGATGTTATAGCATAAAATATACATGTCTACAAAAAACTTGAAATAGAACAGACATTCTTTCCAACTGTAACTAATTTTAACAGATATTTAAATATTTGTGTCTCGGTAATTGGTATTAATTTTGAATGTTAACATAGTAGTTTAGAAGAATATTTATCAAATATATTATTCATCGTCAACGCTCCGTGCAAATATGCATTTTTAAATAAAATTGGTTTAAATCTCATGAAGTTGTTAGATATAGTATTTGTTATGGGCTCGGAAAGAAAATGGATCCGTAACAAATGATGTTCAAGATGCTGTTTTTTTTTTCTTTTGCTCTAGCATCTTTATTTGAACTTGCTGAGAAAATCAAAAGCACATTTTATAGCTTTTTTTGGCATTTTTTTATAAGACGTTTTGATTCTTTCTTGGCTTCATCAATTAAGTTATCCTGTAATTGTAAACTACTCCCACACACTTGTCTTTAGCCATCGAAAAAAGGCGTACACAACCAAATACGACGACCACACGACTTTCTTGTAAGTATGTGCGTTCTGAAAACTGTTTGTAAACGTTGTACCAAATTAAGTTATAAATTATGTATCTTCTTAATTAAATAAACTTTTATGTAAAAGTGTTACTTCTTGTCCAAATTTTGAATTTTTGTATACAATATTTTACTAAATTGTTGCTTTTTACTCATCATTAAACACTGCTTATTCACAAGAATATGAAATGTACTTACACTTTTATATGAAAAAACTTCTGTTTATGAATTGGCTGACTTGTTTAAGGCCTACATAAGAACAGCAAGCATTGGAAAGGCATAAACGGTTTCAAATACACGCAAATACTTCCTGTAGATCCAAACGTATTTTCAGAAAAAGATTTTTACTGTACTACTGATATGGTTGCAAAAAGGAATCCGTGAAAATACAATAAAAAAAGTTGGAAAAACTAATAAAGAAGAAGCAAGGGCCGATCAAAGCAATGTGATTATTAATAATTTATCTGCCTCTCGTATCAAAGTTACATTTCAATAAATTTCTGTTGCTCAGTACTTCAGCTAGATCCAACAGAAAATGATCTAGTAGAAAACGGCATTCATCCGTCTTAACAGCAACGCCTCTAAAAAAAAAAAGGTTGGAGAAAAAGAATTGAAACGGCAAAAGGTAGGAAATGTTGGCCTCCAGTGAAACTGACTGCAAAGAGAAAGATTAGTCAAATAAATTATTTAAGAAAAGACTATTCAAAAGTTTATCTGATGAATCGTCTTCCAATGAGCTTCCTTTAGAAATGGAAATAGAACGCAACGAAATATGTCTGCATTGTCAAAAATTTGGCAAGGGAACGAGGTATTATTCTACCATATGCCTTGTAAAAAGTGGTTATATTTTGCTTACACAACAGGATTCTAAAACGGGAAGAAGAGATATATATGCGATTTTTGCAAACCATAATATGTTTTTTTTGTGATTACCTTCACCGATTGCTATTACCTGACGTATGGTTGGCAATAGTGGTCAAGTAGGCTTTTGGTTTTCTTTTTTTTAGTATTTATTGTTGGCTAAAATATAAAAATATTTCAATCCATTATTCCTTTCCTGCAGGCCAAATATTTTTTTTAAACGTTGGTGATTCATTAAAATAAACAAGTTAAATTTATTGACAATTTGAACTTATCAGGGATGCTGGTAAAGATCGTTGAAGTTAGCTGGCAGTTTGACTTTATTTTTCTTATTTAATCTTAATAAACTGTTCCACTAGTAGGAAGTTGCAGAAGAACGACATTAACAAACAAAATTGATAACCGTAAAGTTATAGGTCTGTTTATATGAAACGTTAAATTACACATTATTCATCATAAATTCTAATTTGCCACGTTACATCGACCCTCAAGCGGCATGGTCGGGTTGTATAGGCATGCGGCAGGAACGAACGCACGAATATACACGTGCCCCTTACACGTGAACCATAGCTGGGAATAAGTCGGCTGGAATCCATGATAATTCTCTAATGAAGAGATTCATTAACGAATTAATGATCTCGTGGAATTAACTCCGCCAGATTTATGCGCGCTGTGCGAAGGCAGCAGACTTCCATTTCCATGTAGGGAAATATATATACGGTAACATGGTCGTATTTCCGCACCTATCTACGACTAACCAACTAGTAGTTTCGTTTAAAGTTTTGCAAATTAATTAGAAGTGTTTAGGTTGGATTAGGATAAAGACGTGGCTTTTCCGAGATAAAACTAACAGAAAGTATGATACTAACACAATTTTTCCCTCTGGTGATTCTAACTTCGTTTATCGTGTATCATATTTATGCAAAACCGGAATTACATTGGAATTAAGCAAACAAATGTAGAGCTAAAGCTTCAGAGTTATCTAACTATTTTAGGATATGGACTAAAGTTTGCAATATGTGCATTCGAATTTGATAAATACATATTTCTTGAATATAAAGTATTTCTGATACATTTTGGTATGCTTAAAACAAATTTAAAACTATTATGTGTCTACCTCCATTATATTTTGCCCCCAATTAAAGTCATAGGATAGCCAAAGTTTAATTTTGCTCATTTCAATTCCTCTACATATTGCTGTGATATTATTTTTTTAAATAAAAATGAAAGTAATTAGGTAAATTAATTAAAATAAGAGAAAATTAAAACAGACAACATATATATACAGTATTAAGGATTAATTTAGTTATAGTATAAGCGCTATAATTCAGTTGAATATGTTTTTAAGTTTAAGTAGTAAAGTTCTACTAATTATTATGTTAAAGGTTAAAAACAATTTATCGATCAAATTATATATAAAGACTAGAATGTATCATTTAAGTAATATAGGTTGCATATACCATAAAAAATAAATTATTTCGTTAAAAATATTGTAATTGAAACAATATATAAATGATTATAAATAAACTTTAAATTGTTAATATACAAAGATCAATGAAGTATAATATACATTCTAAGTAAATAAATAAGTTTTATTTTATAGAAACGATAAGCAAGAAATACAATTTGAGTATAAAAATAGAGAACCTAACTTCAAACAAACAGTAAAAATAGCCTTAAACATACCTAGAAATGGAGCATTATTTAAGAGTAAAAAAGTGTTGAAAACAAACAATGATGATGGATGGAACAGTAAAGGGGGTGAATCATTTGAACGCCATTAAACTATATGAGCAAAGTGAAATCAGATATGCCAAAGAAGATGACATCATATCATGTAAAAATATAAATGTTGATATAAATAGGATAAATTCATGAATATTACTCTAGTATAAATAAGAGAAAAGTTGTAAATACGTACAGTTTAAAAAAAAAGATATGACTACGACATTTATTATATTAGATTTTAAATCGTAAAAAGATGATAATAAGTTTTGAAATATATCCTTTAGGTCATATATTTGTAGTTTAAGTGTCTCTGAAACATCAATGACGATCTTGTATGGTTCAATAACTACAAAAGAATATAAAACGTCAATAATTTATTTGCATCATATTAGAAATAACAGTTATCTTACCTGAGATGATAAATTGGTTTGAAGATAAAGAAAAGGAAACAGCAACGAGTCTTCATGGTAAGAAGTTGAAAAAGGAGGATAGAAGTTATTTGCGACGTTTTTTCCTTATTCCCAAACAAACAAACTAGTAAACAGAAAATAAGAATACGGTTAATAAATGGTGAAAGAAAATAATTATTAAATAATTACAAGGGTAATGAGTTCATATGCAGATACAACAGATGTTTACGTTAAAAAAGAAAAGGGAATAACACACTTACCTGGAATAAAGTGAGGTAAATTTATAAACTTGAATGGGGAAGATTTGCTTTGCGGACATTGTTTGATTAATGTAAAAAAAAGTAATTAGAAAAAATGAAATCCATGATCAGTCTCTAATGAAAGTTTGAAAGGTGTGATACAACATGAGACCAACATGAATGTTTAAGTTATAGAGAACTAAAACGTGTAATGGATTACGCAATGCCCTCCTTATCAATGATGATGTCCAAGGTTAGGTGGTAAAGAAGTTAAACACTTAGTCGTGGACGTCATGTATTTAGTCGTAGCGCTATAGGGTAGTATTATATAAAAGATATATTTAAAAAAATCTCGAGGTCGAAAATTTTCATCATCACAATACTTCCTTATACTACGTATGAAAGAAATTTTAAGTTTTTTTTTTTAATTTTAATAATAAATTTAAAAAAGTATATTTGGATATTGGTTTGACACTACTCAATAACATTGTTACTACGTTAGATCTAACATTGAGACTTATATTCAGACTAACTTATACTCAACTAATTCTAAATTATCTATAACATACTATTTATATTTCTTCGGCAAAGTCGAAACAGTCAGATGCAAATTAACAGGGCCTTGTCTTTCATGTCAACAAGTTGCTATATCAGCAATTGCCGTTAGTTTCAAATTCTGTTACCCAGACACATATTTTTTAAAATTGAGTTTATTTACGCAAAAACACATATTGCTATACTCTTTAGAGCACTGCAAGAACTTACGATAGAATAGAGAAATAGAAAAAAAAAGTGAGGAATAAAATGAAATCAACTCTGGGCGAAGCACAAAATGGATTTCGTGTAGGTAGTAGAGATCAGTGACCACATCACAATTAAGTAAATAATACATTTAATATTATTCGCCAAGTTATTACCATATTTAGGGCACATTTCATAGAGTGACAAACGAGAGAATAAAGAATCCATAGAGCAGTGATAAAATAATGTTAACATCAAAAACATTACCTCAGAAATGCTCCAAGCAAGAAAAGAATTTAAGCACGGAGGAGTGCCAAGCCATGTTAAATCTAACGTCATTCCTAGACAAAATTATGTGTTCCAGTCAAAATGTTTGCCCTGCTTATGAGTACATTTTTCTTAGAATTTAGTTGTCGCTACAACGCTTTCGAATGGCTTCCATTTCAACTTTATTTTAAATTATGTTTGCTTCTTTTGGACCTAAACTATATACTGCATGTATATTCGGTTGCCGTATCTACTTAATGCATAATAAGAATTCATAATTTTGTATTAGTGAATTGTGGTGTCTTTTATTAAAGTTATTAAATTATCTAATTTATTGTTAATACTTTGCAGTACTTTGATGGTACGTTTCGTTGAAATTAGTTCCATAATAAATTGTACGTAATTTCCTAATTTTCGGGTACTGAGAGTCATCTGTGGATCGATTCGGACTTTATTATTACTATCTGGCTCGGTTGGAATTAATTATTTATTATTATAAATTACAAATAATTGTTGTAAACATATTTCTAGTTTTCTAATACAAGAGTATTAAATTAAATTCAATTACTTCTCCCAGTCAGCTTATGGCTGGTATTAAGAAAGCACTGTAAGTTATATGTGAATTATGTAACTTAAATTCTTCATATTTCAATTCCTGGTCCCTACATTTTTGAGTCTTCTGAGCCACACTGCGTCCAAGTCGAGAGTGTCATTTTGATTTGAAATACCCTGAAACTCAAGCAGTTCTTTATAAATATCTCTATTTTGCAAAACTGGAAACTCCTTTTCCTCATGACACTATCCACTTCAGCGATATAATAGTCATCGTTGTGGCGTGTGCTGTACTTACGCATATCACTTAACCTCTGGAGAGATAAGTTGTTCTTCTGAATGTTATGTGCTACCTTGTAAGCTGTTATGTATTCCTCCAGTCTAGCTATTTGTTTTATGCTGAGTAGTCCCGTATCTCTGTATGAGTGCGCCAGTTCAAGTCCAGAATTACCTTCAGGGCCTTGTTTTGAACCACTTGCATAGATTTCATTAACGTTTTTGAACATTTTCCCCCATGCTATTTTCGAGACAACATGGCTATGGTCGTATATCATAAGTTCTGCCATTGGTTCACTTTTTTTTAAATCTCTATTTATTTTGTTTTCTTATTTGCTCCTTACCTTTTCCTATATAAATTATTGCCTTATCATCTGCATAGATTATATATTTTTCTTGTATAGTATTGGTCCTAAGACCGAACCCTGAGGAACGCTTTTTGATAAGTCTGCAGGTTGAGTATTTGTGATTGGCCCTACTTTAGTTAGTTGAGTCCTTTTTCCTGATAGGTTCCAATCATCCTGCCAGCAATGCTCCAAAGCCCAAGTTCCTCCAGACTACCAGCGAGTATACGATGATCAAACGTGTCAAAAGCTTTTTTAAAACAAGGGACAGCACTATGACAGAGTTTTTATTACAATCTTGTATCTGTTTTTTTTTTACTTCAGTTTTCTAAAATTATTATAATAATAAATGTTTTGGCTAGACGCTTCAGTTGAGGTGGCGTCTAGTGTTATTAAGCTTGTCACTTGTATCACTGTCTTTGACTTTTCAACTAAAACTTTCCTGGTTTAACTGAGACGAAGTAGAAGGAAGGTGTACTTGTAGGTATTGACAACAGAAAGCTAAAATAAAAATAATGTTTGAATGCAAGATGGACGCAAATGGGAAAAGAGAGCGCAAATCTTTCAAACTACTGGTACTTAGTTCTTTTTTTTTAGAAATAAACTCGATTTAAACTATTAAGCATGGATAGAAGAAATTTTGACATACTTCAAGATTTTAGGGTATAAAAACACATTCTTTTCATTCACACCTTGATCATTTATGTCAAAATTTAGTTGGAATGAGCGAAGTTCTACTTTAAAGGTTTCAGCAAGACATAAAAGAAACGAAGAAGCAACATGAACGAAGATGGCACACACAAGACTGTTGCTAAATGTTAAAAAAAAGTCTATACGAATGAATTCTACAAGAATAAAAGAACTCTTGAGAGAAAAAATGTCGCTACTATAAGAATTTGTAATATTTTCTATAAAATCATTTTTTATTTTAATCATGACTAGCTCTAGGACAATTTATTTATTTCTGAAGTGTCAAAATATTATGATTTCTAATATTTTCTCAAAGATGTACAATCACTATTTGGAAAAATATTACCTGAAAAAAGTATTGTATTTTTCTATAGACGTATGTAATAAACTAATCTGAGTTATGACGTAGCAGCTCCTGAAATATATGAAATCAGGAGTATTTTTCGCACCCGTGTTTTAGATAACTTTGGGGCAAATATATTACCATTTCATATGACTGTATCAAATTCTTTTGCGAACTATACTACTAGAATTTGTAGAAACCTGTCCCATAAAATATCATTTTAATTTTTTGTTAATCAATAAGGTTCATTAAATTTTCAAAAAGAAGCAGATAATGATGCAAGCAATATACAGATGCGACGATGTATATTATAAGGCCAAAAGTGATGATATTGCATACACTTTCCAATAAACAGCGGACAAATACTTATCCTGTTTCATTCACTTTCCGTTCCTCGACACACTTATATTTTCAATATTATTGTTGGTAGATGGAATTTATAGCAAATAATAAACAATGCGTTTATTAATTTCGCGTGGGTTTTCCCCCAGCGTATAAGGGAGGCTCCATAAAAAGAAAAATACGTTTGGAAGTTTATTACAACCGAATATACGTACATATACAAAGACACACGTTCAGTCCAGCTATATGAAATCAATATTACATCTTCCCCGGTTCCGAAGAAGCTAGAAGGGCTTTTAGTTATGATTTAAAGACTCGAAATGACAGTCATTGCCACTCTGCCTCCTTGATTTATTGTCTCTTAAGTACGCCTACACTAATGCTCCTCATAGAACAGGTGATATATCATCCGACTGCACTATTTCATGTGTCCCAGCTAAATGCTGCGGCGTAAATAAAATATGTGAATCAAGAAGTTCACGGATGTTTCTCAGAAATGCTATTATATTGCTTTTTTAAGCAAATTCTGTCTGTGAAATTTAGAAATAAACTTTTCAGTAGATAATAAATTCAATTCATTGGAGTGGAAAATTGAGTTCTTAAGATATTCTATTTTTTTTTTTGTGAGAATTACTGGGTAGCTAAGGGTCATGGAAGACACCGCTTTATTAGAAGTATTTTTGTTGAGTAAGGCGCATCTAATATTATTGAACGTCATTTCGAAATAAATGTCATTAATTATTTCTGTCTATCATTATACGTCCATTATATTTATCGCCTCTTATTTAGTCTGTTCATCTTAAACGTGGCCTGCCATTTAGCATTTTTCCATCTGGTTTCTATTTGAAATCTTCAGGCTTTATGTTGCTATTATCAACACTCTCAAGTGCGTTTTCACCTACCGTTACAAAAAAAGGCGTTTAGCTGTTCGGCTGTTAGGTTGCAAGCTGCAAATATTTTTCATTATATCTTCTTTTCGATGTTTCATTCAGATCTTATAATTCAGTTTGATTTCATGGTATATCCGTAGAGCAGCTGCATCACAACTAACCATTTTGTGATGGTGTGTACTGCTGTCTCTTTCATGTTTCCGGCATATGTGTTCATATCGTCTTATCCTTTGGGATTTTATGTCCCCTATTATATCTTCTTCTTTCATAAGTTTTCTAGTTTTATGTTTTATTAGGGTGCGGTATTCATTTTCTTTTTTTGGTCCATGTTTTTTCTTTCTAGTATTCGTAGTTTTTCCTCATATCTGTGTGTTAGCGATTTTACTTCTGCGACATAGGATATTACTTCTCTTATGACTGTTTTATATAACATTATCTTCTTCCTGAATCCTATGTTTCTATTTTTTCACATTCTTTTGAATTTCTGGTATTTTTTCTTTCCGACCTGGATTTTGAGAACTATTTCCTGTAGCTCTGGTATATGCCAAGTACTTTGTTTTTCCTTCCTCGTTGATATACAGTTTTTTGCTCTGCGCTTTAGAGGTTGTTTTTCTGTCTACTTTTTTTTAACTTTTTTGTCTCTGATTACTATGGCCCTTAACGGTATCTTTATTTGTTTTATTAGCCTTTCTCAGAACGTCTTTTTTTATACTGTCGAACGCTTGACTAAAGTTTACAAAAGGAATTCCTGTAACATAATAATGACTTCGTCAATCCATAATACATACATAAACCTTATATAACAAAGACAACAGTGTTAGAAGACTGATTGAAAACTGGTTTTAAAAAATGTACTCAACCTGTAACAAGCATTCCACCCGAGATGATGTTTCAGAACCGCTTTAAATCCCTGGATAGGCAATTTCTTCAAATGTGTGGGGATGTGATTTTTAATTCTTATCGCCTGATGTTCCATTCCTCTCATAATTTTGGTTAATTTAGTTTCTAGTTTAGTTTAGTGGACCAGATTTTAGTCGTTTTACCACTTTTTGATTTCCTTTGTATCTTGGAGGTTAGTCATCTCGTCGACTGTCATCCAACTCTGCTTTATGCTTGTTTTCTTCTCTGCCTGTTTCATTTAGTAGTACTTTAAAGTTTGTTCTTCCAAGTTCGCTTCCAAAAGTCTACTCCCAATACTCGCAGCTGCTTCATATTTCGTTGTCTATGTTTTCACCACGAATAGTAAACAAAAAAATCTTGGATGCTAAAAGAATTGCATGGGCGATTTATTATTAGTTATTATTTATTAATAAACGATAATTTTGGACAAAAAATGTCTATTTACGGAAACTGTAGAAGGTTTAAAAGCTTTTCAAGTTCTTTAACACGTTGTTTTTTGTCTGATCTAATTCATTTTTACTAGTCAATATGTGAACTTGAAATCGTGCAAAATTTCTATAATTGTTTCAAATTATTGGAGAATGATGTCTGATGATCTTTTAACCTTTTGCAACCAAAATGTGTAATGTGTGTGACTTTGCCCATTCTAGAATTTAGTGTCGTACGTCATATGTCATGCACTGAACGACGTGTAATGGTACTCTAAATTCCTTTGCGTATTCCAAGGTGGAGTTAAACACCTACATATTGGTGATGTCATGTATATGCAAAATAGTTATAAACTAATACTCACTTTAGACAGAATTACATAAATACATTTAATATCATCCTATTTTGTATTTAAATCTTTAATTTGGGTACCATCCTAATACTAATCTACTTAGCAAGGTCGACGCAGTCAGATATGTTTTGTTTACCTCACCAATGTTATTCGGCAGTAACTGGCCTTCATGTCAATTAACTTGCAATGCAAACAATGCTGTTCGTTGCATATTCTGTGACCATATCCTAAAGGTACACATTTGTTAATTATTGTTGCAGATATATATAAAGCCCGTGCAAGTCTTACAAGCATAATATCGCGATTATAATTATTTAAACGAGTACTTCTCAGAAAAATACAATCAAATTTTCTTTAATTAATTTTTGACATAATAAACACAAATAAAATATACCGGGTGGTGCAATAGTGTGTCGGCGGAACCTAGTATGAAAACTAATAACGCTGTAGCAATGAGACTTTACGTATGTATGTAGTATGCGACTGAACATTTTCTAAATTTATTTACAAATATACAGGTTGTTTCAAATTTTGGCAACCACCTTCAACTTCTTTATTTTAAATACATTGCCATACTTTCTTGATATTATAATGATAGCCATTCAAATTATCTTTGCAATGATATATGAATATGTGCACTTCAGACTGTTAGTTTTGATTTTATTGATAACTTTGTTAAAATCTTGACAGTTGCAGCATCTAACATTTTAAGCTGTAGTCTGAAAATAGGTAGAATGCCTCACGTAACTTTTGTGTTACAAATTTATGGACTAACACGTTATTTGCTTTGAGGTAGTGAATAAATATACTGGGTGTTAAAATGTCGTGTCTAAATTATCGATTTTTATTGGTTATTTTCTCGTATTTTTTAAATCTAACATGGCTGTGCAATCAAACGTCAATTCTCAACCTCAAAAGTCCATAAAAAAGTCGTTTTCTGTATTTTCTCTTTGCTGTACTTGCGTTATATTGTTATAAATTAAGTCCGGCTAGTGAATTATTAATTTCTGTTTGTTTGTTAGTAGTTGTTACGTGTTGTATTTACCTTGTTATCAGTTATACCGTTTTATTGACATTATTTTTTATTTAGATACCATAATAGTTTATTGTTGGTTTTGCTTTAAAATGAATTTTTCGAAAGAGGAGCTCATAAACATGATATTTGCTGTTGGCACTAGCAACAGAAATCCATTTTTAACATCAAGAACATATGCGATGGAATATCCCGACCGAAGAGCACCGGATAGTAAAACGTTTGAAAATTTATTGATAAAGTTCTTCGAACGGCTTCAGTGAATTACGTCGAACATGAAAGAAGTAAGATTATGATTACAGAAGAAAATGAAGTGACAATCGTCCAGTCCATTGTGGAAAATCGGCACGTATCTACAAGGATAATTTCGAAAAAACACGGGCTAGAAGTCACTGCTGTAAAAGGAATTTTAAAAAAACATAAGTTTCATCCTTACAAAATTCAAAATCATCAAGGCTTATTACAAACGAATATTGAAAGGAGACTAGTTTACTGTGAATAGTTACTTTCACAATTACGACACGATATATCTTTTCTAGATCATGTGCTTTTCACAGATGAAGCAACATTTGCTAACCCACATTTTGTTCAGCCCATTTTACGTCAACAAAAATGGAGTGTTAACACATGGGGAGGCATCATTGGAAACACTATTATTGGTCCATTCTTTTTTAATAATGCTTTAAATTGTGCAATCTACACAAATTTCCTACAAAATAATTTACCTTTGTTATTAGAAAGTCTCCCACATAATATCATCAGGAGATTGTGGTACCAACATGATGGTGCAGCAGAACATTATGGTAATGCTGCAAGAGCACATTTAGATAGGGTATTCACCAATAAGTGGATTGGGAGAGAAAGTTTGATAAGTTGTCTACCTCGATCAGCAGATCTCACACCTTGTGATTTCTTTCTGTGGCCAACTGTGAAAAACATTGTTTACGCAACACCTCCTACAACGGCAGAGAACATGCAGCAGCAACGAATAAAAAACGTTTTTCTTCAATTAAGTGAGAATAACTTAGCTCAGAATGTAAGTCTGTCGATACAGAGACGGTTGAGAGCATGTGTAGAGCAGAATTGAAATACATTACAGGTATATACAGGTATTTGTTAAAATTACTTTGTTTTATTTTCAAGGCCAACCAACTATTAGATGCCCCGCATTTTGCATGTTATAAACTTGAGTATATCTCATTAAAGGGTTATAACTTTGAAAATACTTGAAATAAATACTATGTTACTGGTACCATTTTAAAGGCAATTTTACAAGGAATATGCTGACTTATAAAAAATATTATAGGTTAGATTTAAAAAAAAAACGAGAAAATAACCAATAAAAATCGATAACTTAAACACGACATATTTAACACCCTGTATATTTATTCACTTTGTTCAACGTCAAAACAAATAACGTGTTAGTCCATAAATTAGTAACACAAGAGTTACGTGAGGCATTCTACCAATTTTCAGACTACCGTATAAAATGTTAGATGCTGCAACTGTCAAGATTTTAACAAAATTATCAATAAAATCAAAACTAACAGTCTGAAGTGCACATATCCATATATCATTGCAAAGATAATTTGAATGGCTATCATTATAATAGCTAGAAAGTATAGCAATGTGTTTAAAATAAAAAAGTTGAAGGTGGTTGCGAAAATTTGAAACACCCTGTATATTTTAAATAAAATTAGAAAATGCACAGTCGCATACTACATATATACGTAGCTCCGCCGATACACTATTGCACTACCCGGTATATGAAGTAACAATATGCTAAAAGAAAGAAAGAGTAATTATCACAGAAACACCTTAGGATCTTTGTATTGTATGAAATGTTATTAAAGAGAATATTCGTTTAAAAATTAATTAAAATGTCCACTTGTCCAAGAAACGGTAACCAATATAATTTCAAAAAATTTAAGCCATCAATTGTAGTAAACCTCTCTCATGCTGCATGAATTTTAAATTGTCCTTTATTTAAAGTTAATGTTAATAAATTGAAATATAATTTATTATTCACGCAATAGAAATTACTTCAACAGACGGATTCAGGTCGCTCAGAACTTGTGCTTCCGATTTATTATTAGTATCAGACATTGAAATCGAATTTTCCACAAGTTGGTAGATGCTGGCTGGCTGAATATGGTTGGCCTTAGGTTTGTGCATTATGACTGTTTCTTGCTAAAAATAATTGTGAACCGCTGTCCTCCATATTTCTTATATAAGATCAAATTTAGGACAGATTTGCATAACGTTAATATTCGCTGAAAAGACTTGATAAACATAACCAGGCACCACACTAATCTCTTTAAAAAAAGAAATTCTGTATAATTGAGCACTCATTATGAACAGTCTATCGCATCGAATGAAAGAATCACCCCTCAGTTCCTTTAATTCTCATTTAAAACGTTATATCAGTGATGGTCTGATTTCGGCCGAAAGATAATGATTTCTCTAATTGCTTGAGCTTTAGTCGAATGTTAATCTCTTTTGTTTTTTGTAATTTGCATTATATCTATTTCCTCTCTGTATTCATTGTGGAGATACACCTCGAATATCATGGCACCATAAAGGCTCAACTGTAGGTGTAACATTGTGGTCCTTGTTTTTTAATGACGATGAACACATATCTAATATATGACATGTATATTATGCTAATTATCTGTAATTTTGATTCATTGTTAAAAATTTGTGAGGAACAAATGAAGTTTTTATTAATATTATAATTATTTGTTTTACAGTCGAAATAAATGCAACAAAACTTCTTAGTTTATTATCGAAATAAAAGAGACTGAAGGGTAAAAATGAATGTACCGTCAATAATTATGATATTGCGCTTCCTGAAATTTGAGTTGACTTCTCTATTGCTATACAAAAGCGAAAGGGTCCTATTTACATGCACTAACTTTCAGACATCAATTCTGTACACGATATTCCTCCACGATTATAATCCATACCGTTCAATCAGAAATGAACCTGCAGATATACGTATACATATGTATGGACATCATAACACAGGCAAATGTCGGTGTAGTCTTCAAAATCGAAATAGAAATAAAATCATATTGTATGCAGCAAGCAATATCGAGTTTCTCTAAGAAGGCGGTCGTTGGACGGAAATTGAAGTGTAAGTTTCTATGGATTCTTTCTCGCATGTGACTGTGAAAATGTGCAATATGGTCTATCGCAATAAAAATTGTATATGATTTTGCGAAAAATGAACACGATGGAAATCGAAAACTGAAAACTCACATACATATTTGCTGGACATGTTAGTTTTACTATCTTTTCTGTTTCTTTTTCATTTTGAACCGACGAAGGTGAATATAAAAATTGTATTAAACGTGTTCTCTTTAACTAAAGTGATATCTCAGAAATATTAATAATAATACATTTTATTTCACAATATATCAATACTTGTAACTTAATTGGAGTCTGTGGCTTGATAGTAAACAAAAAACACTAATATGTAAAACGCCTTTAACACACTAAGGCAAAAAAACTAGATACGTATTTCGACAACATTGTTGTCGTCATCAGTAGCACTGACTAATAAGAACTGTGTTTTCTGTACACCGTAGCGTATACAGAACAACACTGATGATGACAACATGGTTGTCGAAATACGTATCTAGTTTTTCGTGCTGTAGTGTAGTAAAGGTGTTTCATTAATGTTTTTTTAATCTTTATTTGAAAATATCAACAATAATTCACTAGAAATTACTAATTTAAATAACAACCTAACTTGTATGGATACAGCTGAATTGAACGTGTTCACAAGTTGTAAGAGTTATATTAATAGCATATGCTTGTAGAAAGCGGAATTCAACTTAAAATGGAGGTATAATTGTGTTACTAAGTCAGCACCTAATGGTTAAAAGCTGACCTCTCAGACGATATGTTTCTATGAGTAGCTATCTTGCTTCGAAGGCTACGTAAACTTTTCGGTTGGGATTATTTTGGTAGTCTTTAGGTCAAGTTAGAAACATTTGCGCAGTATGAAAAAGACTAAAACCTGAGCTATCTTAGGAGGTATGTTATTTTAATTTATTTATTTACGCAATCTAACCGCAAAATAGTAAAGAACTTTCTTTCTACTGTTGGACCAATAAAATACAAAGTTTTGTTTTAATAGAACCTGCCTTTAAAGTATTACAATTAAAAGGCTTTATAGAATTATCTAACTATTTCTGAAACACATGCAGAATCTTTATCTAAAATTTGCACAGTGTACAATCTAATAATGAATCGAGACTGTGGCTAAAAATCTGAAATAAAATGCAAAAGGTAAAATCCCGTACCACAAAAAATATATCAAAAAATCTATATCTATATCTGAAGTTGCCATCTTACGTAGAAATCTGTATAAAACAAAAAAGAGTATTAAACTGGTGATTTAGTGAAGAGTATATCTTCTAAGGTTACACCTTAGCCAAAAATACTACGTTTAACACTCTTTTTGTTTTATACAGTTTTCTACTGAAGATGGAAACTTAGTTGCCGAAATACGTATACAGATTTTTTGTGGTAAGGGATTTTTCTTGGTGTATTTTATTACAGTGTACAATGTTATTGCAATTCGCAATATAGGAAGGCGTTTCCAAAAATATTATATATATTGTAAAGAAACAAGCCCACAAAAGAAGCAGATATCCGGGCGACGACAAAAACGTACCGGTAAACAAATCGTAAATCAACTACCGGTAAAACAGTCGTAAATAATGCACTCAGCGACAGAAAGTCTGGAATGTGATAGAAGAGAGTCAGAATTTCCTGGTATTTCTCTAGACCCTTTGTCTGCCGATATAAATGCAGCCGCTAGGATAAAGAATTCATTCCTTCAATGGAATTCATTGAATAGTAGTCGTGCGGTATTTACTCAACAGTTTAAAATAAATACAGTGAGCGGTGCAGTTGTATTACAGTTTAAGAGAGACATAAATATTACAGATATAAATAAGTAGTGATGGAGATAAATACGTGTGTTTATTTATTTGTAATAGTTTGAAGTGTGATACATTTATTTTATATTTTTATATCGTGATTAATTTTAAGTATGTTAATATACAGACAGTTTTAAAACATTTGCACGAGTTGTTTATTTCGAACCCGGAAAACGCAACAATATATATCAAATGACAACTTTTGTTATCTTCCTAGACGTGCGTCACTTGCTAAATAAATCTAAACGCTCAAAAACCGGCAATACTAATATTTAATGGTAGAAATGGTAGAAAAATATGATGTAAATTTTATGAATATTAAAATTCAAGATACAAGACTCAATATAGTGAATGCACCAACAAACTTGGTATCTACTTCAAATAGGTAATAAATTGAAATTCACAATACATGTAACAAAATGCCTTCGGTGTGGATATTTGTTTTTGCCATTGATTTAACCTCACAAGTGCAATCTCAATAATGACATGACACTAAGGTAAATTTGTGCGTATCCTTAGAATTATCACAAGATCATTTTTGTTATCAGTCCATGTCTGGCTCAACAAGATTCTGCAGAATTGATGTTTATATTTGATTTTATATATACGCAAATATGACAGAATTGAAAGATATGGATTGGTTAAACATGGAACAACGTAGGTTTATGCCTACCTTTTCCGTGAACTCATACTCAAACAAATCCCATCCTACCTGTATAACAAAATATTTTATATTCAACACAATTTGAATGTATGATATGGAGAACTGCTGACTCCACAAATTCATCTTTTAGTTACAATATTGTTAAAATATATAACTGACTGCTTGCAGTTATTAGGTTTATTCGTAGAGAAATAACGAACTGATCATCACCAATAAAATGTGAAATCCGTCAGAGAATAGTTTCGGATTTCTCTGTACCAATCAAATCGCCTCTGACTAGTTTGTGATTCCTCAACGAACGAAGTAATCAAAACTCTTTCATTGTTAATTTGGGATGAAGTAAAACACAATTTACAACTAGTTTCCAGTATAATAACAATTCTAATATCTGAAAAAGCTACATCATAGTGAAACATGTCGTATTTTTGAGTAAATTGTGATTATACTGGACAGTAGTTGTAAATTGTGTTTTACTTCAACCTTAATTATTATGGATTTCCAGCAAGTATCGACCGTTTCGATTAATATTCTTTCATTGTTGTTTAACTTTAGTACAACAGTTTGTCTTGATGTAGGATATGTGCATGTGTGTATATATTATTATTTGGAATACTTCTGAGCATGATTAGCAATAATAATCCTGTATGGCGATTTAAAATATATCAAGTAATAGAAAATGTTTTATTTTGCATTATGCAAACACTGCTGTTCTATTTATAGTGTAGATTGTATACCGGGTGTCAACGAGATCTTGTATCAGCACGCCATTTATTTATTAGTTAAAATAAAACTTTGAAATTCGGACCGTATATATGAGTGATTGGTGGGCTTCTTCAGGTACACTCAGTTTTTCTATAGCTCTTCCGGTCAAACCGGAAGTGACGTTAATTTTGATTTTTTAAATACAACATTTATTATTTCTGTTCATATTCTGTTTCTTCTAAAAAATTGCCATCTAGTGCAGGTTAACTTTTGACATTTCTGTCAAAGATGGCGGTATCTGTTAAATTTATCCATTAAAGTGAAACTGCTTCGCAACAATTGTCGAAATGTAACAACCATCAAAGAAAACAAATAAGAAATGTATTTTTCACATTACACGCATTGGCGAAGGAAACATGTATTTGTATGATTGAAATTACTAAAGAAAATAAGATTTTTTTTTTTCATTTTCAAATGACAGGTACTCGTTTTTTTTAAATAGTAACACCTATTTTTTATTACAGTGCCATATTGGCATAATTTTTAGATTTCAAGTGATATAAAATATGCTGTGGTTTAGTGGTAGACAGGTAGTACAAAATAAAAAATGTTTTAAAAGTAGTCTAATTCCAAAGCAACAGAGCAATTACACGTCAAATGAAAAAAACAGTTATCATCGGAAATAATCATCACCTGTAAACAACTAACAGGCTGTGAACTGTCAATACAAGTTGATTGATAGTTCACGTTATTTTTGTGTATTGTTTAAAAGTTATTTTATAGATTTACAGTAAACAATACATATTTGGTAATGTATACTCGAAATGAAAAAGTTGATATTCTTTTAATTTATGGAGAATGCCGTAAAAATTCAAAAACCGCTGCAGCGCTCTATGCACAGCGCTTTCCAGACCGACAGCACCCACCCCCAAATTATTTTATAAGAGTAGAATCTCAATTCAGGAGCGAAGAAGACGATCTACAAAATAATAATGTAAAGCTTATTGTTGACGAAGCAACATAAATTAATGTACTCGCCTTAGTTGAAGTTGATAAAAGGGTTGCCCTCTGACAAATCGGTCGCGAGTTAACTATTAGTTGAATCTGCGCGAAAAATTCTAAAGAAATATAACTACAAATCTTTCAAGTATTATATCAACCAACACCTGTTCGAAACCGATTTTGTGAGAAGATTATAGAGTTTTGCAACTGGGCTGTAGATAATATCCGAAGAGACGGTAATTTTGCTGGTAACGTTATTTTTTCCGATGAATCAAGTCTCATAAATCTTGGATTATTTAACCGACAAAACACGAGATACTGGGCGCAGAAAAATCAGCGATTGTACAGACAAGGTAACCACAAGGAGGTTTGGTTTTAATGTTTGGCTGGGAATGATTGGGGACGTTCTTTTCCTATAATTTTTGACTGACATCTAACTTCCGAAAGATATTTGGATTTTTTAAATAATGAAATTAATGACTTTTTGAATTACCTACCAAGGGAGCAAAGATATGCTGCATTTTTTCAGCAGGACGGCGCACCACCTCATATTTCACGACTCGTTAGGGATTACTTAAATCAAACTTTTGGTGACCTCTGGATTGGTACCAATGGGCCAGTCAGGTGACCTCTTAGATCACCGGATTTAACACCCTTAGATTTCTATATCTGGCCGTATTTGAAAGAAAAAGTATACACTGTACAATCTGCTACTCGCGAAGAACTGGAAGCACGAGTGAGGCAAGGAATAAATAATATAACCAGGCACCAGTTACATAATTGTGTCACGGAATTTATACGACGTGTTAATTTATGTAGAGATCAGGAAGGGCGACATTTTGAACATTTATAATAAATACCTATATAATAATAACTTACATCTAGCTCCTTTCAATAATACTCATAACATATATTTTGTAAATTACTGTTTTCGCTATTGTTGTGTTACTAATAGTTTTAATGCAAACATTGAACATGTGTGTATCTTTGTTTAATATCTAGTAGTTGACTAAATTTATGGAAGTCGTTTATTTCCTATGATAGCTGTGTTTTTTTCAGTTGAAATGTAATTGTTCTGTTGCTTTTTTTTGTACTACCAGTCTACCACTAAACCACCGCATATTTTATATCACTTGAATACTAAAAATTATGCCAATATGGCACTGCAATAAAAAAAATTGGTGTTACTATTTAAAAAAAAACGAATACCTATCATTTGAAAATGAAAAAAAAATATTTTCTTTAGTAATTTCAACGTGAAATACATGTTTCCTTCGCCAATGCGTGTAAATGTGAAAAATATGTTTCTTAATTGTTTTCAAAGCTAACTTTGATGGTTATTGCATTTCGACAATTGTTGCGAAGCAGTTTCACTTTAATGGATAATTTTAACAGATATCGCTATCTTTGACAGAAATTTTAAAAGTTAAACTGCACTAGATGGGAAATTTTCAGAAGAAACAGAATATGAACAGAAATAATAAATGTTGTATTTAAAAATTCAAAATTAACGCCACTTCCGGTTTGACCGGAAGTGCCATAGAATAACTGAGTATACCTGAAGAAGCCCACCAATCACTCATATATACGGTCCGAATTTCTAAGTTTTATTTTAACTAATAAATAAATGGCGGGCTGACACATGATCTCGTTGACACCCGGTATAACAAAGTTGAAGAAATTAGTACCAATTAAATATCGAAATCAACATTTTATTAAAGTTTTGATAAGTTTTTTAGTTGGGGCCTCTTTCACACTAATTCGTTATGGAAGTTGACCAAGAACTACCGATTTTGTTGATAGATACAACATTCAAATTCAGAATAAATATTGCACAGACAACACAGTCATTCAATTGGCAAATCAGGTAACAAAACCATCAATAATTTCATAAAACGTAGCATAAAGCATTTCAATCGCATTTTAGAACAACACAAATAATACAAGGACATTGAGTTAATGGATTTTAAATAAGAATAAAGCATATTTATTATATTCCCTTATGAAAATCATATCTTATCGACTATAATGCAAAATTGCTAGTGTGAAATGATAAAAGTTAATCGAAATAAGGACACCATCTTCTTCAGCAGAAATATCACTGTGAATATTCGACAAAACCAAATCGAGCAGTCAGTAATTGGCATGAAGCTGTTGAGGAATTTTAAGGGATTACTTATTAATATTATCAATACCATATGGCTTAAATAAAAAGCTGTGTTCCCTATGTATCATCAACTACGACATATACATCTTGTATTAAATGATCCAGACAGAACATATGTACAAATTTGCCATCTACTCGAATACATTTCCTCTCCTAATGATCGACAATAATGCATAAAACATGGAATGATATAAATAAATCTCGCCGAAATGATGTTCTCCGGGGTTCGTAGATCTATCCCCATACACATACATGCCGAATTGCTGGCCGGGGCCACCTTGATTGGAAAAACAAACACATAAATATCGACGGTTCAAGCTACAAATAGACAAATTCGTATATTTTCTGTGTCGAGAGATCTATTCCATACACGGAAAGAAACGTCGGTTTCACAATATAAAATAATGTTAAGTGAATTTCAACAGGGCCCAATTTTTCACAACTTGAATGCCCCATTACCCGGAGACAACGATCTACGTAAACCTCTCGTATAAATCAATAAGCTTTCAATTATGCTCTCCTTTTAGTAAATATAGAAATAATGAGAAACCTTAACATATTAAGAAAACATTCATATACAAGAGGTTGCATAAGGTTTTCACCTGGAGGTGAAAGACCTGTTTGAGATAATCGCAAAAAATTTTATTGTGTAAATTTGTTAATTTAACACAGATATGTCCAATGTTCATTTAAAAGGACGTTTCACGGGTGCCCCTTTTAGTGATTATTAAACTTACGCGTTATAATAATAGATGCCGCCTTGTAATCGAACATAAAATAGAAGTTATATAAAATAGTATTTTGACAGTTTCCAATAAAGAGGTGATTATTGTGGGAGGTTAGAGTGCGAGTAAGAGTGTCCATATGATTTTAGAATTGTGGCGTAAGTATTTTAAAGCAAATTGCTCTACAAGTAGCTGCTCCAAGTGTGTCATTTTAAAAGGGCAGTGGGCACGTATATTAAAAAACTACATATTTTTAGAGATTTAACTACTTCGTTATTTGGAAGAAGAAGATTAAGCCGCCTACTACTGTTTGTGATGATGTCACGGATGTGGATTCCGAGGACGAAGATATTGAGGATATCAACAATTTACTTAGTGCTCAATTGCCAGCAAGAACTGAAGTATTTTGCTGCAAACAGTTTATCAGAGGAAAACTTCCTAGGTGCGATTTCAAGTTTTGGGTAAAGGTTTTGCCGTTAGAAAATGTTGTTTGTTTTGAGCCATATGAAGGTGCCAAATCAGGAATAAAAGAGTGTTTTAGAATCCTTGGCTTGGGGCTCTCCGTAATCTTGAATAGCTTGATGGTTTGACAATAAGCAACTTCCATATCAATTATACTTTGATAATTTCTTCACAACATTGTTTTTAATAAATATTCTTATTAGTCGGGGAATTAAAGCAACTGCCACAATAAGCAAAAGGCGATTGAATGGTCGTCCATAAATTTGAAGAAAAGCCGCAGATTGCATGACTACAAAACAACAGAGAATAAATCAACAATTATTGTAAAGTGGAGCGACAATAGCTTTGTGTACGTTGTATCTAATTTTCATTCCGTCGAACCATTACACCAAGTTTCGATATTTTCACGAAACGAAAAAAAAAAGCGTATCATGGTAGACGAACTTAATCTCATCAAACATTATAACGCATATATGGGCGGTGCTGACTGAAGCGATCAAAATATCAGCCTATATCGTATAGGAATTCGGGGAGAAACTGGTACTTTCCACTTATTGCGTAAATGCATTGCAGAACAAAATACCTGACAACTCCATAAATTCCATGGAGGCGACATAGATCACCTCACTTTTAGAAGGAACATTCCTCTAGAGTTTATTGAAAATAATTGCAAGAAGAATATTCGACAAAGATCAATCTTCATTAATTTAAATGGATAAAAATATATTTCAGACTTGTACAATAATCTTAATTTATGACAGAGTTTTATGATCATATTTAAACGTGTAGTAAATACCTGATTCTTATATCTAAAAACATTAAAGGGATATATACGGAGAAGTACTCTTTATTCGAGACGACACATTGATAAGTTTTATGTTTTAATAAATGCAGAAGTCAAAATACATTTTAGAAGTTTTGTATGCATAAACACAAGGGCTTCAAAGATAGCAGAGCAAATCATGTGCGGTTTTAAAAAACCTGCAAAGAAGAAATAACATTAATATTGTCTGTAGTTGTCTGCAAATCGACATACTAGAAGCAGAGAAAAATTGTGCAGTGGATGCGAGTACTCTTTGTAATACAGTTTTCATAAAGAAAATTCCAGTGGTACATGACGTGTTCCCGATTGTATCCAACAAAGGTATCTACAAAAAGAAGATAAGAAAAACTTTAATCAACGGGAAAAAGAAATATGTAACTAACAATGAGAGAGGCAATACATCCGTATACAAGTGTAATGAAGAATGGTATTAAGAAAAAAGAAGAACATACCCACAGAAGGCGAAGAATAGCAAGTGTGCGTTAACTTCCAATGGACAATTTTTGAGTAACGCCATTTGTATATACAGTAACTGTCAAATGTGTGATATGTGTTTATGTGATTGAGAAAACTTAAAGGAAGTAAAAGTGAACCAGACGATACGAACATAAATGTTAGTTGAAGCGACGTGGCGCTGTGAATCAGTAGCTATCTTTTGTTTTAAATTATATAAGGCCGCGAAATTGAATTGAGAGGGAGATAAATCCTGTCCTTTGAACTAGTTAGACGTACAGATTTTTGAGATCTTTTGCGATTGTAAAAAGGATGAGAGTAGGGGTTTTATACAGTACTACAAATTAATTATTAGTTTTCAATGTATTAAGTTTTTGTTTCTGAAATTTTGGTTTTATTATTGTTAGTAATTTTTTTTCATTTAATAATTTCATTTTTATGTTGTATTATAGGGCTTTTCAAAATGGAGGACATGAATAAAATGGAATTTGACAAATTGTATGATGATCTTACGTAAGTTTTTGAAATGAATATTCAATTTTAAATAATTGATGGCGTAAGGCGTACCCTAAAAGTACTATGTGAGGATATTTGCTTTTAGCAACGCGTTGAGCATCATTAGTTTAAATAATTATTGTCCTGTTAAATTGGATTCATTTTTTTGTAATACTGGGAAGATAGTTAATGGTGTTGAGGGCACTGGAAGTACTATATGCAAATATTTGTTTTCAGTGAATCAGTATTCATCATTAACGATTATTTTAGTCAGTCTTAATCAAAATTTTCAAATAAATAAATACGAATAGACAGGGATGTTCTTGAATGGCGTTGAATGTACTATGTGCGAATAGTTGTATTTAGCGATTGGTATTGGTTATTTTCAGGACATTTTCGTTGCGAAGTTCAGATCATCAAAGGCACTATGTGCGAATGTATGTCTTTGTTGAAATAAAAATTAGCTTCGTATAGGAACGATTATTTTTTTAATCAATTGATATTGTTATATTAAAAATAAAACAGCAAGATAATATCTTTTCTCATATCAGTATAAAAGAAGAATTATATTTTTTTATGTTCTTGTATTGTAAAAGAAAAATTCTTGATATAGCCACATGATAACAATGTTTTGTTACTGTTTTTCAATGAATTTTTTTTATGAAATTTAAACTTTATTTTATTATTGACCTTATCCAAACATAAACGAAATAAGAGACACACCAGAGTAGAAGAAGAAAGATCACTGCGAGAACTCACAGGAATAAATGAAATGCTGTTAGGGAATAGACTTATGATGATATTTAATGCATTCTCAGCATTCATTAAAAATATTTATGCAATTTTTGTAATGCTGAGGTTAAAGCACAACATATTTTATGGCTATACCCAATGTCTGGCAATGCTACAATTAGTCTAATATCAATGTTACAATTGTGGTTGCATTGTTGTAACCACAGCAATATGCAAAGTTGTTTAAAAATCCACAATATAACAAGGCTATTTGAGTGACATATGATTCAAATCAATCTACATGGTGATACGGTACTATCAGTATTCAAATGCCAATTGAAATTTGTTTAAAATTTGAACAAGTATCGAAATTATGTACGAAATACTTGACGCTCTAATGAGAAGCGTCTAAATAAAGATAATTATACGTTATTTAATATCTGATTCAGGCAATTATATCTTGATATGAGTCGAAATTGAATAGTCTGATTGTGAAGTAATTCGTCGTAAAATGACGTTATTGGTGCGATATTATCTGTTGTAAACTAAGAAGAAAGAAGAAATCCGTTTGTGCTACAATAATCATTTTTCGCAGTTTATAGTTTGCAAATAAGATTGAATTAGATGTATCTAGTTAAAACTTCACAATTCCGTGTAAATGCTCTTTGAAACAAAGTATTACCTTATATTTAGATATTATTTTAATTTTTTTTTAATTATCTTGCAAGAATACTATGAAGATACTTTATGTATAAATAAAAAAAAGCGTAGGTATACTGGTAAGACCTTTATATTATAAACTGGTATTATTTTAATTTTATAATGAAAAGAAATTCCTGTAACACAAGAAAATTGCCCCATTCATTTACATAACCTCCAATCCATTATAGGCGATTTATTTATTCACTTATAACAATTTCGTTGCTGCTTGCTGCCACCCTTAAAAACAGCAACGTCCTAATTAAGTGGAAGATAAGAAGCGAGCATCAACTCGCTCCCACCTCTCTATTCTAATACCGCCGGTCCTTCTTCCGCATTCATCCCATCCAGCTTATACGCATTTATATGAATCATGGCGAAATTTAATGGCAAAGACTAATAAATAAGCCTTACAGTTGCGCACTTTCACTTGTAACCGGGTAAATATATTGTCTGGCCGTTGGAATCCCTTAATTGCTCTACGGTCCGTACTCAAAGTGGGTCCTTCCCTCCTCATCTTTTGCCCGTGGCAGTTCTTCTATTCCTACACTGTATTCCTTCATACCTCTTTCCCTCTATTCTGTGTATCTGGTTCCCTCCGGAAAAGGGAACTACCTTGCGAAAAAATGCTATTACTTATCAGACACCTACAGAGATTTCCATTACGGGCAATCTGTAATGGGGAAGTGTATATTTAAGCACCCACTCTGCCCTTATGCAACGTCGTCGCCTGATAAAATGAATATTTGTTGTAGGTGTACGATAAGGACTAATTTAATTCCAAGAAGAAGGGGAATGACTATGAGAACGGTAACTCTACATACTTAATCTGGGCTTAATGCTATATCCAATCGAATTTCAGCACTTAAAATTAATAATAATTGTTTTACAACAGGATATTTGTTTCATTAGATATTTTGAATTATACAAAGTGTTTAATATCAAATGTGCACCATATAGATCATCATCGATTTTGAGTTAAATATTTAAAGGTTAAGGCATCTACCTTCGCTCAAGAAAATTATAATTCTTGAATATTCAACCCAGATTACTCTGTTTTCTAGCAGTGATTCAGTAATCAAGTAATTTAGCAGATAGGAATTTCCAGGTGTGATAGAGAAATAGGTTAATAATAATCAGAACTGCTGGTTTTATATATCGTTTACACTATCAAAATCTTCATTTTATTATTCTTCTAGAAGATCCGTAGATCTATTCTGCAACTGATATTTTTTTATCTTCCTACGACAACGAGCTCCAACTGTCTTGACATCTTTTTAGTTGCCTTCCGGGGGGTGGGGGTCCATCCCTTTTATGTGCTCGCGCCAGTGTTACTATCTCATGAACTCCGCATTTGTAATTCCTAATGCCATCATTTCTTACTCGATTCCAAATAATTTTGCCTGCTATTGTCCCCAGAGTCTTCATTTCGGATGACCGCATTGTTTTTTTGTTGTACTGGAATCTGCTCTGGCTTCGATGCCGTCATGTGTGAGACCAGTAATGACTGGTCTCACACATGATTTACAAATGCGAATTTGCTTTCAATTCTCATGTGTTTATTTTTCCGTATAACATCGCTTAGACATCCAGAAATTGCGGCTGCTTTGTTGACCTGGCTTGCAAGATTATTTGCCAGATTTTAGTGACTGGATATATTTACTCCTAGGTATTGAATTTGCATTACCTGTTTTATGGGTTTATCTTGAATTACCAGCTTGCATCTTACCGGTTGTTAGCGTTTTTTTTGAACTGTTAATTAAATTAGGTTTCTTTGTGAATTTCATTTATAGTAGAGTTATTTCTATGATTTTATTGAATGCGTTTTTTCTGCGCCGTCCGGCTATACTTCCCTTCTTACTTGGTTGGGTTGTTGGTAGTTGGTTTAAGTAAGCTAATTTCCATTGAATTAAAAATTAGTTTTAATTTCAATCTTTTGTTATTCTGGCGTTTTGCCACTGGGTAGTACTTCCAAAAATTCTGTTCTTAATTATCAGTCGATTTTCCGTCTGATTTCACCTTTTTAACGCCATTCTTCAGTAATTTTGTCATTGTTCGCAGTTGTGTCGTTGGTTATTCGTGTGAGTAGGACGGACATTATTCACTTTGCTACGACGGCTGTAAGAAATCGGACGTTCCGTGCGCTAATTCCTCAATTTTCCTGTAAATGGAAGTTTTTCTCGTTTAATTTAATAGTTGGAAAGCCGAAGAATTTTGTGTTAACAGAGTTTGTGGATGTGGTTGGGAGTCTTAATTAGAAATATCTATTCTATATCTATTGTTCGACCACGTGGCTGACGTGGGTCGTTCGTTTCTCTGTTGCTGTATCGATTAGCACGTATTCAAATTTCCTTTTAATTTTCTATTTAATTATAGAATTTTTCTGCCGATTTATTTTTGTGTTAGTGCCGAAGCCTAATTTTTTGTGTTCTTTTCAGGAATTTTTATTTTTAATTGTATGTTCGAAATTTGTAATTGCTCTAGGCACATGTGATTGGAGTTTCTTTCCCGTTTTTCTTTTGCTGGAATGTCTGCAATTTTTATGAGGTATCTTGGTATACGAGGATTATTTACCATTTGACCCAACCGCTTTATGTTCTAACTCTCTATGGAGTTTTCCTTGGTTGACGTTTTCTGGAGTTGGAGTTCGACATGAGGGGGAGGAAAAACTAAGTCACGCAAGACACTAAGACAAGTGTTATCCTTTAATTTCACAGGAGTGTATTTAAACTTTATTGATTACCTTTTTCTTTTCTTTTTGTGTATATTTGATACAGATTGATTTCATGTTTTTCATTGTTGTTTAATTTAGAAATCCAGTAAGTCATGTCTTTTTTTGTTTAATTTAATTCATTTTAAAAATCCAGTAGTTCATAATTAAATTTGTATAATAATTTAATAATAGTTAATTCATTGTAGCTTTATTTTGCCATAATTCTTTGTAGCTTTATTTTGCCTTAATTAATTGTAGCTTAATTTTGCCTACGACCTACTATTGCTGAGGGTAGGTTTCTTTTATCAGTTATGTTTTATGTAAATTATTTATTATATATCGGTCTGACGACTTTTGGTTTTTTTTTATATTTTTATAATTATTGTGATTGCATTTTGAACTTGTTTATTTGTACTGCGATGATGTAAACGGAAGAACACCTCTATCGTCTTTTATATTTTGTTTTACTTAAAAAAAAAAAAGAAAATGAAAGATTTTCAATAGACAGGGGATTGTTGAAACAGTTTTTTTTGTTTGAATCGTGCGGAGGTTGGAGACCATACTTTTCCGGGTAGTCTGCACTCTTACGTAAAGCACGTGGCGCCCAATCATTTTAATTCTTTACTCCCCAACATCTGGAGTTACTTCACCAATGACCAGCTCCACTGGGTGACCGGGTTAAGAGTGATAGATGTTCGTGGCCTATACATCTCAGTTCGTTTCGAAATGGTTCCTCGCCCTATACCATCTGGGTATTGACCTTCTTGAATAATCATTTTAAAATCAATATCGACTATCCAGCAAGATTCGGTAAAACGGTTTCTTTAGCGAAGGGCAGATATTTTGCTTTTTCGGCTGATATACTTATATTGAGCTTTTCTGTAATATTAAAGAAGACAAGTAATTGTATTTATAGAAAATTTTTCCGTTTTCCGAAGGTGTCTAATGTCTTTCCAGTACTCTGATTATTTCTTTTAATCGTACTTAAATATATGAATCAGGCGAATGCAGTGTTCTCAAATTCTATGGCTTTTTCCTTAATTTATTTGATAATGACTATAGCATCTGTAGTAGACCTGTTCCTTCTGAAGACTTGTTGTTCATCCCTAGTTTCAATTCGCTCTTCTAATTAGTTTTTATTAGACTTGTAAGTAACTTCATCTTTGTAGATAAAAGACTAATTCCCTTATAATTCTCTGGCTTCTTTTTTCCTCCCTATTTAAATATGGGAACAGTTATGCTTTTATACCATTCATTAGGTATTTCTGATGTTTCAATTATTCTATTAAATAGGCAGGTGAGGTGTTTTGTTAGTTCAAGACTTCCACATTTGTTGAAGTGGATTTGAAATATTATTTGGAAGTTTATTTGGAATATTATTTGGAATATTATAGTAACCAGGAGCTTTACGGTTTTTCAAGTTGTGCATTGCTTTTTTTTATTTCTTCATGTGTATATGGTTGATTTTGTGATGTTAGTTACATAATCTGATCTCTATTATTTTCTTTTTCTGAGTGGTACAATTGTTTACAATAACCTTCGCATATACGCAAAGTATGGTTTTTGTGTGCACAAATTCGTTTCTTTCTGCTTTTCAACATTTTTCAAATCTTTCTTTGTGCTCCGTGCAAGTCTTTGTCCATACCACACGTGAATCTTCCCAATATTCTCTTTTTTTCTTATTTCTGCATTCACCTTGTTTCAACATATATTCTGTAGTTCTTTTGCGATGTATTACTTTTATATTGTAGGTACACCCTCCGATTTTTTCAACCATCTCTTTAACCTCCGGTACGAAGCACTGCTTCCTTGGTCTCCGAGTGTTAGCGTTAACGCTTCTGGCGCCAAAGGCTTCTCTTGCTGCGTTTTGCATTGCTTTTTGCACCGTTAACAATTTTATTATAGAATTTTGTGGCTTTTATTTATTTTGTTTATCGCCTTCTAAAGTTCGATATAAAATTCATCGGCTTCGTCTTTTAATATTGATGTGTCGGGAGTGTATGTGCTTATTATGTGTAATTTGTCGGTGTTGTAATTTAGAACAACAAAGAGGTTCCTGTCATAGATATAAGTTCTCTTCAATATTCTATCCCTTTTCGATTTGCCGCTGTACACTAGCACATAGTTTGCATATTTCAGGATGCCCTGACCCTTTCTCTTTGCTTCATATAAAACATATACCGATGTTGTATTTTGTTAACTCCAGGATAATTTCTTGATGTTTTCCATTCCAGGTGTTTATGTTCCAGCAGGCCACTCTTGTTAAACATTTAAATATTGTTTCTTCTTTCATATTCGTTTCCGTTCTTGTGCATGGTTTGTCGCCGTTAATTCTTGTTCTGGTTTCGAGCCTGGGCCATCAGTTCTGTGACCCTTTAAAAATTTCTTTACCTCGGACATGTTGCTAGCATTACCAAGGGACCTTCCTCCTTTATCCGAGCTTAGAAGCGGCAGCAGTACTGAGGAGCTACTCAATCTACCCCCCCCCCCCAGATGCTGCAGGAGAAGTTACTATGAAAATCATTTACATTAATTATAAATGGAAATACATATGTATTGGCTCAAATATCTAGAGTTACTTGCGTTAATACCTTTTTCTATAGTTGTATGCATTTTTCCACTACCATATTTTGTACATTTTATTTATTTACTTTGACATTTTTAAATATTTAATTAAATTTATAATGAAGATAAAGATTGACATGTAAAATTATCTAGAAGAGTGAGGATGCATTTATATAGTATTAGTGTCAACATTGAGTTAATGTATTAGTGCTTATATTTTTTATATGAATAAAAGAATCTATGTGAATCATCACTACAATTTACTAGATTTTTGTAATGCTATTCAGCTTCTCCAGTACATATAATTTTATTTTGTTATCATTAGCTGTAAGTTATACGTCGTTTTATTTAAATCTAACTTTAAGTTTATTAACATATTAAAGCTTTTGTGAATCATGTAATTTTTTTTATTTTCCCTGTCTCAGAATAAGAAGGAGTGATTCAAATATCCCGCCAAAACATGGAACACATAGCTTAAAATTTAGTAGACAATTTGACATGACATCATGACAATTGAGGTTAGAAGAACTGTATTAATTTTAACTAAGGATTTAGCTGTTTTGTGTTTGATTTACTACTTTCGTTAAAATAGATGGATGTGCCGCTTTTCATTCTACCAGTCGGAGCAGCAATACGAGTGCACGGCAATTGGAAACAGGAGAGTAAAGTGATAAGCATAAGTAGATGCATACATCTATAATTTGATGAATACAAATCTTTTAACATTCGAATCTGTTCATTTTAGTTTTCCAAAAAAAATTAGAAGAATCTATGGATAAAGATATAGGCCCAATTTGCAAATGAAAGCATAGACTTTGTTCTGAGCGTTTTGAGGAGGATTGCCGTTATAAATATATAATTACTGCACATTTTAGCGAATGTGCTATATCAACATGAAAATTGTGAATCAAGTCTATTTATTATTAAATATTTGTATCAGAGAGCAAGAATGAATCAAACCTTTTATCAAAATGTCCTTAAGAACTTGCAGAAAAGGTTTTGCTTATTAGTTTCTATTTTAAATATCAATAAAGAACTTATACAGATAAATCATTCGTATTACTGCTACAAACCTTGAGGAAGTAAATTCAAGCAACTAGTCTTGGAAATGTGAATCTTACATACAACAGTAATAAATAGAAAAATTTACATCGGTTGAAGTTGTTTACACGAACTGCAAGGATAATTACATATATCTACACATTACTAATTATTATTATTATTCCCTATTAAAATTTATTTATTATGAAAATATATAAAGTATAACAAATATTTATTTCTACTATAGGTATATTGGAAACTAACAATAATTTAGTGTTCACATCATGTTAAAAAGATTAAAAATTTACATGGTCGGCACAATTTTTCCAAATACTTATTGTAACATTTGTAATTGCTTCTGTCAAAAGTTCTCATATAAGTGATATTCTGAAACGGGATTTTTTTGAAGCAACTTCATCTTATGTATCAATTCAGATCCTATATGAAGTATTCTTAATTGCCTATCTTTATCGGTATGGCTATTTAATCGTACAGGTTTTAATCAAAGCTTATCGTGCACTCATTATACTTGTGGCAATCCAAACTTTTTCCCATATTCTCCACCAGATATTTTCACCTTTTTCTATTAGTACAGGTTTCTTTACGTTTGACATATCTGAAATATAACATGTATATGAACATGTGGTAATATAATTAGTATTTAATTATCACTTACTTGAAATTAATGAGTCAATTCTAGAATATGTGTGAGTTGTCCAGTTCATTTATGATATGAACTCATCTATAGTTATTTTTGCGACGATATTAATTGTTGAATGTTTGATTTTTGCACTGACGTACAGTATTTTTGACAGATTCATCAAATTCAAAGTTTCAAATGCATGATCACTTGTTCCTCAGGTCCTAAGCCGTCTGATCAACGCATGCTCATGTTGTACATAAAAGTACGGATTTTATTTAATAACACAATATAGTATAATAAACCAAAGTAAAAATGTAAGAGACTAGGTTATGGCTTGGCTATAAACATAAAATGACGTTTTGTCAAACTTATTTTCCCATGTTAAACTTGCCTACGCAAGAACCAATGAAATACTTTAAAAATATACGCCATTTTGGCGCGATATTTGAATCACTCCTTCTTATTCTGAGACGAGGTATAGTATATAAAAAGGAAAATAATAAAATCAATATTAAATCAGTTAAGAGTTTTAATGTACCTTGCCTACTAAGCAGAGAAGTCAATAATATGAACATTGAGGAAAAAGAGAGTGTTTCTGCCCTTCAGGGAAGATCTCATAAAAGGTTCACAATGATAAAGCAAATAGATTGCGACATCCCTAATCCACGGTTATTGTAGAAACAAAACTATATGAATTTAGCATACCGTTAAATTTTAGTAGTGCCAGCGTGGGCCTTGTAAAGATTGTTTCCTAATATTTATTTATACAATTTCTTTTAGAGGCATTTACAGCAATGTAACTATATCACATTCCATCATTAGGAACAAAAAATGATAAAAGAAAAGAATATCAAGAAATAAAAGGGAGCAGCTCGTTATACTCTCAATGTTTTTTTTTTGTCACAGGCTTATTAAAAGAACATATGTAACTCTCCAATAAAATGTTCTTAATTTTAATATCAATTTGTCTTTGATTAACATACTTCCTCACATTTGGGGTAATTATATTGAAACAGACCTTGAAAAATCAAATCCCTCTGCATTATACTTTATCTCTCGTGAAATGTCTATAAACATATGAAATCTTTGAATACCAGTTTCTATTTTTATGAATGCAAAATAAAAGTTTCAATATGTAGATTGAAGTAGAGGAAGCATTATGGTCTACAAGAGTTAGTAGATTAAGCGACAGGAGTGCATAAGAAACAGGTATCAACCCACCCCAAGACACAACTCCATAAAGCAGCTTTGAATGTATGAATGTAATATACAATATTTTCCTAAATTTAAATGTTCACCCTGATCAATAGCTACACCCTACTTGTACACTCTAGTTAAAAATTATTGGAAACAATAATTTCGTTCAACCTTAATTGAATATGTATAGAAAATTACAAAATTAGTCTTGACTTAGTTTATATGCAGTTCTACCATGTGAATCTTTTACGCAGCACAACTATTTTGTTTAACATCATACAGTAATAATATGGGACCCAAGATAGACCTTTGCGGTGAGCAAATTTTCACATTCTGTGGTAAGTAATAATTTAAATTAATATTTTTGAAGTCAAAAACAATAAAATTGTTTGGGTGGTTGAGAACAATAATTGGAGATTAAACAAAGGGAAGCTACAATTTTGTCTGGGGCATGTAAAACCCTTAAAATTCGAGAGACTTTTTTTTTCAAATTGATCAACTTTTATCATATCAGATATGAGCTGAATCATGACTCTATAATATTTGTGCAAGCCCTGACATTAATTTATATATAAATTGCATGTGCTAGCTTATTGTTAATCTCTTATACTTTATCAGATTAACATCTCCTCGCATTTACAATCTCCGAAGACATCCTATAGCAGAAAGTTAGAAATAAACATTTGCAATAAGTACGTTATCCGACTAAGAAGGAATTTCCTAAATATCTGGATACATAATTATAAAGTACATCTTCGACGTAAGATGACAAATTTTCAAATTTACATACACACATTATCTTGGCTATTTTCCATATGAAACATCGGGATTGAACAACCACCGCGCCCGAGATGCTATACACCAGTTACCAGTATCAATATTTACGTAACTGTTATACACAAACACCGATGGTTCGCTCCTCTACATTATGCCTGCATATTCGGCGAATATATCTGTGTTATAACTAACTAGATAAACAAACACATACATATACGCTTGTAATACAGATACACTGGTACAATCATGTAGTATATATTATATCCAGTGCAGCCGGCACATCATTACCTGTGTGGTGTAAAACAGTTGTATACTCATAGGCAAAATCGTACAGAAATGCTTAAAAGAAATCTTTTAATGTAGGGTAAGTGTAAGTAAGATAGTGATTGAAACTTACAACACTCATCTTCAGTATAAATCTGTAACAAACAGAAAAATGTTTTAAATTGCCCGATGTGTTTAGATCAAAAATACACGAATTAAAATGTATATACGGTTTATTATACTATTATTTCTTACGTTTGAGAATGCGTAGTTAGTGAATATGAACATCGTTTGCAATCACCTTATGCATACATTATTGGCACCCAACGTGGGGTAACACAGAATTATACAGGTAGCCTTTTGGTAAAGCAAAGATATTGCTGAACGATCGATAATTATTACTTATTTGCAATAATACTTTTCATCTACTTCCAGATTACCAAAATAATATTCATAAGTATTTTTGAATATAATTAACTAAAAATAATTGAGCGTACAAAAATGCATTTTAAGTATGTATTATTCTGGGACTCCTGAAAGTTTTGGCTATGAGTTGCTGTACATAGCTATGCCTAAACGACATTACGTGTTCTACTCTATACACATATGTGCGTGAAGTAGAACTGATTGCTAAACTAGAAGTTATTATAATCTATGAGGGCGTGATAACGCACGAATCGTGTACGTATATATGTTATACAAGCGGTTATACCGTTGCTAACAGATCAGATTACCGAGAAATTATATGTATGACAAGTTCAGATATTACTACGTACTCTGAATCTTGTAACTAGCTCGGACCGGGTGCAATATTATTCATCATTTACTGGAGTAGCAAGAACTGTGTAATTAATGCACTACCCGACTGATGCTGTTGTAATTTCTGTTTTCGAGTGAAGCCGAGAGTATAGATTAAAAGTATAAATGAGAAATTATTTGAGCTATTTATATAAAATTTTGTAGAAACCGAAGTTTAGAAACTTATTTTTTATGAGTTTGTAGTGAATTTCTTAATGGTTATTTGTTCCTAACACTTTTATTTAGGCATATTCATTAGTTTTTCTTTTATTAAGCTCTTTACAAGTTAAGTTTAACATTGCTATTTCCCAGTAACCCTAGGAATATAATAAGAATAATTGAATAAGATAGACACTCAACTTCGATATATAATACAAATTTTTATATGTGAGTTATAATTTTCACGATGACTAATTTTAAACTCGGTATTTTGTAATGCCTTGTAAAGATTGAATTTTATTTAGATTTGACCGTTAGAAGCCAACTGTATAGAAAGCATTCGGAAGAAATTAAACAATTTTGATTTTGACAAGTTATAGTTAAATTATAATGTGAGGTTATAAACCGTATATATTAAGTTAGAAACATTTGTAAAAATAAAAATATATTTGTTTTGTCTTCCAAACTTTCGGTATTCACCTTTTCATACAGTTTGGATAGTGGGGTAGGTATTGGCTTTATTTGGAGATCAATTTTGCCAAAGATTAATTGTTGGCGTGAAATTGTGCTAATGCTCTCAATTTTTTTATTTCAGCTGGTACTGTTGATCAATATTTAGTAAATCGTTGATTAATGTCATTGTGTTTGACTATGTATATTTGTATTACGTCTTATATAAGTAAAAGATTTTGTTTATTTTCTATTCATTCTATGCTCAGAAGTCGATCATAATTTCCCAGTTACGTTTAATAAGTGCTTCCTTAAATTGTTGTTTAATCCCATTGAAACATTTGTTACCTATTCTTATAGACTTCTTCTACTTCCTGTTCTGGCTTTCCTGTACCAGTTGCATATAAGAGTAATAGTTGGAGTTTCTGCCGTGCAGAGCAAAATTTTATTTTTAATATTCTGTTGTTGAAATATTTAATGCCTGTGATGTTTTGTTTATTCGAAGAACAAAATTAAACTTATCCCAAATAAAGAAAGAAAATATTTTTTTGTCAGCGTTCTGCAAAAAGCAAAAAAAAAATCTTCGCTTCTTTTTCTTCATTTATTATTCATATCGTAGGGAAAAATTACAAAATTTAGTTAAAAATATTAATATTTTATGTGTGATTAAGTTTTTTGTTACTGTATAATAACAAGAAAAAACTAAATTATAAATTTATATTTTCATGCAGTAGGTGTTGGTGTATTTCTAAACAAGTAATTAAGATTTTAAACTTTGCACGATATATCAACTTAATATTCATTGATTTAAGACATTTTATAAAATCCAGATACGGAACTTTTGCAATAACAATTAATTAGTCCGTAATCGAAAAAAAATCCTTCCAATTAGTACGACCCTAATTCCATTACAAGCGATAAGGGTCGAATGAAACAGGTATCAAAGTGTCGGCAATAAATTTCCAAAACTGAAATGCCCCTTTGTCGCCCGCGATCTCACTCAACATATCGACAGCTGAATCGCGGTAAGTTTCAAAACACCGCATACGAAAGCGAGACGGAAATATATTGGTATATATCCACCGACAAAAGAGAGAAAGCCGAAAACTAGAAATTGAGGAAGAATAAAAGCATTAGGACGCCATCTATCGTGGTGAACCGTAATATTAATAAATGATGAGAATTCGAGATGGACTCAATTATCTTCCTAGTCAAAAGTCATCCATCAGCTGTTTCAGGTCGCATCTCTAGAGATCGCTACCGAGCGCACGAAATACGACGAAGAAATAAATAGTAAATAGGGGCACCGAGAGCTGTCGAAAGAAAGTGGGGAAAAGTAATAGAGGAAACAGACGATATGCTGGCCAAATTGACTACCCTGCAATTAAATAAATGTAGCCTACCTAATATGTGTATATCTTATTAAATTATTGAATGGTTATCGATTGATGAATTTTGAATTCCTTATCATATTTCTTCATTTGTATTAGTTGAGAATATTTCTAGATCTTTTATTTTTTTCTTTAGATAAAATTTTGATTTCATCAAACTTAAAGTATGTTTTGTTTGTATTACTGATATATTTTTCAATGCAGTAACGCTTTTAACATATTTGTGACCATTTATTCCATCTGATATATATATATTTATATTTCATTGTTTGACCTATATCTATACGTCATTACAATCTCCCCAAGGAATTTTGTATACTACATTTGCTTGTTTATAGACATATTTAATGTATATTTAATTATTATTGATATAATTAACCAAAAATTTAAAATAATTATAATTTATATTGGCAACTTTCATATTCCAAGCGCGTAATATTTGAATAATCTTTTTGGTAAATTTGATATTCCTTATGTTAGAAATGTTGAATGTGTAAAATACAAAAAGAATATGACTGAAAACTCCAGAACGTCGTGCTTTTCAGAATGAATCAGTGCGTTCAGGAAGTTACACAATCGCTGAGCTCCGCTAGGTCTAGCGATGTCCTGAACGCGAGTGCTCAGTTCCCGCGCTCAATCTAGCGGTCGACATTTTATTTAGCAAAAATAAATTTGGCTCGATGACATAGTGGCGGTAAAAGAAAGCGACTAAAATTCATATTTGATCTGTATATACCTATATTGAAATATATGCTGCATGACATGGAAAATGCAACACCAAGAATGGGTGCGAATTTTTTGACCAAACTTGGTAGAAACGTATAACTAGTCAAAAGCAATAATTGATTAAAATTTTGTTGCGATAGATCAAGTGGTCATGACACATCTGACACTTCATTCAGTTTTCGCTGACATTAATGTGTGGTGTATTAATTGTTTGTTTGAAATTAATTTCAACGGTTTTGTCTTATTATACCTTTGTTTAACGTGTTTAAAGAGTTTTATTATACCTAGAGTGCGGCAACGTGGAAATTATCGCCAATTAAGCGAATTCGACAGAGGTCGAATTGTTGGTTTGTGAGAAGGTGGTTTTTCATACAGGGAAATTGCAAATCGCCTTAACTGGAACCAATCCACCATTATGCGCTGTTATCAATCATGGACTAGGGAAGGTCAGGAAAGACGCCAAAGAGGAACCGGAGGCCGAAGAAGAACTAATGAGATACAGGACCGCCGCCTTCGCTTAATGGCACTAAGAGACAGGTTTTCCAGTACCATATCAATTGCTGACGTGTGGTTAGGTAATATTGGTCGTCCTGTAACCCTTCGAACCGTTTATCGTCGAATTAGGGGTTTCGGCTTACAATCTTATCGTCCACATCTTGTGTTACCACTTACGGCTCAACACCGACAGCAACGTTTGGAGTGGTGTAGATTGCGACTGCACTGGAACGTGGAGTGGCACAGGGTGGTATTCAGTGATGAATCTCGATTTTGTCTAGGGATGCATGATGGCCGTATGAGGGTCAGACGAAGACGTGAGGAACGTCGTGATATTCAGTTTTGCGTTGAAAGGCATGTGCATCGAGCAGTGGGTGTTATGGTATGGGGTGCTATAGCATATGGGAGTAAGTCTCAATTGGTGTTCATCCAAACCACCGTGAACGCCCAGCGTTACATTGATGAGGTGGTAGAACCCCATATTCTACCATATCTTCAAACGCTCGAAGACCCACTTTTCCAGCAGGATAATGCCCCTCCCCACGTAGCGAGAATTTCTATAAATCGCTTGGAAGAGGCTCATGTCAATATCTTGCCATGGCCACCCAAATCCCCCGACCTCTCGCCAATAGAACATGTGTGGGACATTATGGGACGAAAACTTATGAATTTAGCCAATCCCCCGCAGACACTAATAGCTCTCCGGCATGAATTACAGGTTGCTTGGGACACCATACCCCAAGAGGATATCGACCACCTAGTCGAATCTATGCCACGAAGAGTGAGGGAGTGTGACACTAATAGGGGCGGTTCAACACATTATTAATAAAAATTATGTTAAATTGTGTTAGTCTTTTGTTTTTCTTCTTTGAAATTTTAATCAATTATTGCCTTTGACTAGTTATACGTTTCTACCAAGTTTGGTCAAAAAATCCGCACCCCTTCTTGGTGTTGCAGTTTCCATGTCATACAGTATATTTTAAAGTAGATATAACTAATAATTAAGTAATGTGAAACAGCATACTCCCTTCTAATATGGATCACTAAATTTAATCAAAAATATTAACAGTTGCTACTGAAACTAATGAGCTATATATACAATAATGCTTGTTTATGAGACTTGTTGTCTTTAAATATTTTTGTGTGTTTGTAAAATATATTAAGTACTGCCTTGTTTAACCTTTTTTTCTATGTATAAGTTAATAGCTACATCGTCTATTCGGTAACGTTAATTAGGACTTTTACACAATATCTGCTAATATCAGATTCCAATACGATAAATATTGCAATAATATTGCTTTTTCAACCACAGCAATAAGACAAACACACAATATTATATTTATTTATCAGTTGTATACTCTGCGATTATACATAATTATAAAGTAGCATTCAGAAAATATGTACATCAATTAATTAAAGCTGAAATGAACGACTATTCCCAGTGCCGATAAATATCCCAGTCAAAACGGCTAATATAATAATGTTAATCGTTACACCATCTTCAAGTAAAACCTGGAAATAATCCAACGAATTTGCTAACATCAGATTTCAATAAGTTAAATAGGTATTGGAATAATATTCTTTTTGCAACCACACTAATAAAACAAATACACAAAGTTATTTCTTTGTATTAAATTTATTTAGCAGTTATATATTCTGTAGTTATACTCTTACTACAACATAGCATTCAGAAAATTCATTAATTAATTATAATTGAAATAAATTCTGTTCACAATGCCGATAAATATTTCAAAGAAGACTGCTAATATAATATTCTTAATAGATACATCATCTTTGTCGAAAACTTCCACATAATCCATACAATAATCTATTGTAGAATGTAGTGTTAAATATTTAGATATACTATATATATTACAGTAAGTAATTTACCATCACCTCGGTCCCTATTATGAAATAATAATTTTATATTTGATGTCATACATGGTACAAAGTAATTACACACAAAAAACGATTATTATGTTTTTAGATTAGATTTTAAAAGTGCGTATGTCAAATCTTCATGCTTCGTACCGTAATAATAATAAAGAAATTAAAAAAAAAAAACTTCCGAACACCATATTGTTCGATATTGCTGCTGTCAGAATTTGTGATTCTTCTAAAGTTGTAAAAGTACGCAAGCGCAAGCAACAACTTTAAAATTTACTAATGTGACCCATTCAATGACATCTGGCGCTAGCCACGACGGTATTGGCTTCCAGCGCCGTAACTCCCCTGAACACACGGAATAAGATGAGTATATTGCTGCTTTCTTCTAGGAGTGTGTCGGTGTAGGACTGTTCAATTGTTAGTAATGGTTTAATGGTTTATCGAAAATAATGTAGAATATGTAGATAAAATTGCACCTACATAGAGAAAGACAAAAATTTGTACCACTCCATTTGCATTTCGTTTAAAATTTCTTTTTGCATTATTAAACACAATCCCAGACAAAATATTTGCATAAATATTTTAAAACTTTGTAAGATTGCATTAACTAAAGAGGACGACACTATATTAGTGGAAAATATAATACGGAAGCATCATGTTTCTCTTCATGTCATATTCATGTAGTCAATACATGTAGGAAGGTGACCTATGACGGACCCCCTAACTTCAATCGACTGTAATTGTGAAACCAGTTAAGTTTTTAGAACATTCATTGGTTTAAAAGGAAGGGGTCATAGGCTTCTTTAGTGACCGTTGATTAGAACTCTCAAATGGTTCAATTTTACCAGTAGATAAATTGATTTTCTTTTAAGATGAAAGGGGCGATCATAGGCACGCATCCTCCTATGATGGCCCTCCTCGATAAAAGCGACAGGTAATTAATTTATCTCGAAAAATGATGCGATTTCTTAATAGATACTCACAAATATATTAAAGAAACAAACATTTATTATAAAAGGAACATTTTTCTACTTGCAAACGTCACAAACAAACATTTTAGTTTATCTTGAAACACCAGCGCATTCGGTGTGACACCAGCCTGTGCATGCCTGGCATCTTATCCATGTTTCTTTAGAACGAGACCGAGAAAAAATTTCATTGCAGTACAAACATGCACAATCTGATTTGTCACTAAAATCTCGTTCATTACTTTCTTCGCCACTATTGTCTTCTATTTTTTCATTAATTTTCCTTTTAGCTGCTCTTGCTGTTTTTCTTCGGTCTGTGTCCAATATTTCTTTCTTCTTTTCTTTAATTACTTCCAAGTCTAGAGTGGAGTTGATGACACCTGTTTTACTACGTTTTCTTTTTCTTTTGTATCTCTTCTTGGTGCTCTAGGAAGAGGAGATAACTCTTCAATTTGTTCTATGCTTATATTTTTTACTGAGGTAGTTGCGACGTTTTGATCGACTTCAACTTTGTGCAAGATCTCTGAATTAGCTTTGTTGTTATTATCATCATTCATATTTTCATTTGGCATGTCTTTGCCACGATTTTTTTCCGTCATATTGTCGATTATAGGTTCATGTTTTTCATTGTCAGTTGTTGATGCATGGCCAAAGTCCCAATCTTCAAAAACGTCTGGATCTAGAGGAGAAATTCCAGTTTTTTTAAAAAAACTGATTGCATTGGAGGGTGTAGCGGCCTTCAAGTAAGCATTGTTGAAAAGTTCTGTTACTTGAAATTGGGTAACCGCTCGGCCTGGGTTTCGTTTGAGCCATTTTTGCATTTCTTGGTTGTAGTAGGTTTGAAGTGGTGCAAAAAATCCCACATCGAGTGGTTGTACTCGATGGGAACAGTGTGCAGGGAGACAAAATAAGATAATGCCGTTACTCTTAATGTACTCTAGTACTTCCAACCCCTTGTGACTACTATGTCCATCTAGAATTAAAAGAACTTTATTTTCATTCGAAGGCTTAACATGTTGAACAAAGTGATTCAACCATTTCACAAAAGTCTCAGAATTCATCCACCCATTTTCCTGACAAAATGCAACACTGCTTACTGGTGCGTATCCATTAATTCGGCTTTAAAACGTTTGCGTGGGAAGATAAAAGCAGGAGGACCAAATGTTCCTATTGCGTTCATACAAAATACGGCAGTGTTCGGTGCTACTGGTGATTCCAATTTGTTTGCGTCCTTTTGTTGCAAGAATTTTTTGAACCCTGGTTGGAACTGTGCTCATACCAGTTTCATCTATATTGAAAATGTTCTCTGGTCGAATATTATATTTATCCAGAACTTCTTGAAGAGAATTGAAAAATGATTTAATATTTTCCTTATTAAATGCTTGAGCCCTTTCCAGAGATGTGTGCTCAGGTGTTCTAATCGATATGGTAGGATTTCTTGCAAGGAAACCCCTTAACCATTTTCTACCAGCCATACCTTTATCTCTGTTGAATCGATTATGTATTTGGTGTTTTTCGGTTATCTGGAAAACAAGTGTTCTCAATTCTTCACTCGTGAGTCCAAAGAATCTCGTCTCTAAATTAACAATATGCATCGCAATTTCTGCTTCAGTGTTAGGACTAAATGTAGGCTTATAGCCACCTAGGTACCCCTTTTTACTACAATTACTTTGATTGAGTCTTCTGCGTAGTATAGTACGAGCAACATTAAAAGTTTTAACTGCCATTGTGTACCCCATAACTTTATTTCTTGCGGCTTCAATTGCAGAAACCATATTCTCTTCCTCCCAGAGCTGCCTTTCCTTCTTTTTATTCTAAAACAAAGCCAGTAATGAATATCTATGACTAACGAACAGGTTCCTATGATGGCCCCAGGGCTATAATAGAACTATTGTTTTGGGGCCATCAGAGGCAAACGGGCACTTCCTACTACTATGGAGAAATTTTCTGTTAAGACATTTGAACCTCAAAACTGATGTACCACGTGTACATCAGAAACGCCCAAGAACATAAATGTTTGAATATCATATCTATATCTGCTTAGATTCCAGTGCAATATGCATTTAAAATTACATTACTATTACATCGGCACTTACCAGATTCATTTTTCTCTCACAATAATAAAGCGGAACCATACTCTCACTTACAAAGTTGTATACGGACTATCCGCAACATGCTCTACACATATCGTTGACGAACATATGCATCCCATTATGCCGTCTATTAAATATTATTATAGGGCCATCACAGGCACAGGGCTATCACAGGTTACCTTCCCCTAACATTCTTTCTATATCACATTGAAATGTGTTGAATATGTAAATATAGTCTCATATTCGTAAATTACCTCGAAAATTCAATGCAAGAAATACACTGACCGGCAAAAAAAATCCGGTCATCTTGAAGTATTTATTGAAGCTCATTAAATTTCGTTTTATTTGTCTAAATAAAGATTTAAACTGTTGAATGATTGGTTCAACTAATGGAGTTTAATTTTACTATATTGACCATATTTATACAAGTCGCCTACATATTTCTTGAAATCCACATTAATAAGTTTTTTTTTTTCTTTTCAGTTGCTTAGGGACGGCAGTTTGACAGTAAACAACAATTTTCACGCGTTGACGATGCCTATAACTAGTGCAAAAGTTGGACAAATTATTGCAATAAATGAAGACAGCGGTATATGTCTCGTATGTTAGAAATACCTGGTACATACTATCGTTCAGGATGCTTGGAATCGGTTTCTAGAGACTGGCATATTCGAAAAACGTGCAGGATCTGGAAGTCGAGAATTAACTAGTGCAGTTTGATTATCGTTTTATTGTGTTGAATACATTAAGTGATCGCAAAATAACAGCTGTTGAACTACAACCTCTCTTGCAGACAGTGCGACGGGTTGAAATAAGTGGAAGCACAATTAGGCGAAGATTTGAGGAAAGTTTGTGAAGACCGGCCACAGGACCACAATTGTTGCACAGACATCGGAGAGCACCTCTCCAGATGGCACGAATATATGCGAATTGAAATATTCAGCAATAGAGTGAAGTTTTCTTAACGCATTATTCGCCCTTCTCTCTACGATCACATGTTGGTCGAGAAAGAGTGCGGAGAAAAGAAATGAACGACATGCCAAATGCACCATCTCTGGCCAGGTGTCTTTTTATGGTGGTTCTGTTATGGTGTGGGCAGGTATTTCCGCAGAAGCTCATACAGAGCTCATACGAGTTGTAGAAAAAGGTGCCTTAATCATGAATAGGTATGTCGAAGATATTCTATAAGAAGTCCCATTTACAAATTCAGTTGGAGATGGATTTGTATTGATGCATGCCAAGGCCAAACCACATACAGGAAGAGTCGTTACTGAATACCTTAATGTAATTGGAATTTATAAATTTCTTTGGCCAGCATGCAGCGCGAAACTTAATCTGATAGAGAACCTATGGGATGAACTCCAAAAGCGTTTTGGTCGTCGTCCAGCAATGCCTACAACTTCGCAAGAGCTACGAATAGCCCTTTTAAAAGAATTCGAAGCAATTCCACAAATTTCCTTAACAAATTTGGCAAATTATGAACAATCAGTTGAAATTCGATTAGAAGCTGTTATCTTCGTTTTTTATAATTTAAGTAAAATGTAATTTTTCACTGTTTTTGTTATAATTCTTGAATTAATTGTATTTTTGGTTTTATATTGTCTACTTTATATCCATTTCGTGTGTTCCACATTATACAGGGTGTCCAGAAACTCTCCTGACAAACGAAGACCGGAGATTACTCAGATAATTTTAAGACAATTTAACCCAATTCACCCTAGTCCGAAAATGCTTCCTAAGGGAGCTAGAGCTCTTTGAAGATGGCGCCTTGTAATTATTTTTTTTTAATATCTCCCGAACGCTTCTATTTAGAAAAACAAAAACTAGTATGCTTATTTACCCTTCAGAGATGAATCGATTCCATCAATTGCGAATTTCTAGTACCGGTCATAGGCGTCCGTTTTGGGTAGGTAAACGGTTATTTTAACACATAACTTTTTTGTCTTTAACTTTTAAGCATTTGTGACACTAGATTATTAAATTTTCAGGTATTCTAGTACTAAAAGGTACTCTTATTTTAAGTCGGTAGGATACACCGTTTTCTAGAAAAATCGATTTGAAAATTTTTCGTTTTTTCGTCATTAAAATTCAATTTATTATGTACACTCTTATTTTTAGCGACGAAGTTGGCTAGGACTATGAAGGCTTGGATGAAAATTAATTTAATAAATCATCTTTTGTTTCAATAAATGCAGCACACAATTCGTAAAAAAAGTTTGGCAAAAGAAGCAAAAATCAATTTGATACAAAATTTTAGCTGAAGGTTTTTAAAAACAAAGTATTTATTACAATGAAACCAAACTAACAAAAAAAGAACAAGTATCAAAGGTAGATAGTTACAAAAGATGCTCGATGTGATGACCATTAGTGTCTATGCATAAATTTACCTTTTTGCTTAGAGAACGCCGAATTCTTGCAAAAATTCAAAAGTTATTTCTAAATTCGTTGCAAGCATCTTGTATCCTTAGCCAGAGTTGTGCACGATTTTATATCGGAACGGAATAAACAAATGCTTTTATGTATCCCCAAACACAATAATCGCAAGGATTCAAAGCCGGCGACCTTGCTGGCCAAGCAATTGAACCGCCTCTTCCAATCCAATGGTCTTCGTAGTTATTATCTAGAAAGTCTCGTACATTCCTGCTAAAGTGGGCCTGACAGCCGTCCTGTAGAAACCATAAGTTTTGCCGAATATTTAAACGCACCTCATCTAACAAATCAAGTAAAATATTTTGCAGGAAATGTAAGTAATCAACACCATTTAAACGAGCAGGTAATTCCACAGGTCCAAGTAGATAATCCTCAACTACTCCAATCCAGACGTTTATGCTAAACCTATGCTGATGCTTAAATTCTTGAACAACGTGGGGATTGTCACGAACGTACGAATAATAGTGTGCATTATGTACATTAAAAATTCCATTTTTTGAGAATGAAGCTTCGTCACTAAACAAAATGTACCTGAAAAAATCTTCATCTTGATTTATCTGATTTTGTAACCATCTAGCGAATTCTACACGAGGAGGAAAAAAATCTCCTTCTAGCAGTGCTTGCACCTTTGTAAAATGAAAAGGATATAAATTTTCTTTGTGTAAGATATTTCCTACGGAAGATTTTGAAATTATGGGGTACATGGCAGATAGTCTTTGAACGCTAATTTCTGGATTTTCCTCAACTTCCATTAAAATAACATCTTCATGTTCTGCTGTTACATCATTATGTCTCCCTGTTTAATTTTTTTTTGGGACCACTGAACCTGTTTCTCTTAATCGTTGATGAAGAGCTGTAAATGTTGAGTGAGTGGGATGCTGACGATTGAGAAATTTTTCAGCGTATCTACGTTGCGCTGCTTGAGCGTTACACCTCGTTTCGCCATAAACTAAATGCATGTCGGCGTATTCTTCATTAGTAAAAACCATTTTTTTTTAAATTGAAATCGTTGTGTTTGCATGCTACAAAGTAAAAAATTAAAAGATAAACTTCGCGAACTGACAACTTGACAATTAAAAACGTAGGTTTTATTTCTGTTGGCAGTTCAGAGCGAACTAGTGCAAAAAATAATAAATTGAATTTTAATGACGAAAAAACGAAAAATTTTCAAATCGATTTTTCTAGAAAACGGTGTATCCTACCGACTTAAAGTAAGAGTACCTTTTAGTACTAGAATACCTGAAAATTTAATAATCTGGTGTCACTAATGCTTAAAAGTTAAAGACAAAAAAGTTATGCGTTAAAATAACCGTTAACCTACCCAAAACGGACGCCTATGACCGGTACTAGAAATTCGCAATTGATGGAATGGATTCATCTCTGGAGGATAAATAAGCATACCAGTTTTTGTTTTTCTAAATAGAAGCGTTCTGGAGATATTAAAAAAAAACTAATTACAAGGCGCCATCTTCAAAGAGCTCTAGCTCCCTTAGGAAGCATTTTCGGACTAGGGTGAATTGAGTTAAATTGTCTTAAAATTATCTGAGGAATCTCCGGTCTTCGTTTGTCAGGAGAGTTTCTGGACACCCTGTATAATAGAAATTTCTAATGGAATTAATAAACGTGTATGTGTGTGTGTAAACTTTTTAAAGTGGCCGTTTTTTTTCCGGTCAGTGTATATTTAGATAAATACATAATAGACTATATAACTATAAAATAAGTCAGTATTGTAAAAATGCTGATCGTGTTTAAACAGTTTAAAGATAAATTGGCAATTCAAGATTTAGTGAGAAGACTGTATCATACAAAGCAATGGTATTCTAAATAGCCTTCCGTCGTTAGTTTGCAGAAAATACTGGGAAGGAGTCTCTCCGGGACAGATTGATAATAATCGTACGAAAATGATATACAACATGTGTGATATTATGGGTTTGACATTTGGCGTTACATTCTCTGCCGCCCATCGAGCGATCGAAAACCATGCGATCCGCCTATACGGGACTCTGTGTTTCGATATGTTCGATTCTATAAAAATCGTACCGTTCGAAGTCTAAAAAGGCCGAATCAAGGGCAATAAATTACGAAACATCCCCTGAATGTTTTGCAATTTGAATTTTAAAACAGCCGTAAATTTAGTTCGTTTGTCGAACGTAGGTACCAGCAGATATCTACGCAAATTGAGGTTACCTTATTGGTGTACGTATTTTATTTTAAACTGAAATGCTCTGATAAAGGTTGCAGGGATAATATTGATTTAGGACATTGTGTTGCTCGTATTTATCTTATAGAAACATATGTATAGAGGAGTTTTCGAAACTTAATTACGCAGCAAATAAATTAATTCCTGCAATTGTTATCGGAAATAGGTGTGCTGAAATGAAAAGGACAATATTCATTAAATTTAATTGGAATATGAATTAGTAAACTCAACAAAAATTTGTTTTGGGTTTTACGATAATAATTTTAAGAAAATGAACCATATAAGTCGACACTTTTAAACAACTCTAGTCATTAATTTATTCTGTATTATTATTAATAGTAAACATAAAATTAGATTATATCTTGCAAGATAAGCTACCAATTTAGTTATTTCTGCGTGATAATTTTTCTTTGTTTTATGTGTCACATAACTCCTAAGTCGATAGTGTTTGGCATGTGGGAAAGTTAGATGGCATCCCTGATAAATCAAGGATCTCCTGATGGAAGCTACACGATTTTGAGGAAAACAACCAACCAAGAGGAAGATATTGGAAAGCTACATGCCATTCTGACCTAGAAAAAATTAATCGAAAAGGGAATTATCGCGGATTGTTTTTTTTTAATTACATTTAATAATTATGATTATATACAGAAAAACAAAAAAAACCACAAGGAATTAATGTTTGAGATGCAGTTTTAAATGTATTGTTGTGTTATCTGAATAGCGTTTTCCCTATTTTTTACTTTTTCATTTTCAAACATATAAAATAATATACATAATTTGTATTATACATTAAATAATATTAATTTTTATAAATATTACAAAGACAGCCCGAATAGAAAATCAAGGGCAGGCCACAGGCACCGCGGGCAGTCAACAAAGAATTGACACAAGTTCTCCCACCACTACAACGCACAAGAGCGCTTCGATTGACGGTTCACACAGTTCTCCAATTGCAAAGCGAAAACGATCGTCCAGAAGAAGATGAGTGCGATCTTATTGATACGTCGCCCAAGCAGCGAAAGCGGTCCCTCCTGGGACTATAGTGCAGCAAATATAGCGCTGTTCCAAACCTGAAAAAGTACAAGGTCTTATACAGCTTGTGTAATGAAACAATTGATATAGCTAGTCCACAATACATCAGAATTGCAACGTCGCATACTGTATCTTCGCTATCGCTGTCTTTCGTCGCGCACCTAGTAGGCCCACAAAATACGACGTTGCAATGTTTACTTGGTAATATCAAGTATTTCATTACACAACCTGTATATATTGGCTACGTATAATTTATTAGGTACTTGTACGTTCTGGCTCCATTTGAAGGTGACAGAAAGTTTTATCGCACATTTGGGCGTTAATATGTCGTAGAATCTTTCTACAAAATTTGATGATAGCGCCATTTCGACTATTTTTCTATAAAATTTCAATTTTAGTTGAGCTCTGCAGAGGGCGCCCGAATAGCAAATGTATAATGCTGCGTAGTGGCACCATGTACTATAATATATTTGCAAAGATTTAACGCAACTACCTGGGCACCTCACACACCGAGTTATTCTATCTAGTGTAGCTAATGTGCAGGCATATTAAGTGAAGATGGCAGAAATGATTTCTTTTCTTTACCTATATGCATAGCATTTCATGTTTATTTTGTAATTAATGTGTACATATATGTAAATAACCAAAGTGTCATTGGAACACGTTGACCTATATTTGCTGAATGAGTTTGTGTACGTATTAATTAATATCACAAGTATACATTATATACATTTATACGTAAACGAATATGCACATATGTACGAGTTGGGATACACAGCATACACTTAGGTGTCATTATCAACAGCGAACGCACAGGCACTTGTTTCGGCCTCTAAGGCCTCTTCAGTGTACGTGGTGCTGCTGGCAATGATACACAACTAAAATCGTATCTTATGTCGGCTGGACCTTAAAGGCCGAAACACGTGCCTGTGCGTTCGCTGTTGGTAATGACACCTAAGTGTATGCTGTGTATCCCAACCCGTTCATATGTGCATATACGTTTACGTATAAATATATATACCGATAGGTCCAGCTCGGAACGGGCCATAGTCAGCACACATAGCATTACGTCCATACGTATATTGTTGCCTATGTATGGCCCGTTCCGAGCTGGACCTATCGGTATATATGTATACTTGTGATAGCAATTATCTGTTAATGTACATTACACATTCAAGTATTTTATATTCCATTTACTAATTAATAAACAAGTTAAAGTCCTATTTTTGCAATCCGATCTGAGAAAAAATACCCGTTTGAGCAAAGCCACAAGTTCTTCTTCTTTCACGAGGCATTAGAATTATTTAAAGTACACACAAAATAATTACTGTTGCACTCATACACGTTGACAGGTGGTAACGGAAGATTTGGGCATTCAATAGTGGACATCATCTGCCGTTGTTATCTGCCAACTCCGAGTGAACAAGGTTGCCCATCCGCATAGGCGTAAGAGCCCCCAAAAAATATCTATTAATTTATTAAATTATATATATATATCACTTCATTTAATTTTCTTTATCATAATTTGAATTACTAAATTTCAGGATATGAATAGAGAAATAAAACAGATTAATTTCTAAGCATTTCTATTAAATCATTTCAAATATCCTTTTATACTATTCCCTCATTCCGTTCGCTTCTTAAGCGAGAGAGTAACATGCACTTACATATACGTATCCCTATAGCCAGACAATGTGATGAATTCCAATACGAGAAACGATTGCAGAAGGAAACGTAGACTTCGATAAAACGAGAACGATCAGACCCTCGACTAATATCTTAAGCCTTTATTATGCAAATATTCGATTTATCCGGTAGATCGTCCGGACGTCTCATTACAAGCAATTCAATCGGCAGTTTTGATGAAGTTAGAGCGCGCATCGTGAAAAGTAGACAGTAGAAAATCTTTCCGACTCCCCATTATGAAGGTACCTGCTTTAAGCGCGTGTGTGTTAAAAGAAAAGGAAAGCTGCTATCGGCCCATAAGGTAGAGACGAGAAGAAAAGATGACGATCATCGTTTTTAAATGGCTACTGCTACGCGAAAGGTACTATGTAGGTAGGTAAGTGTCGCAGTGAAAGGAAGGCATAGGGATGATACGAAGACGACGAAATTGCTTTTAGACCTACATAAAGTTGTAATTTCCACAAGAACTGTAATAAAGCGTTTTCAAGAGGAGTTAAGAGTGGATTGGTGAATCTGAATCTAGAGCATTTCGAAAAGAATACTTTTATTTACTTTTACTTATTTGATTGTTTGCGAAGTACAACAAATAATTATTACATCCTTTGAGTGAATGTAAGTAATATAAATGCGCATATTGTATAAAAATTTGAAATTTATGATTATATTCTTCTCTAGATTTTTACGATAACATATTCTTTAGCAAACATGAGAACATATTTATAAAATGTCACTTTCGGGAGTCATTCTTTACTTTTAGATACATGCAGATTTTGCAAATATTAACCATTCTATACTAGAAAGAAGAATACAGGAAATAACCAGATTTTTTTTTATAAACTTCTAGCAAATGATTATCCTAAAATGATTTATGGAAAATATAAGTGTAAAGATTTTAATTGCAACAACTTTTGTGTAACATATTTAAACCGAATATACATTTAAGTAGTTGTCTGTGGCCAACGCCGCATTTATAATTCCTTTTTACTCTCTGTTTAGGCCACTGTCTTACGCTTTCAAGATAATCATGATGAAAAAAAAAATTTTTTTCTTAACAAATTTAGACAGTTGCATAATAAATCGTTTTATGTCCTGCTCTTTGTAAGCTTTGACATAACTCATCAAATCTAGTTGGGAAAATGTGGCTTTTGGAGTACCACAGGTTTTCATAGTGGAGCCGGATTTATTTTTACTAACTACATACTTTGCTTAAAAGTTGAAATTAATCAAGATGTTTACAAATAATTAAAAAAAATAAAATGAGAACGAAATCCGGGCTTTCTAGGAGGTGCAAATTTAAGAAACATTTCTTAACCCATATCAAATAGATTATTCCAAAGGTAATTTTGCCAAATGTCATTGCTTTAATTTGTTTGATCAAATTTTAGCGCCTCGACTGTATGTTCACATTTTTAAATTCTTATGTGAATTAAATGCGCTTGCTTTGAAACTACTCGGATATAGTGTGTGCGACCGATTAAGCAGTTAGAATCCCAGGAAATGATAGAAGACTCTCTTTTAGTCTTGAGCAACCGATAAATACGGTTTGGCTAAAAAATTATTGAACATTAGCGGTATAGCGCTAATCTAAAACATTTATTTGTGTCTGATGCTGTTAGTATCGATATTAAGTTTGTTGCTTTCTCATTGTAATAGATTTGGTTGTTGCAGAAAACACTTGAAATAAAACAACGTGTTTCAATTTCCAAAAATTGTATTAATAAAAATACGACATGTTTCGCTAACACAGTAACTTTATCAAATATATAATACCAAATAAACTAAGATGCTAGTTGAATTTATAATATTTGTCAACATTGGAAGGGGTGGTTTGTTGAATAAATTTAAAAATGGGAAAATACATACGTCTAATTAATTATTGGTTTTTTTAATAATAAGTTTGCGTTTTTAAATTTTTTGATTCCTAAAACCTCTAAATTATTTAAATAGACACTTTTATTTAGTGTATACAATATTTTAAAATTGTCAAAAGTTTTGCATAATGAGAGTCTGTTTTGTTATTCTGAAAGGATTTCATGTGTTCTTTAATTGTAGTATTAATAGACCGGGCTGTTTGACCTATATAGAATTTTTGGCAACTTCCACCAGTTCAACTCATGGACTCCCAGTTTTTCCTGAAAAATCTGGAGTCTATGTGTTGACTCCCGATTTTTCATGAACCGTGGGAGTTGCCAAAAATTCTATATAGGCCAAACGGTCGGTCTTTTAATGCTAGAATTAAAGAACACATGAGGTGACTTGTAAGTACATATTGCTGTAACCTCAATATAACAAAATTGCATAAATATTTTAATGAATGCTCAGAGTGCATTAAATATCATTAAAATCTTCACCTATAAATCTATTCCCTAGCAGCATTCGATTTATTCCTGTGAGTTCTGGCAGTGATCTTTCTTCTTTTACTCTGGCGCGTCTCTTATTTAGTTTTTTTTTTATTTGGATAAGGTCAATAACAAAATATATTTTATTTTTCATAAAAATATTTATAATCCTCTTTATTTTTAATAAACAACATAAAAAAACAGAAAAACATACTTTTTTTTATATATATATTGATTTGAGAAAAATATTATCTTGCTATTTTTTTCCTTAACATAATAATATTTATAGATTCAAAAAAAACTAAGTTTTCCCATACGAAGCTAATTTTTATTTCAACAAAGACGTACATTCGCACATAGTGCCTTTGATGATCTGAAACTTTGCAATGAGAATGTCTTGAAAATTACCTATACCAATCGTCAAATGCAAATATTCCCACATAGTACACTTAACAGATTAGCGCTTGCCCATCAAGAACATTCCTGTCTATTCGTATTAATCTATTAGAAATTATTTTTTGATCAAATTTTGACTAAAATAATCGTTATTGATGCCTAGTGGTCCACTGGAAGCAAATATTTGCATATAGTACCTCCAGAGCCCTAATTTTCCGACGGCTTGGAGAGACTGGAGCACCGTTTGAAAAAGTGTATTGATCTTCGAGGAGACTACATCGAAAAATAAAAATAAAAAACCACACCATCGATTCTGGAAACATTTCATGTCGCCGTGGTAGTAAAGACATTTTTTTCTGTATATTTGATAATTTTCAAGTAAATTTTTGTCTGCTCCAGTTGCGTTTTCTTATTTTCATTCTTTCCTCTTCAAAGAGTTAACCAATAAAACTTTCTCTTTTACCCTAAAATTAGAACTACGTCCTTTTTTCCTGCTTATTGCAGTGCTCCTCTTCAGCGCTTATTAAGTAGTACTCATAATTCAGCTTACAATTGCACATATGTGAAAATGATTATAGTTATTATAACAAATATATACACCTCAACCAACATTAAAACATACAAATTCCCCAATTTTCCCTAATAACTAATTGTTGCCTAACTAAGAATTAAAATGGTTTACTGGTTTATTTACTTTATCTTTTGAAGTTTGTTACTTTCTTTATAATAAAAAAAGGAACTGGCGTCCAAATTTGACTAAGTGTATCGAAACTAGATCGTCACCCTGCGACCACATTTCGAGATCTGACCCCGATAGGCTTCAGGCTTGTGTTTCCTACTTCTATGAGACAGTAGGTTGTTACCAAGAAGGATAGAAAAGAAGGAGAGAGCATTGACGACCAAAAGTGATGCTGGGAGGGATATGTTTACATCCGCTTTGATGGGTCATTACCTGCCTATTTGTCTAATATATATTTTGTTTTTTATTCTTTATTATTGTAAATTACAAACTTCTTATATTCATATATAATTTATTTTTTATTTAACACCTTCAAAACTATCATTTGTTGTTAATTAGTTTAAAATTAAGAATTTTATTATTTTCTATTTCATTTTTTACTAAGAATTTAGTACCTACTTAGTATTTAAAATGATTTGATGTACCGCCTTTCATTGCACAAGTAAGAGTAGCAAGGAGAGTGCAAGGCAATTGGAGGCAAAGAAGAGGAAAATTATAACTTTCGGCAGCTGTAGGTAAGTATATGTAGTTATTAATTTCATTCATAATTTGCTGAATATAAGTCTTTTAACAGTGAAAGTTGTTGATTATAGGATACCAAAACAGTCCATTAGGAGGAATCTGTGGATAAAGAAAATACATAGGCCAAATTGAGGTCCAAAGGAGTAATATACATTGGTCTAAGCATTTAGGGGAGAATTGTCATTATAAATACATTCTAACTACTATAATATATCTTAGTGAAGTACTATATAGGATGATTATAGGATACCAAAACAGTCCATTAGGAGGAATCTGTGGATAAAGAAAATACATAGGCCAAATTGAGGTCCAAAGGAGTAATATACATTGGTCTAAGCATTTAGGGGAGAATTGTCATTATAAATACATTCTAACTACTATAATATATCTTAGTGAAGTACTATACAAACATAAATTGTGAAGTAAGTCCATCATTTTCTTTGGTTGAAGTGGAACTGTTTATTAAATATTTGTACAAACGAGTGAGAGTAAATCAAACCTTCCATCAAGAGATCTATAAGAACTTGACGAAAACTTTTAGATATTATTGCATTGTAAAAAAACATAAAATAAAACCTCGTATATGTAAATTCAAGCAACTAGTTAAATGTTGAAGTATGTAGATATAATAGTAATAAATATATAGTGTCTGAAACTATTGAAATAAAATTCTAACAAACAGTTTTTGAGAAAAACGCTCGGACATGTCAATTTTGGTTTTAAAAAACACATCTTTTTTATCAACTAAATTTTTCGATCGTCTTTTGCTTTTGATTTATGACGTCATTGAATTTTTTTTTAAATTGCAACCCATATTTTTTTCGATGGATTTGGATAGAGCTTGAAATTCTGAATACAGAAATATGTACAAGCATGACCCAGACCTTGATAGTTTCTGTAATAAGGGACCTTTAATCCTGAAAGAGGAAAACATTGAGTAAGCTTCGAAATTTTTTATTACTATGCGAACTGTCACTTTTGACGCATTACTCTATTACCAAAATGCTACGATATTTAAGTTAAAAGCAAAGTCTAGAAATTTTAATGATGAAAGGAAATGGAAAAAGATGTAGAACTCAAGATGAAGTTTGCCAGCTCTTTAACATTAAGTATCCAGAACTGGAACCAATTACAAGAACAGCCGTATCCAAGATTATAAGAAAATTCGAAGATTTCGGGCATATAAGGAATCTCCCTAGATGTGGTCGACCAAAAGTTTCCGAAGATGTTCAGTTAGATGTGCTACTGGACCTGCAAGAAAATCCCCATAAAGCCACACAAGAGGTGATTGCAAATTATGAAATCAGTAAATCTTCGGTGTGGAGGACATTTTAAAAGTATAAATGGCATTCCTACAAGGCAGTTTTAGTGCCTTGTAATTAATGAAGACGATGCGGATCGCCGTATGGAATTCTGCGAGGATATGATGGTTCGATGCACAACCCATCCCGAATTTGTTTTGCCATAATGGAGCAGTAAATCGGCAGAACTGCCGATACTGGGCTCCCCAAAATCCTCATTGGATGATAGAGGTCCACACGCAGTTTCCACAAAAGTTAATGTTTGGGCGGGAATTTTTGGAGATCGAATTTTGGGACCATTTTACATAGAAGGGACGTTGACAAGTGCTAAATACTTTTTTGAGGCATGACCTGACACCCGCTCTTGCGATGCTTTATCCCAATGAAGAAGATCCAGACTTGCCAAATAATAACTTATGGTATCAACAAGATGGAGCGCCTCCACATTTTTCGTTAGATGTGCGAAATTATTTAAATAAAGTTTTTCCCAATGGTTGGATTGGTAGAAGGGGGACAATTGAGTGTCCTGCACGGTCCCCCGATCTTACCCCACAGGTAGTCCCTCTTTTGTGGGGCTACCTGAAAAGCAAGGTTTACTTCAATCGGCCAGTTACAGTTGACGATTTAAAGAACAGAATTCGGGCCGAAATTAGAGCAATTCGTCCAGAAAGCCTCCGGAATGTTCTACAAGATTTCGAATATCGCCTGGGATATTGCCAAGAAGTAAATGGGAATCAGTTTGAACATCTCATTTAGTTTATTTATGATAATTAGATTGCTAACTCCCGTTTCTGCAGTAAAATAAAAAAAAATTGATAAAAATTTATTTATTTATTCATTTATTTTTTATAGTTGAGTTGCAATTTAAAAAAAAATCCATGACGTCATAACTCGAAAACAAAAGGCGATCGAAGAATTTAATTGATACAAAATGATGTGCTTTTTAAAGCCAAAGTTGACCTATCCGAAGGTTTTTCACAAAAGCTGTTTGTTAGAATTTTATTTCAATAATTCCAGACTTTTGAAACGCACCGTATATGTACATAAATCTACTGCTGTGTAAGTACTTTATATTATTGAAAACTTAAGTACGTACACACATTGTTAATTATTATATTTCAGTTTTACATAGAGTAAATATTGAGTGAATATTACAGTTGAATAACACACATTTCTATGCTTGCAGAACTATTAATTGTTCTGAACGTCATCTTTAGAAATAACATTTTCATTTTAATTGTGTATTGAAAGTTTGCGAGTAATTCATGGGTACTAACAAATGTTTATTTTTAGAAAAATCTATAATTGTTTTTTTAAATTATAATTATTAGAGAAGTAGTTTTCATTTATAAACAATTAAAAAATAATAATATACGAATTTATATAATTTAATATAATAATAAATTTTATTACTTCACTTTATTTGTCAAGAAATTGACATTATGCGCTCTCTATATATCTTACTTATTCTAAGGTTGTTACACAATTAATATGATTCTGTTCGAAATTACTCCCGTTAACAACCATTTTAAAAACTTATCGACTGGCCTAAGATGAGAATGAAATTCTTTTATTTTTGTAAAAATTATCCATTTTAATATTACAGATTTCGCGAAACCTCAATATCTATCACATTTACAACCACTAAGGCAGCATAATAATGAAATTGATTACAAAATTAAAGCCTTAATTGAATTGAATTTTAATTAATTAGTGATCATAATTACATCACAATACACGAACTTGATATTATTAATTTTCGAGTTCCTACTTGTGTACCTGTTAATCCCTCTGACAAAGCGAAGCCGAACACGTGACATCTTCCACCGAATCAAAGGAGATAAATCAGGAACCTTCTATAGCAACAGAAACGTTATTAATACAAAATTTGCAAGGTTACATTATACAAATTTCCTCTGCCGGTATAATTTGGAAGGCTTCCGGATCCCGTCTTGCCATTATACACTTCGTAGAATCGGACCCGATAGCATTAATTTATTCATGAAGCTGATCCCGAGAAATTAATTAGACGTAATTAGAAAAACAAACCGGGTCCAAATGCCCTGTCATCTTCCACTTCCGGCGTAAAAAATTACAGCCGATTTATGCCTTTCAAGAAGTACAGGAAAGCGATGGTGTCCGATTAATAAGGGGAAGCGCAGAAATGAAGCAGTATTTTGGAGATGTACGGGAACAAATTAGATTCGACGTTGAACATCGCTTAAAGTCAGCGGCGAATTAATGAACTAAAGTTACAGTAGGCAACACTGGTATGTGTTTAACAAATTATACACCCCTTATTCTATTATTCCCAAGTAAAAGAAATAATATTATTAACTTAAGTCAGTTGTCTCTCACACAATTAGAATCTGAGTTAAATAATTTCTTGAATTATTTGACTTTAAACATATTGTACTGTTACAATTTACTTTGAATTTTTATTGTGTACCTGCTTATGTACAAACTATTTTGAGATACCCCGTATACATATCATGTTCTTGTAACCTGTTTCCTTGCTATTAGTTACCCCTGGGTAATGTGTGTTGAGAATCTCTATTTTTCAGTTACGAGGAATCAATTCCTTGTTTTATTTTGATTCTTTAGTTCAGAATATTAATTTTACCTTTTTAATAATTACTAACCCATGGTAGCATACCATTATTTGATTTCTTTCTCGTGACGAATTAAATAATTATTGAGATCGATGTCATTGATCTTATCGTCTAGCCTATTACAGCTCTCTAGTGGCCAATGGAGCCAGTGCAAATTTCGCCGATCGTACTTGTACGAGTCCCGTATCTTTCTGCCGTGGTAACGCTGGTAGTCCCCCTAGAGATAGCGCGTTGTTATTTAATTGTTTAATTATATGTAAAAATCTTTTACTTTACTTCAGTCGTATAATTTTAAGTTTTGTAGAGAAATTATAATTTGTAAATTATGGGTTCCGCTTTGAGATTGCCGTTTGTTGAGCCAGAATGGTTGTTTCAGTCCTAGTTCCACTGAATTTTTCCTTGGTTAAAGTTGGTTTTATGTCAAGATTCTTCTAGAATGTTAATTAATCGTTCCTTTTGGTATTTCGCTTTCGTCTGATCAACACCTATTAATAATCGCAGAAGTAGCACCACAACTTTACAGTCATACTTGTGCAAAGATTAAGTTAATATATTTGGTGTACCGTTGAATTGCCCACCTAATTGTGGAATTAAATATTTCTTTGCAAAGCGTGTTTTGTTGATGTATAATTTTTCAATCTCATCGAGGATTATTTTTTTTTGGTGACTGGAGGCTTAATCACTGCTGTAAGTAACTTTATCAATTGATTATGTTAATCCTAATATCGTTGTGTTTTTTTTGTTCCTTCTTTGTAGTCTGCGTTTAATTCACGGCCATTTTGTAATGGAAGATCTATTTAGTTTTACGTATGGCATGAATTACCGTTACCTTCGGCCATTTTGAAATTAGGGAATCTATTTTCTCTGGTGAAGATTTATCGTGGATGTTCCTCCTATTATTTGATGTCGAAGCCCTTTGGAAACAGCTTCCGAACGTGCTGGTAGTAGCAGTTACCTGGAGAAAATTTCTGGAACACGTGATTTGGATTTCTGTATGTTACACTGTTACTAGTATCTTGTCTGTGTGAAGAAACAGGTATTTCAACTTAATTTTCCGATAATTAACTGTATTTCGTCGGTGTGTTACACTGTCAATTAGTGTGAATTAGATACAGTCAACTGTATGTATTTTACAAGGATGTGTTAAGTACTTCCGAGTTGCTATGATTTAGTGTCAAATATTAAGCGTGACACTTGTCTAATTTATTATTTCATGGCATCTAAGTCCCAGTGCTTTTGTATTCATTCAACTAACGTATAATTGTAATAGTAATCTTAGCCTCCTATTGAGGTTAGGAGACAAATTCAACCTGTTATATAGTCGTTTTTTTTTGTAGATAACTTTGATGGTATCTTGGGTGTGTATTTGAATTGTCGCATCCTGAATTTTCATTGTATAATTATATCGCATTTAATTTAGTATTTTGTGCAACTTTTTTTCGACCTAAGAGTGTGAATTTTGTACGTTATTTATCAAGTTAAATGTAAATCACGCGATAACATTTGTAAAGCAAAAGATATCTTTAGCTATTATTATTGTTTACCACCTAGAATATAGAGCAAAGTGTCAAGCAGCTTGGAGTCGGCCCCTGATATACAGGGTGTGTCATTAAATTTTGGATAGGCATTGCTGATTTCGACCAGGCTGTTCGACATTAATAGTCTAACTGGCTTTACCTTGCCATTGTTTAACCTCCTTTGGTTTGAGTTTTTTTTCCTTGTATTTAATTTTAAGTCAAGGTTAAGTCTCATGCAATAGAAACCATCGGTCACTATAAAGGTATTTGGTTGAATTTGACAGAGCCATCTCATATCTATTACGCTTATATTTTTGACACACAACTTAACTATTCATTAAATTTCTTCCGTTGTTTTTTTTTTAATTGTGACCGGATTTTGGATATGTTTGTAACCGGTCAATTGAGTTGATAATTATTCTGTATGGTTATTGTCTATGGATTCTGGATGTTTTGTAGATTTTCTTTTATTGGGAAATTTCATAGTACTTAATAAAACCTGTAAGTAAATTTGAATGTGTGTGTGTGTTTGGTATTGCCAACCATTCCACTCGGGGTTCCAACAATAAACTTGTCCCGAGTTTATAAATTCATTGGGTGGGCAGTATAGTTAATCCGGGACTGGCGCTTTTAAACAATAAGACTTTCGACTTGCACAGTGATCGAACCCATGCTTCACGACTTGTTAGCGGCAGTACTGACCATCAGATTCTACAGCAACCTTGGGAAGAATGAAAGGTAAGACCTTAAGTGTGATATAAGCTGGCGATTAATTAATAGACAAGCGTCTCTTAAAGTATCTAATTTTGGGACTCTGTTAAATTTTAAGAGAGAAGGTTAGTTACCATGGTGGCGTCATACTTCCTACCTTCTCTATAATTTTGTTCAGAGTCACTATATAGCATTCTAGACCATATATTTATTTTAGAGCGGAGAAGGTAGCAATACTGTATGACCAAAAAACGAATCACCCTGTAAACGTATTTATTTTTTAAACACGTTTTGTACAAATATTTAGCGTGTTGAGAGTAACAAACGATTAAATTTTCATTGCAGAAATCGCACTTGTTATAATGAAAATTCAATAATAAATTGATGCTCCACGTAATCGAATACATTCTGCTATTCGCCTGGGCATGCTTCGAATTAGTTTATCTACGGACTCCTGTGGAAGCTTATTCCAAGCAAATTGTAGAGCATCATGTAGCTGTTGTATCTTCATAGGTGGGTTAAGTAGCATATTAAGCCTGTGACCCATCATATCACAGACATGTTCTATGGACGACAGATCTGGCGATCGTGCAGGCCAATGAAGAATATTGATGTTGGCCTCTTGTAGGAATTGTAACGTAACTGCTGCTACATGAGGACGGACATTGTCTTGCTGGAATGTGGCATTATTTAGCCCTCGGATATATGGTAAAGCAATTGCTTCCAGAAGTTCGTTAATGTACATTTGAGCATTTAAGTGAAAGAAAGTCATAAATATTTATTGTTTTTTATCTGTTCTTTTTATCATTCATTACTTTCAACACCATAAAGGTCTGTATAAAATTTAATCAAAAAATAATCACGTTTGCATGGTGATTCGTTTTTTGTCATACAGTATATATACTGTAACATTTTAAATTTTGATTTGTTATTTTTAGGATTCCTTTTATTATTGGAAGCCCATGTTTATTAATTTGAATACACAACACTAATTTTTCCGTATTACTTGTTTGATTTATTATTTATACGACCTGGGCATTTCCTTCTGTTATCTTTTAGTTTTATTGCTCTTACTTTTTTTTATTTTTATCTATACAACTCCGACTTGTTTTATGGTCATCCGCGAGGCGTATGGGAAAAAAACATGAAACGTGTGTAAATTCATTTCTGGTTTTAAGCTATTGTAATAGTCACCGATTTCATGTGCCGTTAATCCTCTATCTTCTGGCATATTTGATTTTGTGCTGTTGACAGCACCTTACTGAATGAGGTTAAAAGCGAGAGTGAAATATGTATTGTGTCAGAAATTCGTGGATGTGGTCCGCATCATTAAATAGGTTTCGATTAACGTTGAATTGGGTAACCTGTTCTTTAGTTATTTTATGTGGATACATTATACATTTTTTTGTATGCATTTTTGTTCCTTTATTTATTTTTTTGCATTATTGCACAATTACTATTACGCAATGGGATAATTACCGATTACTTGTAGGATTTTTGCTGTCACATAGGCAGCAGTTTTGTCTCTACTCTGCATCTGCTAATAAGTTTACTTATTGAGCCCGTAAAATCTGTTTATTTTAGTTTAATCAATGACCACGTAAAAATATAAACATTCAGACAAGAAGTAATAACTTTAATAACCTGATGAATGCAATTACAATTAAAAGTTAGCACCAAATGTATGGCAGAATATTTTTGACAACATAAAACGTCGTATTGCACTATACATCAACAGAATGGTGACCATTTTGAACAGTTTTTATAAATTATAATTAATTAATATTTCTACAAATAAGTTATTTACCTTAATTGTTTGATTAATATCCCATCTTTAAAGTTATCTTATTAAATAAATCAATAATCCAATTGTATTTGTTATTAATTTCATCAGCATATGCTGGATGATAAATTTTGACAGAGAGAGGTGGATAACTTTTATACTATTTAATCTATATCCGTATTTGAAGAATCTGGAAGATTATATTGTATAGGAGAAATTTATGGACAACTAGATGAAATTCTTTTTGAAACACGTTGTATTTCGAGCATGGATTTCAATGTTATTAAGAAACGAAAGTTTAACCTTTATCCAATGTAGATCCCGGTCCTGAAGTGACCAGTTATAAATATCTTAACATTTTAGAAAAATCAGTTTTACCAATCATATAAAAATATTTGAGAACAGGGCCAAAATTTTCTATAACAGCAAATGTGAGCAGCATAACACACGTCGAAAAACCCAAAATCATTGGCAGAAAAAGATCACTTACGAAATGTGTTTCTGGTAGTCCCAGTTTATCGGAAATGAAGCTTTGTGATATGGGATTAAATATAAGCTGGCGACACTACCTGTTGGAACAGTTTCAGGTCTATTGAAAAAACTTCAAGAAGTATGGGATTAGTTTTCACCACAAGTTTACTATGGTTGATTAATACTATTCGTCGTAGAATAAGGCATTAATAATAGTTTTTTTTATACTATTAAATATATATCCGTATTTCAAGAATCTGGAAGAATATAATGTATAGGAGAAATTTATGGACAACTAGGTGAAGTTCTTTTTGAAACACGTTGTATTTCAAGCATGGATTTCAATGTTATTAAGAAACGAGAGTTTAACCTTTATCCAATGTAGGTGCCAGTCCTGAAGTAAATAAATATCTTAACATTTTAGAAAAATCACTTTTAACAATCATATAAAAATATTTGATAACAGGGCAAAATTTTCTATTGCAGCAAGTGTGAGCAGCATAACACACATCGAAAAACCCAAAATCGATCGCAGACAAAGATCACTTACGAAATGTGTTTCTGGTAGTCCCAGTTTATCATAATTTTATTTACGAGATTAAAGATAAGCTGGGGACACTACTTGTTGGAACAATCTCAGGTCTAATAAAAAAACTTCAAGAAGTATGGAATTTGTTTTCACTATACCCTGTCTCAGAATAAGAAGCAGTGATTCAAATATCCCGCCAAAACATGAAACACATAGCTTAAAATTTAATAGACATTTTGATATGACATGATGCCAATTGAGGTTAGAAGAACTATATTATTTCTAACTAAGGATTTAGTTGTTTTGTGTTTCATTTACTACTTTGGTTAAAATAGATTGTTGTGCTGTTTTTCATTCTACCAATCGAAGCAGCAGTACGAGTGCACGGCAATTTGCAACAGGAGAGTAAAGTTATAAACGCAAGTAGGTACTTACATATATAATTTGATGAATATAAATCTCTTAACATTTGAATCTGTTGGTTCTAGTTTTTCAAATAAAAATCATTAGAAGAATCTATGCATAAAGATATAGGACCATTTACATATGAAAGGAGTAGACTTTGTTCTGAGCGTTTTGAGGTGGATTGCCATTATAAATATATAAATTACTGCACATTTTAGTGAATGTGCTATATCAACATGAAAATTGTGAAGCAAGTCAATTTATTATTACATATTTGCATCAGAGAGCAAGAATGAATCAAACCTTTTATCAAAACGTTCTTAAGAAATTGTAGAAAAAGTTTTGCTTATTAGTTTCTCTTTTAAATATCAATAAAGAATTTATACAGATAAATCATTCAAACCTTGAGGAGGTAAATTGAAGCAACTACTCTTGGAAATGTGAATCTCATATACAAGAAAAATTTACATCGGCTGAAGTTGTTTACACGATCTGCAAAGGTAATTACATATACCTACACATTACTAATTAATATTCTCTACTACAATTTATGTATTTTAAAAATATATAGAAACATTTTTATTGAATAATTAACATTATCTCATAAAGCATAATAAATTTTTATTTTTTATTTCTATTTTATATTGGAAATTAAGAATAATTTAGTATTCACATCATGTTAAAAAGATTAAAAATGTACATGGTCGGCACAATTTTTCCAAAAAACACTTGTAATTGCTTCTGTCAAAAGTTTTCGTATAAGTGATATTCTGAAAGGGAATTTTTTTGAAGCAACTTCACCTTATGTATCAATTCAGATCCTATATGAAGTATTCTTAATTCCCTATCTTTACCAGTATGGCTTTTTAATCCTACAGGTTTTCAACAAAGCTTGTCGTGCACTCATTATACTGGCGGCAATCCAAACTTTTTCCCAGGTATTCTCCACCAGATATTTTCACCTTTTTCTATTAGTACAGGCACAGACTAAACAATCCAGACCGGCAACTTAGTCCTAGATTTTATCCAGACTACTCATCCTTGTTTAGCAAACGTAAATTTCAATACTCTACCATCTTTGTCAGATTCACTGAACTTGGAGATGAGATGGCGCTAGCGTCAATTGAAATGTTTGTTATGCTGTGGTTATATGTCATTCAAAACTACATTTCAAATTTGACACGTGTGACATATTTTTGCAATCCTTTGTCGCACATAGTATTAATTATATGTTGATACAAATATGATGTCCAAGTGTTTAGTGTGCGGGTTTGGGCAGGGTGAAGTTGACAAAATGCACAGGTTTCCTGCAAATCTCGACAAGTGAGTATAAATTACTCATTACTGGTTGTGTAATTTAATTTTATTATGTTTTATTGTATAAGTATATGTTTCAATAAAAACTATTATTATTATATACCTATGTTTTCCTTGACAGTTTTCACTTATTAGATTATTATATTTCCCTTAATCTTAAATAGAGTAGTAGTTTATTGTGTCTAATAGGTAACCGTAAGAGGGATGTTATAATGCATGTAAGTAAAAGAATAATATTTATATATCACATATTTAATATGTAACACCACAAAATTACACATAAGATGCTCAAACTATGGCTATAATTGTTACAGTACGTAATATTTATTACCATAGTTTTAGTAACTTTTGTGTATGTTTCTGTTACATAAATAACCTATTGAATAAGCGTATTCTAAAAACAAGCTCATTTCAAATTTCGCGCCAATATGCTGCTAGCGCCATCTTCGTACCAAGTTCACTGATGTGTGACAAGGATAGAAGATCTTGGATATTTTTTTTCCAAGTAGTTGCCGGTCTGGGATGTTTAGTCTGTGGTACAGGTTTCTTATTACGTTTGACATATCTGAAATATAACATGTATATGAATATGTGTAATATAATTAGTATTTAATTAACACTTACTTGAAATTAATGAGTCAATTCCAGAATATGTGTGAGTTGTTCAGCTCATTTTTGGTGTGGACTCATCTATAGTTATTTTTGCAATGATATTAAGTGTTGGACGTTTGATTTTCGCAATGTCGTACAGTATTTTTGACAGATTCATCAAATTCAAAGTTTCAAACGCCTGGTCACTTGTTCCTTAGGTCTTAAGCCGTTTGATCACCCATGTTCATGTTGTACATAAAAGTACGGATTTTATTTAGTAGCACAATAAAGTATAATAAACCAAAGTAAAAATGTAGGAAACTATACTTCATTCACGTTAAGAATGCAGCGTTGGATTAGATAGGAGAACATTTCCCGAACTGTGATTGGCTGTTACGCGCGACCGATTTACATTAAAAAAATGTCGAATCCGTCAGTTGTCAAACTGCTGTTCGCTTGTTGTGTTCGCTTTTCCGTTTATTATTTCCTGTTGTCCGTTTTATTTTTCGTATCTTCTAAACATTGTGTTCAAAATAGTTCTTTTTAGAACTCGGCCACCGTAATATTTTACAATAAGGTATATCATTATAAATTTTAATCACCATTTTATTTCTATGATTGTGCCAATGTCATATACAGACGCCTATTGTTGCGCTATCTACTGCATTCTTAATATGAATGAAGTATAGGTTATGGCTTGGCTATAATCATAAAATGACGTTTTGCCGAACTTATTTTCCCATGTTAAACTTGCCTAAGCAAGAACCAATGAAATACATTAAAAATATACGCCATTTTGGCGCGATATTTGAATCACTCCTTCTTATTCTGAGACAAGGTATACAAGTTTACTATGGTTGACTAATACTATTCGTCGTAGAATAAGGCATTAATAATAGTCTTTTTTTGTTAATTCTACGTTTGCTCATAAGTTCTTTATATGCTTCCATTTTTATTAGCTATGATTTTTAATCACTTAATAAGTATTCATTTTGATAACGATGATAATGATGATACAGATACTAATTTCTGAAAAATCCTGTAATGGGTCAATTCAAATATGAGGAAGCTAGTATTGAGTGATAGCTTGTATTTCTGTCACAGTTTGATGGTATATTTATTCTATCACAATACTATTTTTACATTATCATTGTGTATAAAATCTTAATTGCAAGTAAAAAAACATGCAGTACCATCAAACTGAATTAGCAATTATACAAAAAACTTTTGGACATATGTGCAAGCACAAAATAGAGTCGAAAATGTACTAATTCAGAGCTTAATTCTGCATTAAAATCGCATAAGCTTATGCGTACGTTTAATTTGCATAAATGAGGATATATTTCAAACTCCCGCTACGCCCCCCTGCCCCACATTCTCCCAACAACTCGATTTTCCCCAAATAAAATTAATATGTTCTAGATGCAGCCGCCGCATAAACGCTAGGCTTCTCCGTTCTGTAACCCCCCGGTGCCCCCTACTCCTCGCAAAATTACGCGTAAATGCCACTGTTAAAATCGGCTTATGCACGAACCCGAAATGGAAATGTTTACAATTTACATAACCGATTAACAAGAGCGGGATCAACCGAATCGGATTAATTGGCCACCGATATCTGATCAAGCTCCAGTTTTCAGTGTGCCTGCCCTCATTGTGTGTTCGCCCCCCCCCCCGCGCTCTTCTTTTCCCGATACCTCTTTCCTGATGTTGCTCCCTTCATTACTGTGTCAACCCGTCTAACCGTTTTTACCGGGTTATCCAATTATCTCGTGAGACACGCGTCATGTGACTGTATAGATGCAGTAATGGGACCCCTATCTGTTCTGTCGTTTTGAATAGATAGAGTGTATGGAAGGATTTAAAAATGAAGTTCGTATTTGTTAAGAGAAATTAGCAAAATTGCCTAGAAAGTAACACCTAGAAACAGATGCTGAAACTTAATTTATAGAATTTTTTAAATGAATTTATAGACCGTTTTTAGTGTAACATGTTATATAACTAACTAATTTTTATTTGTACAATTTGGAACGTATGTTTTGGTATTCTCATATCATATTCGAAACTAAACTATTTGATTTTACAAAATAATTTATTTCAAAAATATGTTATCTGCTTGGATTTTCTTGCAGCCCACTGACATTTTACATCAGTTACGGATATATTATAATGACCATAAATACAGACAACTGTTATATTCTTATGATGGTATACACATTGCCCATGTGCACATTTGCAGGACATACTTTGATTTCACCATTTTATATTTAGTTTTTAAACACAAAGCTGCTTCAGCATCAAAAATGTATTTTGTCCACAAGTTGTTCATATCTGTATTCAAACTTAAATGTACTTACCGTATAAATAAAAGGTATCATTTAAGAAATACAGCTCTTTGAAATTTCGCTACGTGTTCAACAATAGGTTAAACGTTTTTGTTTGGAACGCGTCATAACCTACCCCAACAAATTGCATTCGTGGATGGTATTTTGAATATACTTCGCAAAGTATTAAGCAGTTAAATAAGTACTAGTAATATATGTCATTCATCTTATTATTTCACGAACTATTATTGTGGTCAAGTTATGGTTCTATTAACCTTTGCTTATTTATTGGTTATTAGTACAGTACCGTTCTGCATAGAAAGCTACCCTTTAGAAATTCTTAATACACACGCGCCAAATTTTTAGTGCATGTACATTTACTTACACATCAAAATTATTGTTTTACTAGCTGGCCGGGCATACGTCCTGCCCTTTCCGGTAGGTGTCGCCATGAGTCAACGACAGCGCTACCTATCGGAACCAGTTTTTGTGATTTTCTTTTTTAGCACTAAACCAACTATATAGTAAATAAGTCCATAGGAATTTGTTAAAAACTTGATTACATCTCCACATATCGAATCCTAGCATAGCTATGAACTATAGTCTCGGCAAAACAAATATATTGCACTAGTGGAGGGGCAATGCTATTACAAATACTATTCAAACGTTATTAAACTAGAAAAAATATAATGATTAAAGTATTTATAGTATAATCGCCACACCTCTCAAATCTAGTCATTCAGTTTCTCTTGTATATCCTTAAATTTTAAAAATAATTCCAAAACTTATTCAATGTGCCCTGTAGATAATATTGTTTTATTGAAATTATGTAGAAGTTGGATATTCTTTTGATATTATAGTAATCTTTATATTATAACATCATTTTACCCCAATCACTAGCTCAGATTTCTTAGAAAACAAAATATAAAAATTCTCTACCTATTTTAAACTGTATCTTCCTTTATTCTTATTTTCTCCGATTACTTTAGAAATTTGCCATATGTATCTAGCATTTAAAACACTAGCGCAGTACCAGTAGTATAATACTAGTTAAAATGTTGGTACCATTGGTATCTTATAGTATTAATATGTGAAATTCCAATAAGAAATATTATAAATTATAATATTCTAATGGTATAATAATAATAACTCTTAAATTCTTGTGATCTAGTTTCAACAATTTAATATATCTTATCTGATTATATTAATTGGGTATGTACTATAATTATTTATTACTCAGGAATTATTTACTGATACACTTTTCATGTTTGTAGTTAAATATTTTAAACGCTGTTCACTTTACGAAGAAACTACCACTTAAGGATTTTTAAACATTCAAATAAAAGGAATATACAAAAGATTATACATTTATTCGATCTATAAATCTTTTACTGGCAATGGAAATTTCAACAATGTTGTGTTTATAGACAAAATACAGAATCTGAAACTTGTTTAACCACGAAAAGTCCGACAATTAATAGACAATACGTATAGGTCTATTGTATCAAGGTAAGATATTTATTCATGTATGTATCAATATTATATAATATGTATTTACTCTCCAAATATCCCTAATTACTACAAAATAACTAAATGCTCATGCATTTCCATCAATTTCTATTTTTTATGAGTAAGTTAATTCTTCCAAATGAAATGATTTATGATGTGTCACGTTATGAGATTATAAAAATAGAGATTTTCATTTATATTATATCAAATACGTACAGTACTCAATGTAACTGTGCTTATTCCTTCGTAGTTGTAATAATTCATTATAAAAGTATTTTATCTTAAATTCAAATTAATTTCAAATAAAATCATACAACCTTCACACTATATAGATCATCTGATACTGTAATGCTTTCTTGTAATCATGTAAATTCTTTTATAGCTCTGAAACTAACTTGATAGATATTTATGAAGAAGTTTCCATACGATGTGAAGTATCCCTGCCTTCCTGATGTCAATAGTATCCTTAAATTAATCCACTTCTGTTTCTTGGACTTGGTATGTTTAGTTTCCTACTTCTCGATTATTATAATACTAGTTATACCTTCTCTGTTTCAGATATACTGGCGTGGCTTTTACGAGTTCTGTATCCCTAACTGGACCTCCTCGAGCTTGATAATATTGGCTGGACCTCTTCGAGTTCTGTTGCATTAACTGGACCTCCTTGAGCTTGATAATATTGGCTGGACCTCTCCGAGTTCTGTAGCATTCACCGGACCTCCTCGAGTTTGATAATATCGGCTGGACCTCTTCGACTTCTGGAATAATATCTTGACCTCGGAACGGACTTCCAGATATGAAACTTGATTTTACTCCTGGGTTATGATTTCCTATCTGGATCAATTTGGTAAGTAATTTATATTGTAATTTGTATTCTTATATGTTTCTCATTTATCTTCTATCACTTCAATTTGTTATTATAGAACAAAAACTTGATTATTTTTATATTTCTTTCAACTTCTCCTAAAATAAATTATCAACTTCTTTTCTATTGATAAATATTTACTTTTAACCCTTTTTAAACTTCTCTTGGTTGTTTATTTTATCTCTTATCGGATTAAATCTTCGTTTTTTCCGATAGAAACACACATATACCCTTTTAAAAATTCAAAAATTTTTCTTCTTGTTTATTATCCCCTTGACGATGCATAATTAATTTCTTTCATCCAATTAATTCCTTTCACATACAAACCCTATACAATAAAGGTTCCATAATTTATTTGAAAACTTTAAATACTCTTTCAATTTCATAAAATTAATTATTTTAAATTCTCTACTGATTTTTAGTATAAGTTTCATATATTTAAACATGTCAATACACATTTCTATCATTTCATTTTCAAATGTCAATAACTGACAAATCCATAATTTGAATTTTACCGCGCAAACTAATATACATTTTGATCCATACGTGTTTCAATATTCAACACTAATTAACTTTTCTTATAATTTGTGATCATTAAACAAGTTTTTACAAAGTAATATTTTACAATTCAAAACATCAATTAATTTTTAAATTTCTAGTTTCAGAATACGGTGAAAAACAATTCTACAATGATCCTGATCAACGTCCTTCCATAGAAGATACATGAACAATAAATGCATGCTATATTTTTCAAAATCAATAAACTCTATAGTAAGAAAATCTCTACTATTTTACTAGCTAGAATATTTTTATTTACAGTCTTTAAATATACTTAAAAAAAACTTCATTATTTTATGTAAGTAATATTTACAGAGTAGTTGTCACATACAAAATAACTATCTCAATATGTTGGTTTTAGTGAAACAGTAATAAAAAATGTAGTTATTTTATTTCTATTCCAACTTATTTCGCTACCTGCGCAAATGTCGTCCCACATCTGGTTGTCAAATTGTGAATGAAGCCAATTGTTTCGATAGTGACAAAAAATTGATAGATAAATGGAAATATAATAACTACACTTGTTGGACAGCTTGCGAAACAACACAAAAGTAAGAGCAAATGTAATTTTATTTTAATTTAGTCTGGAATGGACTTTTCTCGATTTTTCTCCAAATCCTCCAGAATTTCTTTATAATGAAAAACATTCAGTTGAGTTAAATCCTTTCCAGGAGCATAACTAACAAAACGAAAAAAAAAAAGAATGAACCAAACATGTCGTTCCTACTGTCAGTTATGACCAAGAGTGCTTACAAAAATTATGGTTTTTGTAGTTTGTCCGAATTTTCCGATTTTCCTTTGTAATTATGCCAAAGTTGTTTTCTTGGCAATTTTTCCAAGACCGTAACGAACAAATGAAACAAAAAATTACGCTTACCATCATTCGAATTATGAGTTATGGTTGTGAGTTCATACAAATATCTTATAGAAGAAAGGACTTTTAGTTCTTCCTGAAATTTCCAATTTTTCGGCCAACTTTCCATTTTTCTTTCCATAAAAACCATATTCGGAATATTACGAATTTTTTTTTAAAAAAATTAGCCTAATCAATCCAACTGTGTTCAAGTGATACATTTACCAACGAACATCACTTAATTTTTATTTATATCGGGTGTCCTAGCGGAGCGGTAAAGTCCACTATTGGTATCTAATAATATAGATAACGAATAATTTTTAATACAAACATTGTAGATAATCATAAGCTGCACAATTTAAAACTATTTTCATTTATACACAATGTTGGACAACGACGAACCAACACAGACTTATGTTTTTTTAAATGGAATACTACGCATTTTTTACATTTTATAATAGCACTTGAAGGGCTGATTAAGCTGACGTCAACTTGTTTTTGTCGATTTTTAACTGTTTCTGAGATATGGCGATTTTTCGTTAAAAATTGTACAACATTCGAAAAGTTCAAAAATGATAGTGAATACTTGGAATATCTCCAAAAGATAAAGCAAACCATATACATACATATACGAATTAAAAATTCATACATGCATGCATGAAATGGATGCACATCTGCCCCAGAGCTGGCATTACAGCAACCAACGCACAGACACAGTGTTTCAGTCTACTATGACTTCGTCAGTGTGCGACGTGGTCCGCTGCAATGCCTACGAACTCTAAACCTCCAGTTGCTGCGTCTGTTTACATGACGATGTCTATGAGAAAACCTCAGCGACATCTGTCATGCAAATGCAACGCGCCAAGGAGGTGTGGTCTATCGATAGCTAAGTTATCATTCAAGACCACTGCAGATATATGTGCATCCACTATCCCGCTAATAGGTAGCGTACCAATATCAAAAATGATAGTGAATACTTGGAATATCTCCAAAAGATAAAGCAAACCATATACATACATATACGAATTAAAAATTCATACATGCATGCATGAAATGGATGCACATCTGCCCCAGAGCTGGCATTACAGCAACCAACGCACAGACACAGTGTTTCAGTCTACTATGACTTCGTCAGTGTGCGACGTGGTCCGCTGCAATGCCTACGAACTCTAAACCTCCAGTTTCTGCGTCTGTTTACATGACGATGTCTATGAGAAAACCTCAGCGACATCTGTCATGCAAATGCATTTGCATGACAGATGTCGCTGAGGTTTTTTCATGCATGCATGTATGAATTTTTAATTCGTATATGTATGTATATGGTTTGCTTTATCTTTTGGAGATATTCCAAGTATTCACTATCATTTTTGATATTGGTACGCTACCTATTAGCGGGATAGTGGATGCACATATATCTGCAGTGGTCTTGAATGATAACTTAGTTATCGATAGACCACACCTCCTTGGCGCGTTGCATTTGCATGACAGATGTCGCTGAGGTTTTCTCATAGACATCGTCATGTAAACAGACGCAGAAACTGGAGGTTTAGAGTTCGTAGGCATTGCAGCGGACCACGTCGCACACTGACGAAGTCATAGTAGACTGTGTCTGTGCGTTGGTTGCTGTAATGCCAGCTCTGGGGCAGATGTGCATCCATTTCATGCATGCATGTATGAATTTTTAATTCGTATATGTATGTATATGATTCGAAAAGTTGCTATGAAATAACGATTGATAATGAAATACTTATTATCGGCTCAAATAGTAGAGATACCTTTTCAGTACGTGAAATTAATGTTTATTTCCACATATCTACACATGTTCTTTAGAATTACATACCATTCGCTAAAGTTAAAAATTCTAGCAATAATTAAGTGGAACACCCTTGTTATTTATATGTCATTGAAAAGTACTAATTAAAAATATATACTTTCAAGTGCCTGTGGGCGATATTAAGAAAGTTATAGGAAATTATATCTGAATAAATCCGATTACGACTTAAAAATATGAGTTGCCATGACTTGCACTACGGCTATAACTAAAATTAATCGAAATGAGTTACTTCTCTTTTCCTTTTACAAATAATTAATTTTTATTAAAATTTTAAAACTCATGAAAAGTTTGGAGGTTCATGAATTAATAATAATATAAAAAATATCGCAGAGGCTGTGTCAAAAATTGTTTTAACGTTAAACTTAGATTAATAGCTTCAGTTTAAAGGAAAGTAAGTACATGAATTTACGTTAAGTGCGAAATGAAATATTTGAAATGGGAATTAATAGATATGGTCTGTTTTGGGGAAAAGTGATTGTTTGCTGGCATAAAGATATACAACCAAAAATATCCAAATATAGGACTTCCATCGATGAATGCTTTTCAAAAATTGTTAACGAATTGCAGAAACTGACAGTATTCCGTATGAAAAAATGAGGTGTGGCCACCACACGACTTTCTTATACGTATGAAAGTGTTACTTCCGGTCCGAATTTTAAAATTTCATTTATACAAAAAATATTCCGAATCAAACTCTAAATACTTTTGTACTCTTCATAAATATATATAGAATGCATAATTTACGACATATTTGCAAAAAATCGCTTTTCGATAAGAGTAAAGGTGGTACTTCCGGTCTGAATTTTGAAATTTTCTTTATAGAAAAGATATTCAAAAGTATGTTCTAAATACTTTTATACTCGTAATGTACCTGCCTAGAAAGCATGACTTGCGAGATATTCGCATAAAACTGATTTTCGATAAGAGTAAAAGACCTACTTCCGGTAGGAATTTCGAAAAACTTTATTAAAACAATTTTTCTCAAATTTAATTTTCAGTACATTTCAATTCTTTATAAATTTGTTTAAACTTAGTAATTGACGAAATATTTGCAAAACTCGATTTTTTCACTGAAGTAAACTACTACTTCCGGTCTGCCGATTTTGCTCAAAATCTAATCAGTTCTCAAGAGGGAGATTATATTCGTAAATACAAAATTTGGAATTGATATCTACTGCGGTTTGACCGCTATCGTGGTCACACACACACAGACACACAGACACACACACACACACAGAGAGAGAGAGAGAGAGAGAGAGAGAGAGACACATTTTTTAAAAACCACTTTTTTGGTATCATGGGACCTCAAAACGTGGACATCTGCAAAAATCTCGAGGTCGAAAATTTTCATCATCACAATACTTCCTTATACTACGTATAAGAAAGTAAAAGGAGCCGTGTTGCTGATGCCGTAGAAAACGCAGATGTACAAAAAATTCTTTGGTTATGCGTTCAAGAAAATCTTCGTACAAGCGCGCGTAAGCTTTCTAGAGTCTTTGATGTGAACAAAAACTTTATTAAGAGAACCTTATAATTTTTTTAATTTGTTATATGTTCTTCAAGATACTGCGAACATTATAAAAGTTTTCAACAACGTACTTTTAAATACTTGTATTGACAGTTTGCTTTTCAAGTAAAATTATAAACCTAAGTATGACATCTTTAATTTTAAAATAATTTAAAATTTAGTCTAAGTATGACGATAAACAATTTTATGACACAGAGCGATTGCGATATTTTAACTGTTGTTGATTTATCAACTTCCAAACATTTTATTTTATGACTTTTAAAATTTTAATAAAAAGTACTTATTTGTAAAAATAAAATATTAGAAGTAACTCTTCTCGATTAATTTTAATTATGCTATGGTAATTAAGGCAAGACAAGTCATATTTTTAAATCCTAATCGGGTTTATTCGGATATAATATCCTATAACTTTTGCAATATCGCCTACGGACACTAAAAAGTATATCTTTTTAATTAGTAAATTTTAAGTACTTTTCAATGATATAAATAAAAAAAAACTTAAATGGAACAGCCTGTTCCATTTAACCTTTTTAGATTTTTTAACTTTAGCGAATGGTATGTAATTCTATAGAACATGCGTAAATATGTCGAAATAAACATTAATTTCAAGTACTGAAAAGATATCTCTACTAATTGAGCCCATAAAAGGTATATCATCATCAGTTGTTATTTCATAGCAACTTTTCAAATGTTTTACAATTTTCACCGAAAAATCAGTTTAATCAGCCCTTCAAGGGCTATCATAAAATGTAAAAAAATGCATAGCAATCTATTTAAAAAAAAAACAAGTTTGTGTTGGTTCGTCGTTGTCAAACACTCTGTATAAATGAAAATATTTTTAATTTGTAGAACTTATGATTATCTACAACTTTTGTATTAAAAATTATTCGCTATCTGCATTGTTGGATAACAATAATGGACTTTACCGCTCCTCTGGGACACCCAGTATAGATTACGCGGTCAAGTGTGTTACCGAGTATTGAATTAAAGGTTATTAATATGGCTTGGTTTTGGTTAGCACCAATAAGTTGTCCTCTTAGTACTTGTACTGCCTGTTGTTTTACAACTCAAAACCTCAAACCTTGATCTTAAAGTAGTACCACTTGAAGTTTATATGTTACAGTAATTCAATTTCTAATATTGGTGAGGAATTTATTTTTCATGGTTTTTATCCATTACCGCTAATTTCTTTTTGGAATATGTCATTTGGTTTTTTGATATAATTTACTAACGAAGATTTTAGTGCCAATGCAGAAAGATTTTTGTTGATTTATATTATTTTAAAATTGCAGAGAGAAAATATTTATTTTAACGTCTAAAATGATCTTTTATTCACAGTTAATGGTATCGAAACAGGCGAATGTAATATTTAAAATACCCCCTAGTCCTCGAATCAAGTTTTATGAACGTATCTATGTATGTACTTCTTAAAATAACTGAATCAATAGTTTTCATTTCTTATTGAAAAAAACTGTGAACATGTTTTCAACGTGAATTTCTGTGGTCACATATGTTTTATTTATTTATTTTTGAACATTATGTCAGTATCAACTAAAATTTAATTTTTTAAATTTACGTATAGATACTGCATTTATACTTAAAGCGGCAGTATATTGTATATCGTATAGAAGTAATAATAGAGTTTGATACCATACAATATTTTTTTATAGAACGAATTCATGAAAAATTACCAGCAATCTCATGAAATTCAATTTGATTTTTATGGAGTTTAATCGTGCTCCGTATACTTTTGACGTCGAGTGTAGCAGCTATCAATGTATATTATATATATTGGATTTAGGATACCTCATTTAACGGTTATTTATGCATATCTGGTAGTGAAACATAAATTTGGCGTATTCGAAGCGGACGAATTCACTATTTCATTCCACACTTCGGGGTCGATTTTCGTTCCTTCTCTGCCGTCCGTTCGCAGGACAGTGTGCCGCTACTCCTGCTACCCGTAGAGTTGCACCAATTCCATTTCTATCTCTCCATTGCCAATAATAAATTGGACATAAATTTTACGATTCCGTAGTGCGACAACTGTTAAAACGTGTCCCGAATTAGAAAGGTCTAATTTCGAGGTTTCAGTTCGTTGGCGTCAGTTTGAATAAATGATTTTTAATGAAAAGAATAAAAAGAAACATTAAAATTATTGATTTTCATGTAAATTTCTTTATTTAATATATTTGTTTAGTAATTGAAAAACAAAATGTAATATTTCTGTAAACGTTTTTTGAGGGGAGGGGAGGGGGGGTTACTTGATCGGCGTATAGCACAGATTGGCCAATTTCTCCGAAAAAAATCGCAGAAATTCATGCATTTGAAAAAAATTACACAGCATGAACTAAATAAAATTCTAGTAACTCTCGATTCAAATTTGCAATTATATTAAAATAGTATATTATAATATAAGTGTATAAATAAGCCAGTAATGCACGCGCCACACGTTTAAGAGCACAACGCGGTAGCGTGCGTTAGAGGCTCTTATACACGCATATTATACAAAGCGAAAATCAGAAAATGATGAGAAAAATTGGTAGACTTTACAAGGTAGGGGTGTTGATCTAATTTTAATGATTAACATAGAGAGGGTTAGAAATTACTGTTGTTTAGTTATGTACATTTTTCACAAATTTTCTGATTTGCATTGTACAAAATTAGTGAAGAGATTTCATCATAAGTTGAACGATTAGCTGAACGGGCCCAATTGAAATTGATCCACAAAAATCAAAAACTGCATTTTATAAAGAATATGAGAAATTATTGGCTTGAATGACAAAGAAGACTTACCACGCGGTTGTCAAAACAATGATATTTGCGTACATGAACGAAGTGGTAGGTAACATTATTAAAAATCGGCAACACTGTGATACATGCATTCAAAATTACAAACACTGCTAAGAATTAAAAAAAAAAGGGTGAACATAGCTTCATTTTATAAGCTAGAGCCCAACCAGTCCGATGTGACTGCTCGAGTAGCACAGTCGTTTTGAAAGTACACACCGAGTAAAAATTCTAGGGTTGTTGAAGTTTGTCATGTAACCAATGTCAATGTATTACGTTTATGTAGACATTAAAGCGAAGGATTTAAAATTGGTAATTTATGTACCATACTTCATTATTTACATTATATTTATTGATTAAGAATTGCATGGCAATGTAACGTATCATTTATACTATTACAACTATTGAACAATTCTTAAACAAAATTCATTTCAGTGATAAAAGAGCTTTTGTAATTAGTCCCGTCATTATATACATTTGAATTAGAAAGTGAACCGAACAAGCCAATTTTTTTATATGTTGTTGGGGGGAGGGGAGAGGTAGAACAGCTTAATTCCAAGTTTTCGACTGGATACCTCTTGTGCATTTTCCGCCATCTTGAAAATAAGGGTGCATTTTTGTTTCCGCTGTAACTCGACTCCTGCTCGTCCGACGGGGAAGTTGTTTGGGAATTTTTTGTTCCTTTTTTTGTTCTCTACAATTTATTTCATCTTTTTCAACTAACATCGACCGTTCTCGAGATATCGGCAAAAATAGGAAAAAATTAGGGTATGAACTGGGTCTCTATTTTTCTTTTTCTTCTTTGTCGTCACACATAGCAAAAAATGTCTATTAAGCCAACAGGAGGACTAACGCAGGGACGTGGAATTACCGAAAGCATCGTGGATCTTGGGCTTGGTTCAACTTCAAAATATTTGCGAGCAAATTGAAACGTTCACTGGGGTACCTTGCGACATCGGTAGTGAACAGCAACATTCTCAACGAGACGTCACTAGTTCCGATCAATTCGCTCTTACTGTTCCAGAGAACGTGCGTTGCAAAGAACTCCGAAAGCAACATTAAGAAGTATCTGGCATACGAGCTTGCTCCATTTCCATTATCTTTATTCACTGAAGAAGGAATGTGGATAGGAACCAAGTCATTATTATACAGTGCTTTCAAACCTTTGGAGGCAAATATACAATTTGGTGACAGACATCTAAAAATAATTGACGGTGGTTTTCTTTTGCATAAAATTGTTTGAGGTAGTGTTGGAACATTCGGCCTCATCTACCAAAAATACATGAAGTACGTCCAAGAGCATTATAAGGAAAATATCATGATTATATTCGATGGTTATCCAAATGGCACGAGAATCGCAGGGACAAAGGCATCGGAAAGACTAGGACGTTCAAAGAACTACCAATCACCTGAATTCACAATCAACGAGACTACAACTCCAACAGTCAGTCAAAAAAAACTCCTTGCAAGAAACGTCAACAAAGACAATTTCGTGAAAATGCTGCGCCTTCATTTTACAAACGTTGGGATCAACGTTCTGCAGGCTTTCGAGGACGCAGATACGTTGATTGTAACCACGGCACTGTAAGAAGCGTCTAAGTATGACTCCGCTGAAATCGTTGGCGAAGACATCGATCTTTCGGTTCTTCTTACCGAACTGGCACAATAGAATACCAACGAAAGGAAATACACCGGCAGGATTGTACTCTCCAACTTGTCTGAAGCACGACAAGACCATGTAGGACAACATACTCTTCCTTCACGCTTTCAGCGGTTGCGATACCACATCATCTTTTTTCAGTATTGGGAAATCTAAATTCATAAAGACCCTGGAAAAGCACGCATAATTGGTTCCATCAGTAACAACAACATATCTATACAATCGCGTGAGCTATAGTATCAAAACTTTGCACGGACTTGCCGACTTTTTCGTAAATACCCTTTCATTTTATAATACCTGTCTGCATCGTCTAAAATAATACGAGAAAACCTTTTAACAGGTTTTCCTTCTCACAATATCCATCAATGATGAGGATGATGGTTGTGGCTGTTCTTCTGGTGTAGCTGCTTCTTTTTTATTACCAATAATCTGTTTAATTCGGCGAATTGTTTTTTCGGATTTACCTGTCATTGCTGACACACGACTTATTACTTGGTCAACACAAAATACATATGCTTTTGCCGCCTTTTCGGTTTCGCAAAATGTAAGAATATTATGCAAGTATTGTGAACACTTCGCTCTGGTCGGCTTTTCGCTTACGCATATTCATAATATGTCTAAAAATATATTAAACACATAGAAGAAATAGCAGTATAATTAAAACAAGTTTTCCTAACCTTAAACTCGGACATCTTTTAGTCCGAAACACCAAATGTCACAAACTCAAACAAACTTGTCAATTTTATCTGACTGTACTAGCACAGCATATGGGACACGGAGGTGAGGAACAAGGTGTTTTTGGTAGTAGTTCACATTTTTTCCGCCGGGCAAATTGGTTTGATCAGACTCTACATGCGTTTATGAAAGGAAAAAACAAGGGTTACGGCACTAAGAAATCTTTAGTATTTCGAGAAGAGGATATACGAATTTTTTTTGTACAAGCCCCTGATCGGACTTTTCTGTTTTTGAAAGTAAGAGCTGTCTTATTTTGACAGTTGTGACACATATTGGCTCATGAAGAAGACATGAAATGTATGATTTACGTATGTCGGACATTTTGAGAGAAGGCTCCGTTTTCATTATTAATATTCGACCATCTAAAACAGAAAAGTATAATAAATAATCAAAATAAATAATACGTTTGGTAGATGTCCTGGTTCTGCGGCGCGTTTCTTGGATCTTCCATATGCTCTCAAATATACGGGTCACGCTTTTAGACCGTGGTCTACTACGATCATGGCGAATAGTGGGATGAGTGTGAATGAGCTCAAACGTCAGGTTGGGTGGAAATCATAGACTGTAGCTAGTGGTTATATCGAAAAGCCCACAGTAAACAAATTACGTTTTTCCAAATTTGGTGTTGTTAATAGCACTATCTGCTTGTTACTGTTATAAGTAAATTTGTTGTTACCTAGGCGATTTTGAAACACCACGATGCTTAAAATGGCCCGATTTTGAACGCAAATGCATTCGAGATACCTGGATTATATTTCAAGTATAATAAAATATAGTTTTAATACAGCACTGATGTAAAGCTTACTGTGCGTATAAAATACTTTTTTGAATCACGAGATCCCAGATATTTTCATTCCGAACACGGCATTGTATTTACTTTACTTTCAAAGTAAGCCAGCTCTACAAACAATTACTTTGAAGACAATGAAATTTATCAAAAATTGAACAGTGATAAATGGTAGATGGACAAAACACAGTTCAAATCATCTCTTCACAGTTTTCCGTATTCCAAGGTCAGTGATATGGACGGTAGGCATGCCTGGTGAAGTGTCTTAAGCCTGAACACCAAATAAAGAAAGATAGTATTTAATTACATTGGTGTGAGAGTAGATATTAAACTAGTTTATAAAAGAAACATACACGCAAATATATTTTAAACTTTGGACTTATTTATGATTTATTTATTATTATTATTATTATTTTTATAGTATAGTATTTTACTAGGAAAACATCTTTTTGCGGTTCTTATCATTTTGTCTTTTGTCAAAGGAACGCATGTTTCATTAAGACATCAGCTTTATTTTGAAATTATTGTAATAAGTTTTGCGATAATATATTAGATATTAATTTTTCGCCTGTAATAAATATATATTGTTATTATTATTATAAAATTTTAGTTGTTGCTTATTATTTCTCGGGGTGATTTGTATTTACTTTAGATGTTGAAGCTTTTTAATCGTTGTAATATGAAGATGACATAATAGACAACTAAAATATTACAAAAATAATTCTGTGTTGTAATTCTGATTTTAATAAAATGTAAAAATATTTATATTCTCTAATAAGTAGATGTTATGGTTTATTGATTATTTATTCTACCCAATCGACATTGAGAGTGTTGGTTAGCAAAATTTAATTGTATACATACCAAATAGAATATTCACTTTTTTCATACATAAGTTTGAACATTCATTAACCAGGTTGCAAAAAGTATTTTATTTCTCAAGAGCAAGGTTCCGACTTTATGAAATTTGTTATTATTTTAATATCTGGCAGAAATAATTCGACAGTGAATTTTTTTATAATTTAATTTTGCTAATTAAAAATATCAGTGTAGATTGTGAAGAATATAATTTTCAATACTTTAAAACATGGCTACTTAGAGAATATGAATATTTTTACAGTTTGTAGGGAAAACAGGCACTGCTGTTACAACATAATATTTTTTTTTTCCGATTTTAGTTTTCTCTAAAATATTGCTTGCATCGTATGTAAAATCCTCAACATGTAAAGTAAATACAAATCATGGTTGCAAGAAGTTGTACAACTTAAATAATTAATAATCATAATAATAATAAAATTATATATTTCTTGCAGAATAAAGCTTAATATCGAATTATTTCCGGCAAATATCATTAAATAATTACAAATTACATAAAACCGGAGTTATAATAAAACTAAGCGAGAGGAATATTGGAAAACAGCAAAAAAAAAATTCCTAATAAAGTATACGCATGCAATAAATTTAAATGAATTCATTTAAATTTATTTCTTTAAGGAAACAAATATGAAAAATTTATTTACTCTCCAGTTGACCAGGCATTGTGTCGTATTGCTGGTGTTAGTATGCGGACAGTATAAAAACCACACGCATATTAAACTCCTCGTATATATTCCATATATTTTAGACAACCCGGCATACAGCTTTCGATAATTTTCCTCAAGTAACACTTCCCCTTAATATAACTCAACCAGCCTAAAGAATGCACAATATCCAAAGTTCTTTCTAAAAATGTTAATGCATCAAATAGAGTGTGTTCCAAATTTGATACTAAAATGACGAGCTATACTTTGCACTACATAAAATATTCTTTTAATTTATGGAGAAAACGACGTGTCTGGGACATGTTCTACAACATTATTTGATACTGTTTTAGGTAGTTCCATTTTGTTTTTTATTGAGGAAATTTGATTGATCACAAATCAATATATGCCAGATACAATTGTCTTAGTATAGGTGGAAATGAAATCATACTAAAGATATAGATTTCTATAAATGATCATAATTATTAAGTTTGTTTACAAGGAACACAGCTACTATTATTGACTTATACTATAATATAGTGTTTAATGTTGTTAACATTTATACAAATCATACACAATAAATTACCCAAATTTATTATACAGAACATATATTATAGTCTTATGTATTGAAAGAAAAGTATATTAATTTAGAAATGAAGGTTCTCTTATTTAAATTTGTCGCCGTGCCGTGCGGCGTAAATGATAAATGTAATAAATCAATATGAAACAAAAAACACGTAGAGATTATAATGATGTTTTTTCTTTCAGAAATTTAAGGAAAAGCATTCCTGAAAATGTTATTAGTATCTTGCACGAAAGCTGTGACACTTTCTCCCTGAGAGACAAGTTAAACAGAAGTGGATTCAATTGAAAAATAAAAACAAACAGAAACAGATCCCAATTACGTGTCTAGTAGCCTCGACATTTTTCAACGAATTTATACATTTCAGGGTATCGCGCAGCGCGGTCTGTTTGCTTTTAGTCTGTGCCGTTGACAGCTGACAGCATTTCTTTTTCGCGCTCGCACGGAAACTGAAAATTAAAGTGTCCGAGGTCCTAGCATTTTTCCGCTTAGAAAAACAACAACACAGAAATCAAAACGAAAAAATAGAAATGCAATGACACTTTAGCTGCGATAAAATCGACATGGAGTAAACAGTATAATGTGAAAAAGAAATTTAGCATACATTATATTAAATAAATAATTTTTGTTTCACCGACTAAATTAAACAAGAATTATAGAAGCATTAAAAAAAGAGCATGCAAAGAAAAACCCACATATATTATTCATTTTGTTACTTAAGGCATGCATATTGGAAATTGGAGAGATATATGAGAAAGGCAAAACGAGTGTATATTTTACTCCACGGAGTTTAACTGCAGTTGTAGGTTACTACTCAAACGGCGGATTAATTTGAGAGTGGCGAGCAATAGGCAAAACACGACTAGTGAAGAAATATGAAATTAGAAACTTAAGTAAGTGTAGCGATAGAATTACACAGAATATATGATGGTCAATAAATATGTAACAGTAGACTTTAAGGCACGGAAAATGTACAACAGTTATCACATAAGCATTATTGCATTGTAAGGGTTTTTTCATTAAGCGTGTTTGAACTTTAAAATTGAATAATGTCACAGTTCGACAAATTTAAACTTTTGTGAAGTAACATTGACGATAATAGGTGCATACGAAGTATTTTGTCGTCCTAAATCCGAATTTATATTTTATTTATTTAATATAAACAGATGCGAAATGTGTCAAATTTAAGCAAAAATGTATAGATATTACAGAGGATTATATCATTAGAAATATATTACATGAGATGGCATATTCAAAAACAATACAACGACAGAAACTTTCACTTTTTCCTTTTGTATTCAGTAGCATCATCTCTTTTTAAAGACCAGCAGTAGTCGCCTAACATTAATGGGTCCCAGCAACCCTGGTATCTTGTTTTCATCACTCTGATGTCCTGGTGGAATCTTTCTCCTTGTTTGTCGCTTACTGTGCCCAAATTTTCCGGAAAAAAATCCAAATATGAGTGCAAAAAATGCATTTTTAAAGACATGAGACACCCTAGTATTTCATAGGCATTCAAGAGATCATCTATGAGGTTTTTACAGTTTTCATATTTCCTGTTGCCCAGAAATCCTCTCACCACACTTATAAAACACTTCCAAGCTGACAATTCCTCTTCATTTAATTTTTTTTGAAAATGCAAATCATCTAGAAGCTTCCTTATTTGGGGTCCAATAAATATGCCTTCTTTAATTTTGCATCACTTAATTGTGGAAATATTAGTTGTAGATACTTGAAACCATCACCTTCTTTGGCCATGGCTTTTACATAGTTTTTCATTAATCTAAGCTTAATACGTATGTAGAGGCGGAAGAAGCAGCTTTTGTGGATTAACAAGGGGGGGGGCATATTTTATGTTTGAATTATCAGGTTCAAAAGAAGTTCTATGAGGCCAATCTTTCTTACTGTAAACAAGCGTCTAAAAGAGATTAGAGAGGTCATAAAACGGGAGAGTAATGGTCACAGTTTAGAGGAAAATAAACATCATCTGCTTTCGCTGAATTAGGTCTTTTGTGCTTGGGTCACATAAAATGAATTCCAGATAAGTTAAGCATTATACAATTTTCTAATAACGATTGAAGTGCATATGGTATTTCGCGCTCCAATGATAGCGATTCCCAAAGCTTTTATCAAGTATGCGTACATTTGTTGCAAATATAGATTGTAAGGAATGTTTTGCGTCAAGATAATACTTAAATCTTTAACTAGATCAGCCATTTCTACCTCAACATGTTAAAGCAAAGTGTTGCAGAGAATAGATTCTAGTTTTCTGGTGTAGGTTTTCTTTGAAAACAGTCCATATTAACAAGCAATTGCATGTTATAATAAATTATTTAGAAATATTAGCGAAATGTCTACACTGGGACCAGTCAAGAGAAAAAATGCTTCTTGCACAACAGAACTTATAAATTGCAAAAACATTTTAATGTCTAGTATACTTATCTGAGCTTTTTGCTTTACTTTGTCATCTTATTTTGTTAATCTTTCGTTCATTCAAGATTAAACATGCTGCCACGGAAATATTACATTTTAATTAACCTGAATTTTAGTTACATAATGTGCTGAACATAATCCCTCAGCACTACAGACGTTCACAATATTTTATTTAATGTTTTATCTAAAAAAACATGAAATGGAAGCAAATTAATTTATGTAATTTAGGAGTGTAAGTTACACAGCCCTAAAACTAATAAAGTAAATCCCTGGCTTTCATTCACCATTAAAATGGGGACATACAATATTCAACGTAATCCGAAAAGTCATTTATTATAAACGAACATAAAAACCGACTACATAAGTGCTTTACTCTTTAAACAAATTACCGTGTAATTTAAAAAACACGTTCTGCAAATATTGACATACATTCGGAAAATCCAGAAGTTCAACATTCATCCACACACCCATAAATCATCTCACCGTAAACATATCTCGCGTCAACAGTATTTGATTTTTATTGCCAGCGCTTCGAATAGAAAACACACATTTAAAACGACCCGGCAAGATCTCTCCCTGACGGCGGAATGCAGTGTATTTCTTATTGTAGTATGAAAGAAGACGACGAGAAAAGCAGAAAGGTAGACAACATTATTTACGTACCATTTAACAGTCACCGCTTCGATAAACGCCAGGTTTAACGATTTTATTATTCGAATATGTATAGCATATATTTGTGTATAGTGTATATACATAATCTCTATGTATGTAACATATAAGAAAATTTATATATATGCTTTATATATATATATATGTTTGACAAAACTTGGGAGTTTAAAGGAAGTATCCTTATGTCATGTCATTCTACTCTTTTCATTATCTTTTTCTTTGAAGACATTCTGAAAATAAACAATATTAAACAGAATAGAAGTTGTATTCTTGTAATTTATGAATGTGTAATAAAAGGAACACATTTCATTTCATTAAATTATATATAACTGACTGCAGTTTAGTTTAAACGAAAATAGCAATGCACGCATAAACATTATACTGTATGTGTCAATTTTCATTAGGTATATGGATTCAATGTTGACATGCGATTTATACGTATACAAATAATATGTGGCAACGTGTGTCACCCCTTCTATCCGTCACCAATCCCGACAACAATCGACATCACAACGACTTTCTCCGATCTTCCCACTTCTACATTAAATGTTTAGCTGCGAACACGTTGCGATCTAGTCTGCAATAAAAGCCGTCATCATCAAATGGCCGCAGCGATCTAGCAGTTTATTATTATTTTCAGAATCCTTTTTTATTTACCTTATTTTTAATTTTATTAGAATTACGCTTTTGTTTGTGACATGCAGCGTGAACGCAGCTTAATAATTCTCTGCATTTACTGAAAGGAAAAAGAAAAATCCTTGCAATGCGTAAATATTATTTCTGAGCGCAGTACAAACACCCTAGTCAATAGTCCAACAGCTACTGCTAACGTGAGCTTGTATCGGTCGCGCTCTCATTGAAGAGGAAAGGTGGGGTGCCATGTTGTCACGTATTGCATGAATTAATCGCCGATGGCTAATGAAAATTGACACGTGCTGTATATAAGGCATCCTATTCTACATGTGATTTTTATTTCAAAAAAGCCAAAATTACCCACGAAGAAAACATACAAGTATATATATAAGAAAGAGAATAATAACGGGTAAATTCTGCTGTAGAGCAACCGTAGACACGTGTTTCTGACTATTGGTCGTCATCAGTACAGTGTAGCCAAGGAATAAGGTGGGATAACCTTGGAGATGTAAGCTATACTGAAGACCATCAGGTGACAGACTCCCATTTGTAGGTTCAGCTAGAAGATCCTCAAATTTCGATTAAAATCCGACAAATTCGTTAGCTGAATAAAAAAAGAAAAAAGTGTAAGTCAGTAAAAGGTATGGAAAGATCACAATTTGCACTTCAAAAAAGTAATTCGCTTATCTACGGAAGTTAGCTTCGATTTTAAATAATTAGTCCGTTATAATAATACGTATAGTTATAATCTCATCAAAAAAAATTTCATAATTCGTTGATAAAATTTTCAAACCTTAATGATTCTTCTACTATTTATTTTAGTTCCAAGAAAGTCTGGACCATGTTGAACGTGGATTTCCTTATTTCAACCATACAGTCCTCAATTTTTGGTAAATAATTCTACAACTGCAGTACTATATTAGCCATGTTGACATTCTCAAATAATCTTGGGCTTATAAATAGATTGTACACGTGTTTTTTTTTAACTTTATTTAATGGGTTATGCAGCATTTTTAAATGTTAAAATTTACTACTGAAACACTATGTTAGATTTTATGTGTCACAGCAAATATCGCGGCTATTGTATGAATTTACGTATAAGAAAGTTATTAGATAATTCTTTAATAACGTATCCAAATCATAAAAACAATAGAACATCAAATAATTCAAATAAATGAAATAAATTTCACATTTTAAATGGACGTATCCAGTATTATTGCATATTCTGAAACTACATGAATTTATCTTTACAACGGTATATCACATGTTATACTTATTTTATTAATTTACCGCGTAAGAATAACTAACTGAGCGCGTTCAAAATGTAAACAGTTTAAATAATGAGGTGTGGCAACCACACGACTTTCTTATACTTATGAGCGTTTCAAATTATACAAAATTTTTCTAAATTGTTTTAAATACTTTTATCTTAGAAAAATAAACCTGTAATGCGTTACTTCAAGTCCAAATTTTGTAATTTTATTTAGACAAAAGATATTCCAAATTTAGCTCTAAATACCTTTGTAGACTTGATATATAGATATAAAATGCATAATTTATGACATATTGCAAGAAATCCCTATTCAATAAGAGTAAAAGAGTTACTTCCGGTCCGAATTTTTAAATTTTTTTTATACAAAAGGTATTGAAAATTATGTTCTAAATACTTTTATACTCGTAACGTACCTGCCTAAAAAGCATGACATGCGAAATATATTTGCAAAAAACTTAGTAATTGAGATATTGGTAAATTTTGATTTTTTTACCGAAGTAAACTACTACGTCCGGTATTAAAAATACGGTAATATACACACAAGGAAAGCTCATTTGGCATAACAAAATATTAAAGATTGGAATAAAATATCATTTATTTAATTAGATATGAATATAAAATGTTATTTTAGTACATTAATGAGGGGACTTCGTTACAACTCGATTGGCTTTTTGTTCATCGGTCATCAGTTTTGGAATCCATCTTGTCGCGATCTTCCGGTACCCTAAATTTTCATAAATATTTTTTTGAATGCAACCATAAGACAAACGAACAATGTTAGAACCTTGATATATGCCAATCCGACGATTATTTCGGATTAACCTGCTAATTTTTGCAATTCTTGAATAAATCCGTGCAGTTGGGGGTCGCTCTTCTTCATCTAATTCACAACCGTCTTTAATTTTCTTATGTCACTCAAACACTCACACAACATTGTGATATACTGTCATCTGGGTACGCAGCTTTAATAATTTCGAAAGCCTCAGTTGGAGTTTTATACAACCGAACACAAAATTTTATCGCATATCTTTGCTCCATTCTATTTTTTTCGATGGTTACGTCGAACACTGACAATTAAATTGGTAGTGAACGTCACAAGTTAAATCCAAGCATACTTGCGGGTAAGTACATTAGAGATGCAGGTTTCATGTTGTATTCTTTGTGTTATAAAATTCTAGTTGTGAAAGAAGTTATAGCACCAGTCTCGTTATATTTTGATATTAAGGAAACTTTTTAGTTGACAGCTTGCTTTCCAATTGTCATTTTGTTATTAACTACGTTGTTTTCTTGAACTACGTTGTCGCTACGTTAACGTGTCTAATTTCTTTTAATACATTTAATGTATATTTCGGCAAAGAATTTTAATATATTAGAACTCTATATGTGCGACGTATAAGAAATAAAAAAATAATTAGAATTACATTTTATATTTTAATTGTTGCCGGACTCCCTAAAATACTTTATGTCTTAATACATATTGCCGTGAACCTTGCGTATTTAAAAATAAGAATAGCATTAAGAATTAGCTTAAGTATTAAAAATAAAGGAAATAGGAAAAATCAGACTTTATTATATTTGAAAAACTTCAACATCAAGTTTATTTATGTTTGCAATACAAATAACACAAGTGTATGATAAGTTGCATATATTTACGTATAGAGAACTCTGATATCAAATGAATTTATTGTTATAATTATAGGATATATATATATAAGTATTTAAGAAAAATTAAGTATTATATATAGGTACAAAATAAGTCTAAGTAATGTATTTCTTTTGTAGAAAAGATAAACAGGATGTATGGTTTGTGTACAATAAAACACAACCTAACTTTTATCAAGGCGTAAAAATAATGCATTTAAAGCATACATAATGTAATAAAATTTTATAAAAGAAATTTTAAATAAATAATACTTAAAGGATAAAATTTACCTTAACTAATGACTATAAATAAATAAAAAAGGATATAAATTAAAATATTCTGGCATGATACAATCAGCAGTAATGTTTTTATAAACGACAGCTGAGCAAATAAAATACACATTCATGAATTTGTGTGTGTAGCACAAAGCTTCATAGACTGTACAGGGCTTGTATGGTTTGAAGACCTACAAAAAGAAAATATGATATAAAATTTTTTTGTAGTTTTTTACAGAAAAATATATCACCATTGGAAAAGTCTTGTGTGGAAAGCAGTGATAAAATAGCAGGCCAAACGAATCGTTGTAGTACGAATAACGTTGGAAGAAGAATACCTGTTATTTATAATACATTTCCAATTTTACCGAATTCTAATATACCTCAAAAAAAAGTAAGGATTGTATTAGCGAATGGAAGAAGGAAGTATCTAACAAATGACGAGAAAGGCAACGAGTTTATAAACAAATATTAGGAGGAATTATATTAAGAAGAATATACCTACCGTTGAAGATACCAAGTGGTTTAGTGAAAAGACTTTTAAATAAGCAAACAATTTTCAATGTGTTTACATGAAGTGAAGGGAACTGTCAAAGACAATAAGTACGCGTGTGTTAGTGTCACGACGGCAACTTGAGGGCAGAGATCTCACAAAAGATGCAGGGATCCAACCTAAATTTTAGTTCGCTGGATGGCGTAACAAGCGTTACACATTTTTTTCCCCGGGTATAAATTGAAGAACAGGAATGAACAAGATTAGATTATAATTTCGACTTCGAAAGATAAAGACTTTTAAAAAGCCAATAAAGAATTAATCGTAGGGTCAAATACACCACGGTTAGATATATATTCATTCATTTTTGTATTAGCATATTAAGTTCATTTTATTTCAATTTCATTCATAATAATAAATTTTTCTTTTGATAATATTTTTGTATTTCAAAAAATGGAGATACCTAAGGCACAATTTGAAGAAATGTTTAATGAAACAAAGTGAGTTTTTCAATTATAAAGAATTATCGATGCTGCTATGCGTATATGGGAATACAACGTGCAAATGTTTATTCAGTATAACGTTGAGCAGTAGGTATAAAATAGATATTGTCCTGTAAAAATATTAATTCGTTAGTTTTTTATATACAACACAAATAGGATTATTAATGGTGTTGGGTCTTAAGAGGATATAACGTGCGAATGTATATTTTCTAATACTTTATCAGGCATCATTAATTCTCGCAATTCATTTTGGATTTCAAATTTAAAATAAAATATACATTTAGAAAGGGAGATGTTTCTATGTGGCGGGTCTTGAGACGCTGGTTGCAATACTTTCAAATGGTTGTTGCCAGTGATCAATTCATGCTTATTTATGAACATTGGCCATTGCTACGTCCTAAAATTATCAGTGCATTACGTGCAAATATAATGTTTCCAATAAAATAGAATTAGCACAATATTAACAAATTATCGACATTTAATTGAATTTTCTTTGTATTAAAACAGCATAATAGTATATTTGTTTTTTGATTAGCATTATGAATATATTTATTCTATAAAACATTACAACCGAGAATACGGTATAAATGTTTTGTTTCAATTATGTGTTTTTTTTATAATTCTGTTGTGGTGAATATACTATAGCGATGCTATCTATTATTAATATTTGAATTAAATATACAAGTATGATTTTATACAGACCTAGATTTTTTTTTCTTTAATACAAATAATTACCTTATCCCTAAACAAAAATAAGCAAGAGATTTACCAGGAGGAAAGAAGGCTGAATACACTGCCAGAACTCACGCGTACTTACAAAGTACGTGCTGTAAAGAAATAAGTGAATGTATCAAATATAATAAAAATTATCATTATTTTTATAATTATGTTGCTGGTACAGCTCACAGCAATATGTACATATATATGAATACATTCTTTGTTTAATGGGGTAGCGGCCTGTTATTTACAATAATCATTTTTCAAAGAACAATAAAAATAAGCTAAATAACGTTTCAAAATTTTATCTGCCTTTATAATTTTTCTTATTTATAAAATTACGAAGCATAATATAACACATTATAAATTTTATCTTATTTCTTTTATATGAACATCTTTATGTACTTCATTATCAGATTTACATATTAGAGTCGTTAGGTTTCTTTTTAAAACCATTTATTTCACTTCTTTCTTTAAACGTGTATGTTGATGAACAATTCTGCTACATTTTCATAACGCTTTACTTATTTGTACGCTTTTAAATAGGTAAAGTTTTGTTATTCTGGTATGCATCTTATCTATACATGTGAGTACATATTCCGATATTACCTATTTTTTGGAATTGGCATTCGTAAGGTAATACTACACATATTATTTTAATTAACACACACCTTCTTGATTATGCAATACTGAAGAAACAAAAACAATAGCAAGTAATAACAAAAATCACAATTAGTAAGTCAATTATGTTGACAAGTTTTTAAAGTATTTCTAAACTTTTCTAAAAAGCCATTCTTTCAAAAGAATAAAACCTTACTTTCACTAGATACTATTAAAACATTGCCAGGAATATTTTTTTTAAAAGAATTTGATGTGCGCAAAGTCTAAGTGTCATGCGCGATTTTAAAATATTATTGAATTACCTATTTTAAATTAAACAGTATAGATAAATAGCATAAGCAAGACCTACACAATTATAAATTAAATCTAAACAAGCTTTCATTCTTTTTAAGATGCTGACTTTAACGTGGCCATATTGAGCAGATAGCAGCAAATGTTCTGTTATATTCATTTTGTTGACATCGCCTGAAATATTACTAAGTGTTTGTTTATGTCCTTCTTTAGTCATGATAAAATTTAAGGCGTCCACAAACAATACTTTACTGTCACGTTCATTAGAATCTCTCATGTTTACAGAGATTAAATCTCCTCCTTTTGTTCACTTTTGCACACAGAATTTTTAATTAATTTCTTAATTAAGCTCCGTCCAAACAAATTACTGTTGTCTTTGGGATGAACCACTTTTTGTTAACTTTCCACCATACCATTGGAGACTGCTGTATTACATATTTTCAGGCGAAAAAAAAAAGACAGAGGAAACCAAGACGATCTCTTAACACAGCTCATTCTCCAACCCTCTTGCGACACGGGGGTTGTGTTGTATTAGAGGTTGAATTTCACAGAATGGGGTAGGCTATTGTTTCGCTTCGTAAGTAAGCAATCAAGACGGAGGGTTAAGTAGTGAGACGAAAGTCTGGAGCGATTGTTCTTACTTAATTATACAAGCTTTTCAACACGACGTCGGATGTAACGTCGTGGTATGGATTGCCGAGGGATTGAGGGTGGATATACCATAGTATAATAGAAAATATATGAATTTAAATGCACTATATAGTATATACGCTCTAGCTAAGTTAGGTACATTTCATGATGGCCTGTTAATATTTAATCAATTATTATTAATGAGGTAATTACAGCGTCAGTCTACAAGCAAAGCAAACGGCTAATTAACCGTTTCAAAGAAGCTTTCTTTGTAACAATATTGTATTATACGCTATTGATTTCAGTATGAAAATGATTTTTTGTAAACTGTAGCCTTAGTTAATAACTACTAGGAAATTATTATTATTAATAATAATAATAATAATAATATTTATTAAATTGCCCAACAGGTCACCCCAATACAGACAATATAAACAAATCAAAAAGATAATACATATGTTCCAATAATGGGTGGAGACTGTGGCTAAAAATGTGAAATAAAATGCAAAAGGAAAATCCCTTACCACAAAAAATATATATCAAAAAATCTAAATACGTATTTCGGCAACTAAGTTGCCATCTTCAGTAGATATCTGTATAAAACAAAAAAGAGTGGGATAACACTAGTGTTATCCCACTGGTGATTTGGTGAAGAGCATATCTTCTAAGGTTACACCTTAGCCAAAAATACCACGTTTAACACTCTTTTTTGTTTTATACAGATATCTACTGAAGATGGCAACTTAGTTGCCGAAATACGTATTTAGATTTTTTGATATATATTTTTTGTGGTAAGGGATTTTCCTTTTGCATTTTATTTCACATAATACATATGTGAAAATTGACAACAACAAACATTAAAATATATACAACTAATAAAAGATATCATCAGCAAGGCTATTGAAGTTCCTGGCAGAATGAACCATAGGAGCCCACAGCAGAATATTTGTCCTGGCAGTGGGAAACAGAAGGGTTTCACTCACCCTTGAGCACTGACAAGGCACTCGGAAGCCAATTTCTGCTACCAAATCCGGAGAGTCTATCTTAAACAGAATGATATTTTTTACAAAATCAGCACTAATTTGGTGTCGCCTTGCTTCAACCGACCCAACCTCATGTCGATCTAGGAGCAACTTATAGTCAAACCCACGAGGAGGGTAAGATCCATCTACTTTATGACATAAATACTTTAGGAACCTGGGCTGTACTGATTCAATTACATTAATATAGCAATTATATATAGGATACCGCACGACAACAGCATATTCCAACTTGCTAACAACCAGTGCATAATAAAGTGACTTGAGTGTAGCTAGGTTGTCAAAATCTCTGCAGGTGCGGACAATGAAACCCAGTGCTCGAAATGCTGACTCAATGACTAGGGAAACATGATCGGCGAAGGTAAGCCTTTCATCAAATGTAACTCCGAGATCTTTGACATGCGTTTTGCGGTTAATTGCGACGTTGTCAATAGAATAATTCTTGCAAAATCTACTGGATGTTCTGGTAAACGAAACAAAACAACATTTGTCGATGTTCAACTTCAATTTATTTAAAGAGCACCAATTTGTGACTCGGTCCAAGTTCTCTTGAAGAAAGGCAGCATTCTGAACCCCATCAATACGATGAAATTTTTTTAAATCATCCGCATAAGCCAAAACATTACAACCGATTGAAGTTATCAAATCATTGACAAAGATGTTAAATAATAAGGGTCCAAGATTGGATCCTTGGGGAACTCCAGAGGTAGAAACATACATCCCTGACTTGTAGCCATTATAGTTAACGAAGTTACTTCTTTCAGCAAGGTAAGAACCAAGAAGTGTTAACAGTGAGTTGCCGAAACCGAACAAACTCGTTTTAATCAGGAGAGCGGCATGCTCAATGGTGTCGAAAGCTGTTGTTATATATTGCAGAATTTAATTGAAATAAATTACACCAAACCTGCACAGATGTGTTGAATTTAATGTTTAATGAGAATATATATTTAATACTCTATGACATTGTATTCTTTCCATTCATTTTCTTTTCGAAAATAATTGATCATAGGTATTTCAATCTTTCATATTAGTATATCATTTAATTTGTTTGCTAAAGAACATTAATATTTTACGATAAATTCATATATTGAATTTAGTTTCGAATCATTACATATTTTAAAAGTTAAATTTAACATTTTTCAATTCTAATTTTTTAAATTTGTGTATTTTGCTAGTGGAATGTAAAATTCTTAAAGAATGGCAAGATTATGTTTCTATATTCGTCTAAAGTATTTCGCACTTCTTACTACAATGATTTGGCAACGAATTAATATATACTCATATCAGTTTCAAAGAATTTTTTTCGAGCCCTCTAAATTGACGGCGATTTGGATCTGTTCTGCTTGGAAAGCGGTCTCCATAAAGCCTTTGATTTTTATTACATTCGACGTAAATTTCAAACAAGTCGGTGAGATAATTATTGTTCATGATTGCTGTGGTATCGTTATTTCATAAGAAATAATGCTTTAAAATCGCAGGACACAGTATTTTCGAATGATAGACGTTTGAATGATACATTTGTCGCATTTGTTTTGTGTCTTTTTTTCACGGCCCACTAGAAGATTGCAGATAATTCACTTTTTTAATTAAATATGAAGCAAATGAGAACTAAATGAACAGTATTAGATAAAAAGAAAAAAAACCTGCGAAAATAAAGGAAAAAAAATTTAGATGTGTCCATTTAAAGAAAAAGTTGACTATCGTTAAGTATTCAAGACAGCGATGAAAAAATGGGATTAGGGATAGTTTATAGAGTTTGTCAAGAGTTTGACATCGACATGACACTGTACTATTGCAAAACTAGGAATATACCAGTTCCGTCAAAACCGGTGTCTAGGCGGTAATACGTTTCTTAAAAAATTCAAACCCATACATATTTCTATGGAATATTGCCACAGAAATTTCCACAGATATGTAAAATTCATAAATATGTATTACGTCTTTCGATGCACCTGACCTGAAACATCGACTTTGTCGGTCAAGGAAGCTAGGCAGACGGCAAAGATGCTGATGAAGCAACGGAAGGTGTCGAGCGAGGCAGGATAATAGAAATCATCAGAGGCAGTTGGGGGTACCAAGGGAGATAGTCGAAACAGTAAGCAATAAATAATTCTAACGATCATAAGTGTTTTTATTTAAAGTCAAGTCGAGTGAGCTACACCCAGTTATAAGTCACGTAAGTACCTCTCGCATATAGAAATATATTTATAATTTGAGTAGGGTAGAAAGGGTATGGATAAATGGTGGAGGCGCCGGGCAGTAAAAAAAAAAGAAAAAAGGTGTCCTGAATTAAAAGTACGTTATAGAAAAAATAATGTAGATTTGCACACGTATTACAACAAAACTTTCGTTTTTCAGATAGAAGAAATTGTATTTAAATATTTTTCAAGTTTCTAGATGTAAAGGTAGGACTTTTATTATATATAGGATAGATGGATTAATGTAAGTCAATATATAAGTTTAAGATATGTAGTTAGTATGATAAGTTTAGAGACGTGTGGAAGTTTGGCGGATGCGCTAGTTTAAAATTTAAGCAAATATGTCGGAGAATATTTCTTCGAAGAAGTAGGTAATGCCACGGAAATTTGTCAATCACTGAAGTTAAACAGGCAGCAAAAACACTGATAAGGTAAAGGAAGGTATCGGGCGAGCGAGGTCAGATTATAGAAATCAAAAGATGTAGTTAAGGATACCAAGCAAGTGGCAACATCAGGTTTTACATCCTACTTCTGGATATTTCTCACTAAATATTTATAGCTTTTATTTTTGTCTGAACAGAAAATATTTATTTAATTCCTTTTTCTTCAGTAACTAATTTTATTTTTAAACTATGTACATCACGGTTTAATAATACATCAACAAAGAAAAATTCGGCAATTGACTGCTAGTTTACATATATGCAAATTTTATAGACCGGTTTATCAGAGAATAAATAATGCATGAAAATAATGGTATCACTTTAAACTCCATTGTACTTATGCAGAAATACGTTTCATTGAATCGCAACATTCCCTTTAAAGCAAATACGCAGAGACACAAAAAGGGGATCGCGCCAAGCAATAAGCAATCACTCGAGATGCGACAAATCTTTCAAACGCAACTCGCAGATGAAAATTCCATTAGAACTGTTACTGACAATAGATCCAGCGCCCTTCTTACGAACAACGCTTATAATTACATGTTTATCGCGAGGGATCATATCTACTATCCCTCTGCGAGTCCACGATAAACACTAGGGGGGAATAACAGAAAATTAGCATACTACAAGCGCGCCCATCCACTCACAAACACGTAACGGATCAGATGGAGTCGTATAATAGAGAAGAGAAGATGAGTAAGTCACACGGACCCCTGATACAAACTGAAATAACAATATTCTGGTGGTGCAGCGGAATGGATTTTATCGAGTGCACTGTATTAAATATTAAAGAAGGCCTCTTTCGGAGTACGCGTTTAACATCTCCTCTCCGAGATCTCCGATGTCTCTCTGTGTATATCTCCCGGGTAACCTCCAGGTCTACTGGGACGCGTAGTCCTTTTACAGCCTTTACGCGACGACCTTAGGATCGTAACTGTGAATGCCTAATGACTGACAAAGTGGTAGTAAATTACTGATATGCGGGCAGGAACGATATCGTAAAAATTTACTGCTTCAAATTCAAATTATGTTGCGGTAAGACGTAAATTTTACGATGGAAATCTGCAAAGTGCTACACTGTGAGAAACTTGGAATACATTCGTTTCGATGTTTTAGCCTATGGAAATCCGATTTAGTTTATGAGTTTTACAATATTTCCTGCTACTGGTGTAGTGTTAATACTATTTTACAATTTGTGTTTACAAAGAATTTAAAATTAGAATACGTGTTTTAAAAGTTTTAAATTTTGCAAAAATGTAAAACTTTTTTATATTTTATTTTATATTTCTTTTACGTAATCTAACACAAAAAAAGTAAAACAAAAAGAAAAGATATTTATTCAGACATCTAATTGAAATTAATGTTAGTAACAATAACTCATACCAGAGTGTCTCACAACAATCATTTAGAGGGCCATGAATCACTATTATGCGACTTCAGTTTGAGCTTCCCCCAAACGCTATAACGGGAGCGAGGAATTTATCAGCTATACCAGTGTACTGAGTAGGATACAGACCAGGAGGTGTGGTATATATTGCCTTACTAAACTAGTTGCAAAACAAAAAAAAATATATGTATATTAGCATAAATTCAAAAGATCATCGCTTATACAGGCTGTCCCAGAAATAAAAAGACGGAGTAGCAAAAATCGGAAGCTAGATTGTGTAAAAACGTACCCTCAAAATATCAAGTCTTTATTCGTGCGCAGACGGCAGAAAAAAAATAATAAAGAATTCAATTGGCCTTACGCCGACTCTGGTCGACTTGCGGTATAGAATTGCACGCATGCATGCATTGACGGCTGGTCGGTAATAAAATCGCGCGGCACACGACAAAAACGTATGTATTTTTGTAAATAACATCCATTGTCAAACAGGACAATGAATGATGTTATTTAAAAAAATACATAAGTTTTTGTTGTGTGGCCCGCGATTTTATTACCGACCAGCCGCCAATGCATGCATGTGCAAGGGCGATAGATACATAGATGTTCAGTTTGTTATTAGCCGCCGATGTGAGTTGACACATAGTTATCGACATGGCTTTTACGACGCAAGAATTATGGGATATGGTGTATCTCTACGGTGAAGTAGGTGGAAATGGAAGAGCTGTTGAACGTTTATACGCCGAACGTTTTCCTAATCGCAGGCGTCCGTCGTATCAAGTGATTATGGATACGGTGTTTAGGTTACGCGAACAAGGCACACTACTCCCACGCTACGAAGGCAGGGGTCGTGAAAGAACACGGAGAGTTTTACATGCGGAAGAGCATCTCCTGGATGTGGTAGATAGGGATCCAGGTATAAGCACGCGATCTGCAGCAAGACAAGTCGGAATGTCCCGATCGACAATTCGTCGACTCCTCCGCGAGAACTTGCTGTACCCATACCACCTACAACGAGTTCAAGCTCTAGCACAACAGGACCGTCCCGCACGTGTTAGATTCTGTACCTGGTTTCGACGAAAACAAGCTAGAGATGTGGACTTTTATGCCAGCATACTATTCACGGATGAATGTTGTTTTACCCGAAATGGTGTGTTAAATTTTCATAACGCACATTATTGGAGCGATGCAAACCCGCATGTAATACAGCAGGGTCATTTCCAACACCGCTTCTCAATAAATGTTTGGGCAGGAATTGTCGGTGATAGTCTGCTTGGACCGCACATACTACCTGCACGACTGACCGGAGAGAGTTATTTAGAGTTTTTCCAGAATACGTTGCCGGAATATCTCGACGATGTGCCTCTGCAACTTAGAAGACAACTCCGGTTCATGGACGATGGCGCGCCTCCACACATTTCATAGGCAGTGCGCAATGTTTCATATCCTCTAAATATCCACCTGCTTCACTTACACAATCGGTTCTTTTCAGGACTACCATATTACTTGTGTTAAAAAAAAGGAGGAGGAATAGATACTTCATAATAAATATCACACCATTAGTTACTTTTTACACCTGCTAGAAAAAAATAATTACATTTTGATATTTACTACGATTTATTGAATATTCCAAAATAATAATAATAATCAGCTGTTTCCGACTGCAAACACATTAAAGGGCAACAACCTTCCTATTTTAAAATAAAAACAATTTTTATTGTCTGCAATAAAGTGAGTCAGTCGCCCATCTGCGTCAACAATCGAATACATAGCTGCGTTATTTAGACGCATCCGGCAAAAAATGTTTTATTATGAATGAGTATGATTTCACACTTTTTTCCGTTTTATACAAATAAAAGCGTATTTTTTTTTGAATGCCTGTTCGCTTCTATTTACAAATGAGCATTCTTACGTGTGCCAGGTCCGTAATGTAATCTTTTTATTTAAAAAAATAACAGAAAATTAAATTTTTAATTTCTTCGTTATTGCGCCATATTTGGGCCTGTTTCTGTTCGGACTTTACATACCTGCTACTCCGTCTTTTTATTTCTGGGACACCCTGTATACAACAAATAGAAAAGCAAGCAATTATTATGCAGTTTACATTGGAAGATTTATCAAAGACGATATCTACCTAACTTCACTAAATGGAAGGCAATGCTGACCTTTGCATTTAACTACAAACACTGACATAAAAGGATTATAACCTAAAATTCTATAATTAAAATTGAAAATGTAAACTTTTAGGGAGTAGCTGCCGCTACCAGTCATGTAGTTTTAATGAAAGATCCTGATGACAACCAACTTTACCACACAGCAACAATACCGACCTATGTGGTAAAATTGACGAAACAATGCAAAACGTGAAAAGGTAAACAATTAGCTATTAGGCAGTCATAAACACGTGTTTCTAACTTGTTAGTTGTATGTGTGTTTTATTTTGAATTGTTTAGAAAATTACTACGTCTAATATATAATACAGTGTAGGTCAAACCAATCACTCTGATAGGTTAAATGGGCACAAATATGATATACTAATCTGTTTGTAATTTAATATATCAGATTTGTTTCTCTTTGTTAAAACTTGGTTAATTCTGCTTATTTTTCAAATAACTGAGTATGCAGATGTGTTGGAACTGTAGATATTTATGATATAATTTGTGTAAACTTAGAGTACAAGTTTTCACGATAATTTCAAAAGAAGTGCTGAAAACATTTGTGTTAAATTATAAAAGTGCAGAATAATGATAAATTTCAATCAACGTGCCTCTTTCAGATAATCGATTCTAAGACACTTAATTAAAATTTAATTACTTTTAAACTTTATTATGACAAGAGGAAGAAAAAAATAAATCACTTTCAATTATTTCCCATAAAGTATCTCGAACAAATTTCTAATTAACAGTCCCTCTTCTTTCTTTGCTTCTCGGTCGCTGTAGAGGACCGCCTTTCGTCTTCGAAAGTAACCTCCCTCCGCTCAAATAAAACAATTTCGATAATAAAGAGGGTAACGAACCCATATAATGTCCGCAGAACTGAAGACACAGAAGAAGATGGAAAAAACTGCAATGAATATAATGGAATTCGTTTTCTGCGATGCATAAATTTTTATGAAGTTCCTTCTTTCTTTCTTCGATGTCATTACAAATGCAATAGAAATGACAGTTCGGTTTTGTGTGATTGCGGCTGGCGAGATTTTACCATTCCCTTTTTTAATTTCATTCGAATACGAAAGCGCAATCACAAACAGATCTTGGAAACTTAGTTAAGAGAGGATTACTAATGATCTATTAAATAAATTCATTACAGCTGGTCTTTTAAATGATTTTTTCTGTTTTTAATATTATTATTATAAAACAGCTATTTAAAACACGTCTGTCAGAACAAAATTTTTAAAAAAATTAAAACACGAAATAAATCAAATATCACTACCCACAAAAAGTCATTTCTGGGCTATAATATGTAATAATAATATTCGTACACATTTTGACGTATTTTTCATAATTACATTTCGGCGTTTGTTATAATTGTCATCGAAATAATACAAATTTTTGAACAATGCATGCTCACTATAGACTGACTTCTTCTGTGTAGATTTTTTCACATGATGCCCCACATTTATCTTTTTGCTGTAAGGTATTAATACCAAACTTCTCGATGAGCATGCCTTCTTTCACTTTTAAAGAGGATTTCAAGGTCGAATAATGCAGCCAAAGTGATGCAGGTGACAACGTTTCTTGCTACAAATCACATTAATTAATTAGTAAATATGTAAATCAAAATAAATAATCGCAGACTTACATTCTCGTCTAAATAGGAGAGAATTAGCGCGAAGACTTTATTTTCTCGCCAATGGCAGATACTTGAGTAAACCATCTTACAAGCGGATTTAGACTTCACGGGTACACATTTAACATTTCCATTTTCGTTTATAAAATAAACAACTCATAAACAATATATTTATAGCAACGCGTGACTAATGCAGTTGACAAACAGAAAAACAATTTGAGTAACACTCTCTCGGTGTCTATTCAACTCGACTGCGTTTCGTTGAATAACGACATCCTTGAACTTTAAGCTTAGGTTTTCGCACTTGCATTAATAATAACTATAAAATATTATTTTCGTTTTAATTCGACTGACGCATTTCCGGAACAATGATGAATAATGATGTTGTTACAACTATGGTATGAAATGATAGCATTCGCAAATTCAGAAATATCAGCGCACACCTTTGTAATGAAGAATAAACTTGTACAAGAAATGTGATTGGAAGAACTTTTGGAGTTTGCAAAAGACGTTCGGACTTAGTGTACTTGTGATCATTTGTTTCACACTACTACTAAGTTTTTTAAAGTTGTATTCGGTTATGTTTAAAGATAAATTTGCTATTAATAAATTAACCAATGCTCATTCTTTTAATTTTGAAAATTAGTAAAATACGATGTCGCCTGCATTTGTTTTGTTTGATGAAATAAGTTCTTTAAATACTAAATATTAAATTTACTACATAGGTACTCTAAAAACAGATTACTTGTTCGAATTACATCAACTGCGGTATCAAAAGTGTATAGCCAAGTCCTGATTATCTTTTTCCCTCAAAATCAGAAAAAAAAACAGTTACTGTAATCAGTATATTTATCATTCGCACTATTCCTTGGTGCAGAATATAGGGAGATCTTCTTTTAATTTCAATGGTCTATATATAAGTATAATTGACCAGGAAGAGCAAATAAATATATAAATAAGTAGATGTTTATTGTTCAACAGTTTTACCCAACAATAAGGGCAGTGGATACAAAATAGATAATAATACTGGACAATTAATAATACAGTGAGAAGAGAGACAGGAAGACGATTTATGACAGTATTTTATAACATGATACATAAAGGTGTTCGTTTAGCGAAGAGGGAAAAACAAAAAAAAGTGTTCCAATGGACGAGAATTTCTCAAGCAGTTAGGAAAGGAATTAGTTGCTTCTGGAACACACTCAAAAGATGCTTGGACATAACAAGAATATCCGCGAGACATTCGAGAATTAAAACCTGCTAGATGCTAGAAATGCCTCAATAATTGTTGACAAAAAGTAATCCAGAAGGTGCAGGAATTGGAATCGATTGGTTTCTAATCATCATCAAATAGTCTTGTGTTAAATGAAAAGCAAATGGGTCATAAAACTATCAATTCTGTATTATTTTCTAATGTAATTTATAAAAAAATTATGGTATTATAAAAAAAATTAAATTCTCTTCATAACTCTTATGGACGCTTTTGCAAGAAATGCTTATAATCTAACAGAGTAGTAGCAAAGCTATTTAGTAGTAGTTGTAGCAGTAGCCAAGGAATTTTTATATGCCGACGACTTAATAATTACAGCTCCTAATGAAAATTTCCTACAAAGAAATATGGCATCAAATTGTAAAGAACTTTGGAGTGAATATTAATAAAGGAATAACGGAAATATTTACAGTCTTCAAAGAAGAAGGAAAAAATATATAAAAACAGATACTTGTAGAATAACAGTGACAGAAAATGATAATAGAATACGTGGAAAAATCTCCAACAGATAATAAATTGAATACATACATATATAAATTAAAATTCATATATATATTGAGATAGTTATCTTGTATGTGACAACTACTCTGTAAATATTACTTACATAAAATAATGAAGTTTTCTTTTTAGTATATTTAAAGACTGTAATTAAAAATATTCTAGCTAGTAAAATAGTAGAGATTTTCTTACTACATAGTTTATTGATTTTGTAAAAAAAAATAGTATGCATTTATTATTCATGTATCTTCTGTAGGATGACGATGATCAGGATCATTGTAGAATTGTTTTTCACCGTATTCTGAAAGTAGAGATTTAATAATTAATTGTATGTTTTGAAATGTAAAATATTACTTTGTAAAAACTTGTTTAATGAACGCAATTTATAAGAAAAGTTAATTACAATTGAAAATTGTAACATGTATGGATCAAAATGTTTATTAGTTTGCGCGGTAAAATTCAAATTATGGATCTGTCAGAAATTGACATTTGAAAAATGAAATGATAGAAATGAGTATTGACATGTTTAAATATATGAAACTTATACTAAAAATCAGTATAGAATTTAAAATAATTAAATTTATGAATTTGAAAGAGTATTTAAAGTTTTCAAATAAATTATAGAGCCTTTATTGAATAGGGTTTGTATGTGAAAGGAATTAATTGGATGAAAGAAATGAATTATGCATCGTCAAGGGGATGATAAACAAGAAGAATAATTTTTGAATTTGTGAAAGGGTATTTGAATATTTCTATCGGAAAAAGCCAAGATTTAATCCGTAGAGAGATAAAATAAACTACTAAGAGAAGTTTAAAAAGTGTTAAAAGTGTATATTTATCAGTAGAAAAGAATTTGATAATTTATTTTAGAAGTTACAAAAAATATAAATATAATCAAGACTTTGTTATATAATAACAAATTGAAGTGATAGAAGATAAAGGAGAAACATATAAGAATACTAATTACAACATAAGTTACTTACCAAATAGATCCAGATAGTAATTCATAACCCAGGAGGAAATCAAGTTTCATATTCCGAAGTCCGGTATATCAAGAAAACAGTTCCGATTTCAAGCAGTACAGGTACCCAGTTCCGAGGTCAAGATATTATTTCAGAATTCGAAGAGGTCCAGCCGATATTATCAAGCTCAAGGAGGTCAAGTTAATGCTACAGAATTTGAAGAGGTACAGCCGATATTTTCAAGCTCAAGGAGGTCTAGTTAATGCAACAGAACTCGAAGAGGTCCAGCCAATATTATCAAGCTCGAAGAGGTTCAGTTAGGGATACAGAACTCGTAAAAGCCACGCATGTATATCTGCAACAGAGAAGGTACAACTAGTATAATAATAATAATCGGGAAGTAGGAAATTAAACTTACCAAGTCCAAGATACAGAAGTGGATTAATTTATGGATATTATTGACATCAGGAAGCCAGAGATACTTCACAACGTATGAAAATTACTTCATAAATATCCATCAAGTTTGTCGCAGAATTATAAAAGAATTTACATTAATTCAAGAAAGAATCACCGATGATCTATATTGTGTGAAGGTTGTATGATTTTATTTGAAATTAATTTGAACTAAAAAATAATTCTTTTATAATAAATTATTACAACTACGGAGAAATAAGTATAGTTACATTGAGTACTGTACGTATTTGATATAATATAAATTTAAATCTCTATTTTTATAATCCTATAACGTGACATATCATAAATCATTTCGTTTGAAAGTTTTTACGTACTCATATATAATAGAAATTGATGAAAATGCCTGAGCATATAGTTATTTAGTAGTCATTAGGGATATTTTGAATGTTCATGCATACTATAAAATATTGATACATACATGAATTAATATCTTACCTTGATATAATAGACTTTTACGTATTGTCTATTATTTGTCAATCTTTCCGTGGTTAAACAAGTTTCAGATTCTGTAATTTGTATATAAACACAACATTGTTGAAATTTCCATAGCCATTAATAGATTTATAGATCTAATAAATGTATCATCTTTTGAATCTTTCTTTTATTTGAATGTTTAAAAATTATTAAGTGGTAGTTTCTTCGTAAAGTGAACAACGTTTAAAATATTTAACCTACAAACATAAAAGGTGTGTCAGTAAATAATACCTGAGTAATAAATAATTATAGTACATACCCAATTAATATAATCAGATAAGATATAGTAATTTCTTGAAATTAGATCACAAGAATTTAAGATTTATTATCATTCTATTAGATTATAATTATTTATTGTATTTCTAATTGAATTTTCACATATTGATACTATCAGATACCAATAGTACTAACATTTTAACTAGTATTATACTACTGGTACTGCGCTAGTGGTTTAAATGTTAGATACATATGGCAAATTTATAAAAGAATCGGTAAAAATAAGAATTAAGGTAGATACAGTTTAAAAATAGGAATAGAATTTTTATGTTTTGTTTTCTAATAAATCTGAGCTAGTGATTGGGATTAAATGTTTTTATAATATAAAGATTACAATAATATCAAAAGTATAACCAACTTTTACATTATTTCAATAAAATAATATTATCTACAGGGCTCATCGAATAAGTTTTGGAGATATAAACTCATGTTTTATTGATTATCTGAGGTAAGTGAGGTGTCGTATTTGCATAACAAATACCAAAATTCGCGTAATATTAGTGAAGAATTTTAAACAGGTGTTGGTAATTGTATTACTCCCTCCACTAGTTCAATATATATAATAGGCTGTACAATCCTGCAGAGTAGTAGCCGCGCTTCTGGGCTCTCCGATCCCTTTTTTGTGGGGGATCACTCCACATTTCCACCTACTACCTCTATAAATTTTTGTGACGTTGCCTTTTCTACTATTAGCCTCCATTCTTTTCTGTTCTTTGGTTTCATTCTCCAGTTTGTTTCCATTTTGTTGGAGTCCTCTATCACTTGTTGCTCCCATCTGATTCTTGGTCTTCCTCTCGTTCTCTTGCCCGCTGGTGTCCACTGGGCAATGCTGCGCACTATGGCTACTGTGCCTGCTCTGTTGATGTGTCCATGCCATTTTATTCTTTTGGCTTTTATAAATCTAACTATTCTTTTCCTTTCACCAGTTGGTCGATTTCATAGTTCATCAGTATTCGCATTCTTTCTGCCTCTCTCCTTGGGCCATACATTGTTCTTACTACTTCCATCTTCGAATATTCTGAAGTTTTCCTCGTCTCTTTTTATTAGTACCATCGTTTCTGCCGCGTACGTCGCTTTCGTCTTACAGTTGCCCTGTAGATTTTTATTTTTGTATCGAATCCGACGTTTCTGTTTTCTAGTAGTTTCTTGTACCCGTAATACGCTTTATTTCCTGATTGAATTCGGTGAGTTGTTTCGGCAGTTCTATTATTGTCATAACTGATTGTTGTTCCGAGGTATTTCATGGTGTCTACTCTCTGGAATTCGGAGCTCCCTATCTCTTTGCTCTTCCTTCCGGCGTACGTCGTTCGGTTGCTTACCATATACTTTGTTTTCTTTTCGTTGACATGTAGGCCTCTGTCCGCTGCCGCTTCTACGAGTTTTCCGAATGTTTATTCCAGGCTTCTTTCGTCTCTACCTATTATGATCAGGTCATCCGCATATGCTACAATTTCTACCAATTTATTTCTAATATTCCCTTCTACCTCTGTTTGTTTAATTATTCCGTCTAAGGCAATGTTAAATATGGTGGTTGATAGTGCATCCCCTGCCTAACTCCTATGTTTATTTCAAAATAATCTGATGCTCCTTCTTGCGTCATAATCGCTGCCTGTGAGTGTGTCAATGTCGTTTTCACGTGTCTAATGAGTTTTTTTGGTATTTCCACCCCTTCTGCGTCTTTCAGTATGACTTCTCTGTTTAGGCAGTCAAACGCTTGCCGAAAATCTACGAATAGCATATGTAGTGTGATATCATATTCATTGCCCTTTTCCAGTATCTGTTTTAAAATATGAATTGCGTCGATTGTGGACCATCCGCCTCTGAAGCCTTGTTGGTAGTCTCCTATCGCTGTGTGTGCATAGGTTTTCAGACGATTATTGATTAATCTAGTGAAGATTTTGTATGCGGTGTTCAGCAACATTATCTCTCTGTAGTTTTTGCAATCCCATTGATCTCCTTTTTTTAATATTGGCACTAGCAATCCTAATTTCCAATCATTTGGCATTGTTTCATTCTCCCATACATCGATTACTAGTTTAAATAATCTTGTATGCAGTTTTTCACCTCCGTAGTTTAATATTTCATTATTTAATCCATCTGGTCCCGGAGACTTGTTTCATTTCAATTTCGCTACTATTGCTTTGAATTCTTCTATTGTAGGTGCGTTAATTTCTCTTTGGCTTGGTTCAATCATCACCCTCCATGTATTTTCTGTGCCTTGCCTTTTCTTGTCGCTCAAGTGTTTTTCCAATTTCACTCTGTTAATGTTGGCTGAAGTTTGTTCCCTGCCTGTTTGCTTCTTCACCATATTGAACAATTTATTATTATCTTTGTTGCTTTTTTCCATTTCCACCATTATCTCGTCGTACCATCTTTCCTTTTTTGTTCTGAATATTTTGTTGTTTTCTGCTCTTATTTCTTAAGAAAGAAAATTCATATATGTATGCATAAAATTGATGCACACTTTGCACTAGAGTCCGGAATTCCAGCTACCAACGCGCGGACACGTGTTTCGATCTTCACGATCTCTTCAGCGTGCGACGTGGTTTGCTTGAATGCCAAATGATCTCCAAATCTCCCGCAATATCATCCCTTTGCATGACAAATGCATCTGAGAAAATCTCGGCGACACCTGCCATGCAAAAGCAACGCGTCAGGGAGATGTAATCTATCGATAACTAAGTTATCATTTTATATCACTGCAGATATATGTGTGCATCAAAGTTTCTCGCCAATAGTTGGCGTACATATATCTAATGATAGTAGAGTACGTGGAAAAATGTAGACCACGAAAAGTATCGAATGAGGAAATGCTCGGACGATATTAAAGGACAGACCAAAATGGAGAAAACTACTTTGCATAGTTTTCTCCATTTTGGTCTATCCTTTAATATCTTCTGAGCATTTTCAAAACATGTCGACGCCTAACGGCAAAGGGGGATATGGATAAGTAAATAAGGAATTAAGTTAATTGGTTAGTTTTTTTTTGCATAACAAAGAAAAAGAAACTGTATATCAAATATTATTACCCAGTTTAGAGTAAGACTATGTGGACACTATTGACCCCACTGGTATCAGGCTAAATTGTTTAGAACAATTGCCGCAACTGATCATACTCAAGGATGGTTGCTCTCATGTAATACAAATTTTACTTCTTGAATCTTAAAGCCCAGCATTAACGTTATTACACTTACAAAGGCAAACCCAAGAGCCCTGATATCAATATTGCATCTGGCATCTGCGATATTGATTAAACTCTACGAATTAAAAACAACATTTTTGAGTTCGGCGATAACTTGTCTTTAAAAAAAAAACTGGCATTTATGAGACGGCAATTCAACCATTATTTATTATTTTTAAAGCTTTCTGGGCGAATAAAATTTTGGCACGACAACCTTTATATGCTGGATAATCCCTCATCCTTTCTAATTCCCGCATAGTCCCTCGAAATAATGATGAATCGATATGAAACTGATCTGCGGCAAAGAACGTTCAGTCGGCTGTAATTGATGCTGTCAAGTCAAACACTGAACGGCAACGGGGGAAATGAGTGGGCGACGCACGGACGGCTTGGCGGCAAGTTAACAACTAAAATGCGTGAAATGGATCTGCCCGTCCTATCTGTTCGAATCCAGTCGTGTTATTGCCAGGCGGCCATGGTACATATAGGAAATTTATTACGAGGATGCAAATGAAAGTGCAGGGCGAAACTGTACTGAATAGATAGGTCAAATTTCAATATTGTCCCAGTATTTCACTAACCATTTGTAATGAGTAATACATAAAATATTTACGAAAATTAGTGCATTGGATAAGGATTAAATTGGCAAAGAAATGTACATAGAGCTATTATAAAAAAATTAATAAATTTTATTTACGATAATCGAAATTTTCCAACAATATTAATTCTTATCCTTTCCAGTCAGTATGTTAAAAAAAATGTTTTAATTTTTTTTTAAAATAAAGTGGTATTATTGGTGATAAATAAAACAAAAACAAATTATACGAATTGTCATTATTATAAAAAATAAAATGCTGTACTATAAAGGTAACAGTAAGCAAGAAAACCAAGCAAAAGAAACAGAAACATATTTGTAACACACTTTTTCAATGTAATCTTACGTAATCATCTTTTTGTTTGTTTGTTTGTTTGTTTCGTTTATTCATTCAATTATATATATTATAAAATACATTGAAAACGTCAAGTACATGAAAACATATACACACATATACAACAGTTTAAAAGTTTAAAATTTACTCAAAAAGAAGTCGGTGATATTGCAGTATTCCTTGTCTATTATTAGTCTCTTTAGTTTTCGCTTGAAGTTCTCGATGGGCATCTTCTTCAAATTTGCCGGCAGGCGATTATATATTTTTATTGGTTGTGAGATGACGCTTTTATTGATTAATGTCTTTCTTGTTTGAGGAAGGAGCAAATACGAATTGTTTATTCCTCTTGTATTATAAAAGTGCCAAAGTTCCTGTTCTTGAAAAAAGGCATAGTTTTCCCTCACAAACACCGCGCACTCGTATATATACTGTTGCCGAATAATTGCTATACTGAATTGTTTCATATGAGAACTAGGTAAAAGATTTGATTAATTAAACATTTAGCAATTAGCAACGGTACTGGATGCAAGAACAGAGTAATTCGCCCAGTAGCAGTCTGCATCCAGTGATCCCAGGGTCGTTCAATATTTATTATTGTAATTGAATTTATACCACTAATAATTGAATTAACAAAGAGTGAATAAATGCGTATATTTAATTTAATGACAAAACTCACCTACCTTAATCTTAAGTCTTACAATTCCTCAATCAGAAGTTCCTCAGGTAACCGGTGTTGATTCTTTTAGATGGCTAATTGTTTACATGAATGATCTTGTGATTATGCATGAAGTTATTATTGGACGCCACCTATTTTGACTTGAATCGTTATTATTTTTTTTTTTATTTTATTTATTATCACTAGAATTAGCACATCGTGGCTCCAGGTATATTAGTGAATTAAAATAGGAAACAGTCACTGAGCTTTCGAGTCGCCTCAAGGAACGAGGATTAATTAATTTAAAACACAAGTGTCGTAAACTTAACAATATTTATTACCTAAGACAATTTAAAGCAAAATACAATAAACATTTAACACCAATACATTGATGTTTCACTTCCACATTTTACATTAGATTAAACAATCCCTAACTTAATACTCTGGCCAGATAAAATAAATTGTGGTTACACAAAGATGAACACAAATAACATATGACAATATCTTGGTTGCAAATACAAATGGTAAATTAAAATCGGATATTAATTCTTGAACAAAATGCAACAACTAATGTATGGATGAATTTGACAAAGTGAATAATTCGTACTGGAACTTTTAAAAGATTAACTTAAAGTTACGATAACATAGGCAATAGTACAAAGATTCTAACAATGAACTCGAAATTTCAGATTAATACTATTGTTTACAGTAGTGTAATGATTCAAACAACAATGCGAACAGAAAAATACAGATTAATCCTATTTTAAAAGTTATCCGACGGACTAAAGATTACAGTTTTATTGTTACACAACTAGAAGCAATGGCCGTAGATTTATTACAACGACGGTACAATAATTTCTAAGCCGCTCTGAGACCTAATTAATACGGTAATTTACCTTGGTGTGTGCAGACACGATGCAACGATCGATGACTCCTGCGGGGGTAGATGTTGTTCCGCTTAGTTTGACGAAAGTTGGTAGCCGACGGCAATGGTTAAGATCGTTTCAAATTCCCATAAGGTACATCATCTGGATCTGCCAAACCTTCTTTCAGGTTGGACTAACGATATTTAGATAATTTTGCACTCACTATGTACGTTAAATCGTCACTCGACTAGCTTTTGACACGGCTATATTACGTACACGATGATAACAATCTTAACCTTTGAAATTATGCGTCAACCATTATATACATATAGCCATCGACCAGCAAGGGTCTATATAAAATTACTTTGATGTGTCTACAGTCACTTGGCGGATAACACTATTGATCATTATTTTTAAGCGATCTTGCCTTTTTATGCGTACTGTTGGAGAGGGGTGGAACACGCCTGTTTTTTGGATTCTAGAAGGTTCTCGACTTTTCCAAGAAGGAATTTTTGCACACGACGCATACGATGTAATAGATTTAATAGCTTCGTTCCCAGGGTATTGTTAACTAAAGGGCTATTGATAAACCCGAGCACACGTGCGGTGCCAAAATTTAGTTGTCGTCATGTCATACAAAAGGGTATTTAAGAAAAATTGTTGTACGTGACTCTAATATTTGCTTTACAAAAAGGAATTTTATTTTAATTTATAAACTTGTTATTCAGATGTTATTTTTAAGAAATGTTAGATGTAGAAGTTATTTTAACAGAAATTGATACGTAGTGAAAAAAATATAAAGAACTGTTTATTCAAGAAGGTTAAACAAGCTTAGCTGTAGAATTGTAATACATATTTAAGTTTTGAATATATTTTGCGTATTGAAAATAATAAATAGTATACAGTATGAGCCAAAAGAATGATATTATAATTAATTTGGAATTCTTAAGTAATTTAATAATTGCTAGGTTAAGTAAACAGATATTATTTAATATTTTGAAATTAAATTAGTCAGAAGTGCCAAAAGCACGCAACAATACATCCCAAACAGAGTGAGTACCCCATTGTCCCTGAAGACTCCTCGACATGATTAATTATGTTTCAGGCTGAACGCACTCCGAACGCAAGCTTTTTGCAACACAAACAACCGGTGCACCTTAGCAGAGGATCCCCAGAACACAATACCATATCTTAGCCGAGAATGGACATATGCGAAGTAGGCAGCACGGCTAGCGGTATTATTTACCGATGCCACACGCAGCACATAATTAACTGACGATATTTTTCCTGCTAGGTAATTGATGTGGTTCTTCCAGTTCAGCTGCGAATCAATGTATTAACCGAGGAATGTCACCCCTTCTGTAGTTGTAAGGTCAGTATCATTGTAACTAATTTTCCTTTCATCGCTTTTTTGTTCGACAAATACACAGCAACTTTAGTTTTTCTTTATGACATGTGCAAGGCTTGATCCGATCATTTTCCCAATGCTATTTTTGGCTTGTATTTGTTAAAAATCTGAAGTAGCATTGACATGTTTTTTATTGGAGCTTCGCACTTGGTCACACCAGTAATTCGAAAAACTTTCCAATCCCTTGTTATACAGATATCACGTCAATGATATTCCTCCTACAAGAAAGACTATAGTTAGTGATCTGGGCGTTCTTTTTGATAATCGGTTATCTTACTCAGAACACGTCAATTTTATATGCCGTGCATCATCCAGGTCTCAGGGATTTTTGATTATATCGTGCCGTGGTTTTCAAAATATACTTGCCCTAAAGACACTATAAAATACACTTGTTAGAAGTCAACTTAAGTATGCATCAGTTGTATGGTATCCGATTTATACTTACCTACAATTAGCAATTGAGTGTGTATACAAAATCGTTTTTTAAAGTATTCATCATATAAAATGGATGGTACCTATCCAGCTAGAGGTTCAAAATATGAGCAGCTACTGGTACGACATGGTATGGTTTCCTTAGCACTACGGAAAAAGGGTACAGCTCTGGTTTTTTGAGAAACATCATGAAGTCTTCTTATTCACAGACTAATTTCTCTATACCTGCCTACAATGCGCGCTCGATTGAAACTGTTCGTATGGCTAAATGCAACACCAATGCTTTATTCTAACCAACATATGGCTCATAACATCAATGGGCATTATCCGGAACCATTTTTGTTAATTTAGAAATAAAAACTGTACAGGCTGTCCCAAAAACATACCGACAAGCATTAAGGGAGGCTTGGGGACATCAAAACAAAACTTGTTTTGGCATTATTTTACAAAAAAAGTTCAGGAAGAGATTCATAAATCAGTTTTTGTTTACGTTAGCCTTTGTTTTATTGACAAATATATAATAGTTTACCAAAATTGTTGAAAATGTCGGCCAATTCTTCAAATGAGAAATTATCATTGATTTTTAAATAAATTTCCAATTGTTTCTTCTGCAAAACAAAAACCATAGTCGCAAAAAAAATGTTTAACCCAAGACACTGGCGTCCAACTAAATCAAGGAAGCTAATTTTCCTTGGATTTCGCATACATCTAGAAGATTCCTTGTGTCTGCCGTTGACGTATTTAATGGGCCTTCCTCCACGTGAAAGATAAGTTTTTTTTGTGTTGCTTATTAATATCGTGTAGAGACAATCAATACTGTTAACTGTATTGACGTTAAATTACAGTATTTTTTCATAAACCTTTTAAGTGCTTCACACATATACCTTGAATATCTCTCCGATACAACTTAGGGAGCAGATTTATTTTATAAGAATTAATTAATTGTTGTTTTATATCGATCAGTGTTGTTACATTTAATTTGAATAATTTAATTACTTATTTTAGTCTTATTTAAACCTCTTTCGGGGTCTGTTGTCAGTGCCTGACTGCCTGGTAAGAGGTTAATTGTCAGCTCCGAGAGCTGTCTAGTAAATATTAATTCATTGTCAATTTATTGTTCGACTAATGGGCCGTCGGCCGAAATATTTTATTTGTGTTTTCCCTTAATAAACGTTCGCTATAGTATTAGTTTAATTTTAAGAATAATTAAGTCACATACTGAATGTTCATGAATTAGTACCTTACAGGGAGAGATCTTGAACTATTTTCTTTGTTTTTAAATAGAAATAAGGACGAAGTTAAGGAAGCACGAAACAATTTTTTTGATAATTGAAGTAAATAGAACATACCATATACAGGATGTTCAGCAGTGGGATCTCTGTTTTTCTTAATTTTTCTGTGTTTTTTATTTAAGCAATGCTTTATTATTTAAAATAGGAATTTTAGTACTTATTTATCAGAACTTAATGCACGTTGACATAATATTTGTTTTCCTCTTAAATTGTCAAAATTTGGCACCGAAAAAAAATTATTAAATTGTTATTGTTTGAATTTCGTCGTTTATTTAAATCTTTACTACCTGGGTATATTCATTTTTGATTTTGCTTTCGGATCAAGAGACATTTTGGGGTGGGGATCATTTCATAAGGGAGAAAATTCTTCAAATGAGAAATTATCATTAATTTTTAAATAAATTTCAAATTGTTTTTTCTGTAAAACAAAAACCATAGTCGCAAAGAAATTGTTTAACCAAAGAGAGTGGTGTCCAACTAAATCAAGTAGTACTTTAGGTATTTGGATATGATTTGAAACATTTTGTTGCTCTACAACAGAAACGACTCAAAAAATGTTTATGTTGATGCCCCCTACTATCCTTTCAAGTTTGTCAGTATGTTTTTGGGACTTGCTGTATATTTCACTTTTTCATTTTTTTTACCTTTTTATTTGCTCATGCAAATATAGATATGTGCATATATTATATGTATTTCTCTGTTTTACATTGTTACTTACTGTTGGCTCACATATACTTCCTGTTTGTTTGTTTATTATTATTGTAAAATGTCCTGTAAATGGTCTTGGCTGCTGGACAATAAAATAATATCTATTATTATTATTATGTCATATTATTCAATTCAAATCAATCAATATTTGAAAATAAACATAGACTTACGATCAAAATTATGTTACACCAAAATATTCTATTACTTTTCTCCATTAATTCTATTTAATTACAAAATTAATATTATCTAAAATAGCTTGTTACTTTACACCAACACACTATGAACAGTAAGACAAAATTCTTAAAAACCACTCATATAGAATTTCTGAAATTCTACACTACGAAGCGTATATGTAACATCCTAATCAATTTCAAGATTATGTGATAGTTCTTTTACGAGGGATATAAATTCCATTTTATTTTCAATCTCCCGCTAGAACTTGTGTAATACTAAAATTCATTAAATGAAAACACGTGAACCGTACCCAGTATTCGTTCGCTTGCCGTTTCCCGTGTGCAGAACACTTCCGTTGCAATAATAAAAATACCGTATTAACAGTTTCATAAACGCCCGCCCATCTTTAGCGGTGCTCCATAACGGCAAGTCATAAAATATGACTAACGATTCATCGCGTGACGTAACACAAATATCGGTATTGTCGACGTGACCTACGGCCCGATACTTTACTACAAAACATTATTCACCGGTCATAGGTACCAACTGCATGCACATATCTATCTATGTGCATGCAGTATAATAGTGCATATTTATCGCGTGTATACTGGGCAATTGATTTGGCCGATAAATTATAGAGTGATTGAGCAGAGAGATGGAAAGTAAAAAAGCAAACATAACATTTTGGGGTATGGTGTACGTGCAACATTGAAACCCGAGGAACAATTCGATATAATACGGAAACGTTTCTCCATTGACAGGACCATAATTTTCTTTACCATTTGATGTGTCTGCTTCAGTTCATCAGCATTTCAGAAGAGATCTAATGAGACTAAAAGTAATGATTGTAAGGTTTGGTAATATAACTGTTACAACAATAAAATTTAATAGAATGGTTTTTTTGATGTTTTACTGCGAATTCCTAATACAGCTATTTACTCAAGAAAAAATTAGCTTGGTATAAATTTAATTTTACTTAGAAAAAATTGTACTATTTAAAGTATTTAAAGCTGATAAATTGTATTTATTCAAGTACCGTAAAACGGGGCTACCTTAAAACACCTATACACACCTATGCTACGCTTCGGTGATCGGAAGCTAAATCTTAGACCATTATTCCTTTTACATGTGTCGTTTTTTTAAAATAAATGTAAACGGCCAATATATAAACACAAAATTCAATTTTTTTAACTGCAAAGTTTCTCTTATATAGAGATCCGCTGGAATATCACCATATGTTTTTTCTGAACAGTAGTTTTGTATGCTTTTATATTCTAACGTTTTAGATGAGAGTAAGCTGTCTAATTGTCATTTTCTTATTAGGTACTATTGTATTACGTTGCCGCTACGCCACGATGACTGATTACTTTTAATAAATTTTTTGTATATTTCGGCAAGGACTTTTAATATACTTACTAATTACTTGGCTAAAATTTGACATTACGCAATACTGAGTGCAACCGCTGTGGTTTTACACTCTTGATCTCTATAAATTTAAGGTCATACTGCACATATTATTTTCTCCACATATCTTATTTGAATTAACTCACATTTTCTTAGTTGTGCTAGAGTGAAAAAATCAAATAAGGTGGAAACATATATGTCTGTGTCTACTATATTTAACACTTTCATGTTTGATTTACGTATATATTTCTATATCTATATACCTATCCTTGACACATAGTATTATTTGTGTGATGAAGCTAGATGTTTGTCTAAGGTAAACCTAGACGTCTGATTAACACACATGTATGGTATACAACAGCTCTCCTTCAAATTTTTACATTTGCTCTTTTAATTACACAATTTGCGTCGATATTATTTGTCTAGTGGAATTAAATTCGTGTCTATGATTATACCAAAACCTTTTAATAAAACCGCATAAATAGTAGAGGCTGTTCTAAACTTAACTTTTTCTACTTTTTACTTTTACGCATTATATCTATGTCAGTTAATGAAATTTTTTAGATGTCCGCTTGCTTTCCAGTTGTGATCTTTTTATTAATTGCTATTGAATTACATTGCAGCTACGCTAAAAATTTTAATATATTTATATATAATATAATTACACTTTAATTAAATTGATATATTCTAGTACCTACTTTTATTCTGCTCTGTGTATTTGTTGTTAAAAATAAGAATAAAGAGCTTCCTTACTTACGTACTTACTATTTTATACAAAATATAGACTTTCTTCATTAGATAACGTTGAAAACACACAAAAATATTCAGATGTCAATAAAAAAAGTATACTTTAAAAAACACAGTTTTACGATTCAGGAAAATTTGTAAAACAATTACAAAAATTATATTGTTCTAAAATCGCATCAACAATCAAAAAGTATTAAAAAAACATGAGCGAAAAATGATTTATCTAGTATTGTGATTATATTACAGTTCATGTTTTTCAATGAAATCATCTCAATTTGCCTGTCCGACTCCAAAATATTTTTTTTTGTTAATGTAAGAATATTACTTGCCCTGAAAAAATCTTTAGATGATTCATTTAAAGTGAGAACAAAAAAATCTTTAATTCCATAATACGACACTACTGGTTGAGCTCAAAAAATCGCAAGAGGAGGATACTCCTGGACTCTAAGGTGGATGCACTAAAATCCACTAATCCTTTTGTTGTAGATTTTCTTTTACTGCTACTAGCATTGTCGTGAAGCAATAATGCTTGATAAAGTTTTTTCAGTTTTATTGTATGGGTTTGATATTCATTCACCTAGTGTATAGAAGGTTGTGCTTATCCGTTGAATGTAAAATATCTCAGGAAGGAACATATATAGATGCAAGCGATGATCGGGATAGTGTTTGCATATGGCGGATAGATGTTTCAGGTTGTCAGTGGCGTATCGTCCCAAACCGACACTCTGGTTTATGAAATGATTTTTAGATAATTGTAAAATATTACTATGATGGTAGGTGTTAAATGAATAATACACATTCAAAAATAATTTTACTGTCCTTTAGATAATACTAATTTTGTGTACATATTCCTAATCCTATCATTATTTACAACGTTTTTGCAGATATAATGATTCTTAAATTTAAATAACAATTATATATTGCTTTAATGAGTAAAATGTTATGGTCATCCAAAGGTGTGACATCATGCCTTACCATGTGACAAAATATATCTTTGGATAAAAAAAAATCCAGCACCTGGAATATAACAACTTTTTTTTAATCTTATTTTTGTATTTTAGTCGGTGTACCCTCAAATATTTTTCAGACTGAGTACATACACTAAGTACACTAGTACTAGGGTAGCTTAAACCACCCCTGGATTTGCGTAACATTAGTGAATTCAAAAACTCTTCCTTATCACCGTATAGTTCACAAACGCAGTGTTCACACTGCAATTTTTTTTCCTAATTTAAAACTCACAAAACCAGAAATATATGTCACAACTTCCAAACTATTGGGTGACAAGGAACTTACATTGAAAACATAATCATGCTCATTAATCATATTTAAAAACAACGTGGTATCTTCTTCTTCCACAGATACGCGATTTACAACGGATTCATTTATAATTTGCCTCTTGTGAAACAGTTTTGGTGAACATTTGTGATAATTGGTAGAGGGAAATGGACAGTGGCAAAATGGTGCTGGCTGTGTTTTTGGATTCCCGAAGAGCTTTTGAGACCATCGACCGACAATTACTATTGAAGAAATTGGAAGTCATCGGCTTCAAAGGGATCGCTCTGGAATGGTGTCGTTCATACATGCTGACAGATACCAAAGTGTAAAGTTTAATGGGACAACATCAGGTGTGCGATCTACTAAATATGGTGTACCACAAGGAACAATATTAGGACCTTTACTTTTTAATTTATATGTTAATGACATTATGCTAAGGACCAAAAACAGTAAACTACATTTGTGTGCTAATGACTGAATGTTGTATGTCAGTGGAAATGATTTAAATGACATGAAGGACAAAATAAGTGAAGACTTGACTTTATTATATAAATGTTTATGTGCCAATACTTTAAGTATTAATATAAGTAAATCTAAATTTATAATCATTGGTAGTGCATATAAATTAAACACAATTAATTATGACAATTTTAATATAAAAATAGATAATAATTATTTAGAAAGAGTAAATAGTATAAAATATTTATGGATAATTATAGATCAGCATTTAAATTTTAAAGAAAATACAAAACATATTCTAAATAAAATGTCTAAAAAAGTAGATTATTTTTAGTAGAATAGGTCAAAATATGTCTACATATATTAAACTGTCTATATATAAATCGCTAATTTCGATACACATGGAATATTGCTCAAGTATCCTTTTCAAGTTAAATAATTACGAAACTCAGCAAATGCAAAAAATACAAAATAGGGCTATGAGAACAATTTTAAAGTGTAACAAATATACACCAGTTGCATTAATGCTGAGTACATTGAAATTAATGAATGTGCGACAAAGAATAACTTACAAAACTATGCTATTCATTTACAAGAGTAAACAAGGTGTTACGCCATCGTATATTAGTCAGAAGTTGATTTATATACATGACACACATAAATATAATACACCAATTATCAATGATTTCTTTATAGAAAAAGTTAATAGGTCATCAACGGCTAATAATGTTTTTGTTAATGGGCTAAAAATGTTTAACAGCCTGCCGTATGACATAAAACATTGTAATATAAATAGATTTAAGAGACAACTGTCATTATATATTTTAGATAAATTTATATAAATAATGTAAGTGTATGTAAATAGCGTATTGCTAATAAGATATATTATATTTGTTCTGGAGGCTTCCTTTGGGAACCAACATTTAAAATATTGATATCATCTAATGGTACACAGTTACCCGCCCCATTCTCCCTTACCTCCGCATGAATCAGAATTTTTTATATGCTACTATAAACTGCCTACAGGTTGGATTATTATTGTAACCCTCTTGAGACCTTATGGTAGCAAAGAATAGTTCAATGTGGTTTTGATTTAATTTATAGCTGGGAATAAATTTCAAAATACCAGTTCCCACATAATCTTGGTAAATGCCTAGCAACGTGGAGAGTCCCATCAAGAATCCCACAAAACCGGATTTTCTTTGGGACTCCAAAACAAACGTCCCATCCGGAAATTTTAAATTTACTATGTAATTATGGAAAGTAAAATAAAATGATTTAATTTTTTCAATACTTTGTCAAAAAGCAGCTTGCTTAAATCCAAAGTCTGTAACTTATGCGAATTTAAAATATCGAAAACATTATTGATAAAGAAAATGAAGTTGATCTCTACAATAAAGTAGAGCTTCACGCACTGACTGGCTTAATAACTGAGTTGCCAGTTTAACCTTCATTTTCTGTTTAAAAAAAATGAATATATTGATTTCTCAACTTATTTCCTAGGTGAAGCCCTTCTCTTTCCTGTAGATCATTGAGTTTTACTAAGAAGTTAAAGTCAATGCAATCTCCATGGACATCAATAAACCTCTTTCTCTCCGAAACAATTACGGACTAACTTAATCATACGAACTGGATCAGGAAAAACATAGTATTTTGTATTTTCAAACATAAAATATGTTTTCATATTTGTCTTGGTGAAATGACAATTTAGCAAGCTGCACATACTAAAATTTGCAGCACACCCATCAAAAGTAGTATTTGTTATATGAACTCCCACATCTTTTAGTAATGTTAACACTTGTTTTGTCAATGCAGCCTTCTGCGCACTGGTGATGCCTGCAATAAAAAAATAACCTAAAGGTATTTTCCACGAGTCATTAAGGCACACAAGCATAAAAATCAATGCTTTCCTTAGCCACCTCCACAGAATCTCCATGCAGTGCCGTTCCAACGTCTACATATCCATTAGGGTGGAGTGAAAGAGGGGGTAAAAAAAAAATATGTATATATCGAAATGTAATACCTCAGAAAAGTTGCCTAACACTACCTTTAAGTATCTGTAAGAGTTTGGAAAAAATGGAACAATATCTTCTGCCTCCCCAGTTGTTGTGAAATTTAGAAAAAAATTATTTTTTTTACAGTACTGTAAATAAATTGGAATTTTTATAATGTTGCATAAAAAATCATTTTATACAAATTATAAGCTAGTTAACAGTCTCCTGGGTCTTTTAAAAAAATATTCCACAAAATACTTACCTTAGCTGCCTTCTCCGTCTTCCCAAATAGACGCAATTTCTAGTGATTTCGAATACTTTTTATAAGTTTTTTTTCTAGGAAAAATTTAACAACAAAAGCATACTTTTGATATTTATTAACAAAATTATCAATTTTACAGTTATAGTAAAAAAAAATTTTTAAAACATGCTACTTTTTAAATGCAAATTCTGATTTTGTGTTAAAGGAAGGCATGTCTTTTCTAGAATCGGCTCGTGTCCTTATAAATCCATCTCTAGAATCAGGACCACAAACTGCAGCAGAAGCTTCTGTGACGAGCTTGACACACCGTTCAACACACTGTGTGTGACAAGGGTACTTTCCAAAATCAATATCAATTGACTCTGGATTTTTAATCAGTTCTTTCAGATCTTCTGTGGAAACTCTAGAAAGTATGGGAGGTTCCGTTAGGTTACACTTTTGCCAGTCGATCAGTTCATAGTACTCATTTGCATTAAAACAGAAAGGAGAAAGTTTAAATACTCTAACACTATTTTGCGGCGAAGAACTTCTTGCTTTTAAAATTCGACGAAGTCCAAGTTCTCGTATATGCTTTCTTTCGTCAGTAATCATACTAAGAAGTACATTTTCATGATGTCCAAAAAAGCCATTTCGTTGTATTACAGTGTCTACAATTTGTCTCAACTCTTCATCTAAATATCGAGATAACTGTATCATTTGCAAGACGTGTTTTGCACCATCTTTACATGTTGGCTTTGACTTTATAGTAAACCACATCGGGGCATAAACCTTCATTACATATTCTGCTAGCTTGGTCAAGTTTGGGCTTGGATTTACACTTGAAATATAAAGTCTAAGAATGCGATTCGCAGTCGTCACCCACCGCGAATGAGCCAGTTTTCCAGGATTTCGGTTTGAAACAGACGTATTGCGACCACTAGCAATTACCTGACATATTTCAAACAAATATTTTTGATCAGTACTTAACTCTTCCAAAATATTTTTTGGTATTTCGGGTAAATTGCCTTTAATGGTTTTAAACTGAATTACTGGCAAATTATCGCACTTCTCTAGCTGCTTTCCGATAGCACCTGCAAACCCACGAGGCCCGGTAGTGTCTCCATCTAAATGATTAAAAAGATGTCGAAGTGGAAGTTCATTTGCGTGTAACATACAAACAAACCACTGCAGCGGTTTTTTATAGTGTTCTTCTAAGAGTCTTATTACACCGCCTTTAACACCGGTGTTTCCAACTGTCCCGTCACAGCCAATAGCTTCTAATTCCGTAGTATCAATGTCGTTTTCTTCTAACATTTGAACGATGCTTGTTTTAATACTTAGTGCTGAACCAGAAGTAGGAGACACATGACCGATATACTTACATTCTGGTTCTTGCACTAAACTTATATGTTCTTCTATAATCGTTTGACGGTAGAACTTGCTTCCTTTTTTGACTTGGGCTAGAGTCTTATCTTTGCGCCCGTCAAAGTAGATACCACGTAACTTAATCATATTCGGAGCCATTTCTTGCTCCCGGAGATTAGAACGAGTTTTACGCCTCTCCCTCCTAACTTTACTTCGATCGATAATTTTAGAAGGATCTTCTGGTGTTACTATTCCAATATCATTTAGAACGGCAGACGCAAGAGCAGCGGCTGATCTATCTGATATTCCATGTCTGTCGCATGTTTTTGCAAATGTCGTGAGCTGAATTCGCATTTGCTCTTTCTTTTTAATATTTTCGAATGTTGAAGGCGTGGGCGGTGGTACTTGAAGCAATTCAAACTCACTATCAGAGGATTCGTTAGACTCGGAATTGGAAGATAACTCACAGGCAGCTGACACTCCCGGATCCGTTACTTCTAAGGTAGCTAATGTTCGAGAAGCATCCTTTTTTTGCCTTTCTTCTCTTTTTATCAGCTTTGTCGTTTTCTTTACATCCACTGCACTTATTATCATTTTTCTTGCTCCTCTTTGATCTAAGAGGAATTCTTGCTCATCAACAGACACCTTTTTAGTTTTTTCACAGGTACAAGAAGCAAAGACTTTGCATTTGCACGCTGCTATATCAAAAAGTGTTTTACTTTCGTCTCTAAAACGTTCTATTTTAGCTTTGTAAGTTTCACTAACTTGTCTGTTTTTAAACGGCTTCATAAGTTTCATAAATTTGTCATGATATGATTTCAGAAGCTGTAATATCCTGGCATGAGAAACTGTAGCAATAGATGCTTTATGCCAAAGTTCTCCCAATTTTACCGCAACCTCTTGGGATATTTCAGAGAATACGGGTTCTTTTTTACTTACTTTTTTATTGAACCTAATCCAGGCACAAAACTTCATAACTTGTTCGTAGGTTGGTAGAACATTTTCAGGCAATTTCGACGGTTGTCCAAACACGGGGCAGTTTACAGCACATCTTGTTAATCCGGATGGCCCTGATTTGGCCATTTTTAAAAAACAGAACTACACGTAAAAAACAAAACACGCACTAACAAAACGCTAAACGTTCGCGACTAAGTTCTCATGTAGACTAAAAACAAAGCCAGTAGGAGGGTGCGACGGTGGGGGAAACGCCGCGCCGGCACAATAACGCACCTTTGCGCGTTAGATCTTGTCGACGCATGCGCAAATTATTCATTTAGACGAGTCCGGACAGTTTACAGGTGCGAAAATTTGCTTCTTAACCGTTTTATTATAACTAAAGCAATTTATTGATGTTATTGGCGGTCAAAATTTACTGTGCGGAAAAACTAATTTTTCTTATATTTTAAGGCCTTTGGGGAGGCAAAAGGCGCACTTTTTTGTTAAAATTATTTATGGTGCATGGTAAAGCATTCCTTTGTTATAGCTTTGAGTCCTATTAGAATTTTATATTATATATTTTTTAAAATACCGATGGAGGCTTAACTATTCCCAAAAATTAAATTTTTTAAAAAAGTTAGGGCTGTTGGGGAGGCAGAAGAAAAAATCGAATTAGAAAAAATAATATGTCAAAATGATTTAATCTAACATAGGCATAATTTCCGCACTATTAAAATTAAAATTTCCAATTTTCGTTTTTTCGCTCCACGCTAATATCCATAGTATCTACCACTACAATATTCTAAATGTTGCCTGATGGCAATTTCATCAAACACAAGGGAGCACACTAAAGGTTTTTCAGAATGTGTAACTTTGCATTTTAAAAAGTTGAACTCTTCACAAGTCCATTTTCCCAAAGTTTTTTGATAGGGCAAACAATTATTAAATTTTTGGCGCACGTAGCAATATGCTCTTGGCGAAAAAAAGTGCAATGTTACAGCAAAAGCTCTTACTGACTGTTCAAACTCTTCCTCGCCCTTTTCTTCTTTTTATTTTGAAACAGTCTTAATAATTGCTTCATTTGTGCCAAAATGTTGCAAAAGTATACTTTCATGATCTTCCATCATCAAATTCTTCTTCTTCAACTGCGTTGTCAGAGACTTCAGTGAAGCAATTTATTTTCTTTGTCTCCATGTTACCTGTTGCAATTGTCGGATTTTCATACTCTTCAATTTATCTTGATCACTTAATTCCTTAATTTTCTTCTTCAACAAGTTTTTGCGAGGAGTGTCTTGTGGTAACTCATTAAAACAAACAGAAGCTGGAGCTAACGTAGGTGAAGCAGTACGACGAGCAGAAGGGCCTGCTGCAGTCAATGAATCATAATGCACAGTGGAGTTTGTTATTTCGGTCATTACATCATCAACAGTCCTGATAGGCTTTGTCACAATGGGATTGAATGTTCTTACCTAAAAATTAAAACATAATAATCACATGTGTGCCGCCATAACGTTCATAACAATACTTACATATTTTACTCGGCTCACTTCAATCGTAGGGATAGCATTTGGAAGCTGTCTAACTTTTAATTGTGATGATCGATCAAAGCATTTTTCAGCAAAGTGCAGTGAACACATAAAACTCTTGCCCTTTGGTATCCATTCTGGTTTCTTCATGAAGTCCACCCAGACGTCACTCATATGGAACTTTGATGGAAAACTGATTGAAAAATTATATTAGTGATAAATAGTTGACCAATTTTTTCATCGCATTACTTTTTAAATGCATTGTTAAAAAAGGCATTCTGCACAAATTTTGCATTTAAAAAGTCCAAGCCCCCAACATTCCCCCCACAATATTACGACGTACGCCTATGAACATAACCTTCAAGTTTGATGTTTGCCGATTTACCACTAAATATTGAAAAACACAACATTTATGTGACATGAACGAAAAGAAATACTCACGTGTGAAATGTAATTTTCAAACCTTTGTTTTTCTTGATCTGAGAGCAACCACAAGCTGCACAACTAACCATAATAGTTTGTTTATGTCTTTACAAACTAAACACAATATTTACATCAATTTACACTATTTACACCTACAATATCACTCTAATGCCAATCCAACTTGTTGTCCATAACACTAAAAAGCCCGAACAAAACTTGGGAATTACTTTATTTCAACAAAAATGCAAAAACCAAGTACGAATACTCCAAACACCAACAAAGCAATGCGTCATATTTCGTGTTTGAAAACGGCGACTTCCGTTGTACTTGCTGGTATACTAATAGAGGGCAAGAGTCCTTCCTGAGATATTTTACATTCAACGTGCTTATCAAAAAAAATTTAAAGGTACCTACGTGAAATTTATTATTATATTCATACTAAGGAGCTTGCTCAGATTCTCGATAATAATATTTTAGTAATTATCTATACGAAAAAGAAATGCCTTCTTGACGTATATGTAATGTATTCTAAATTATGATTATATTTATTAAAAAAATTCAAATTTATTCCATAATTTAAATTTTATAATCAATATTCTTTATTCAGTTCAAAAAATCATCCATATCTTCTTTCCGTAATTACCTTACTTTTTAATGGTTTTAATGGTAACAAACACCGCCTGCGGCTTCTCATTGGAAATAATCGCTCAACTGGACGTGTAATCGGTGGAAGCGCGTGCGAAACTGACGTAATTAAGCACAACGTTGCTTTTCTCTTGGTTCGGTTTTTTCTGCAGGAATTTCTACGTGTCCGTCACGAACATTCACAACAAAGAAATCTTATTACTGGAATTTTTAGTGCAGGAGACCAACTGCTGATTTACTCGTATACAACCACAACCTCATAAAAGGTGGATGGATTGTAAAAGGAGAGATCTTGATTAAGTTTAACTGTATGTGGGTCGAAATGATAAGATTGAAAGTTGTACGATGCAGTTGTAAAAATAAAATAATCGATACTTTTATGCACTTCATATCATGTAATACGTTGCACTCACGTTATTAAATTTTCTCGGAAATGTAATTTATACAGTGGTACGATATCTTTTAACCTAGTAATTATGACACTTTGTCGATTGAAATCGTTAATAATATGTTACCATGAGCGCTACAGTAGCCGCGTTTTTAAGATAAACAAATAAAGTTCCTTATGAATTTTGTATTAGGTTGAAACTTCTAATGATAGCAAAGTCAAGTAACAAAACTGTGCATAGACAAAAATTAGGCTAAATAGATCCAACTCTAATCTACTATATAAAATAATTAAACTAAAACTAGAATTGGAAATATATACGAATTTCTGCAATACACCTTCACACGCAAAAATTATAATAAACAACTAAAATCACGCAATATCACACAAATTAACAGCGGCTTTCTAGAACACGTAACAAGAAAATATAGTATGTGGTATTTTAATGTAAGCACAACGTTATATAGCCGCTATATCTATAGTCTTGTATAACATATACTGCATAGGCAAATCGTGCATAGACAATATATGTAGCTGAGATCTCTAGTAGACATGTATTATGAAAATCGAGAAATATGGTGCGGCGGTTTCTATTTTACTGAAATTATGACAACACGTCGTACGTCAATTATACGTATGTAGGCGGTAACATGTGTACGTGTATTATTTCAGATAATACTAACTACACTATTAACTAACATATTATCCAAACAGTATTAAACTTTACTAAACAAATCCTGGTTATATAATAATTTCTAACTTAAGGTAGTAGAAAAAATGCTGAGGAAAAAACAATATGCATATATATTCGATTTATCGTATTAAATCCAATATGAATCGTAAAATTTTAGCTTAAAAGTCTATAAAAAAATAAATAAATTGAAATTGCTATATACAGATGTACTTGTACCAGTAGTATTATAAGATTATATTTAAACCATTCTTATTTAGTATTTGTAGTAATAATTTTGAAATAAATATTTTAAGAACATTTTTTATAAGAACAATTGTATATAATATACTTGAATGCAATATACCCTATTTATGATTAAAAAATCTAAGATATAATAGTAACTCTTTTGGTCATATAATAAAATAAATTTAATAAAAAATATATAGAGGTGCACATATGAAATGTGAAATTAAGTGTTAAAAAATACATGCTTCTCAGAACACTGTAAAGAACTAAACCATTTGCCAGATATAAATAGCTGTAACTTAATACATAATGTAATAAAAGGCAAAAGATTAGTATTATTTGAAAGATTAGAAATTAAAAAAGCTCAGAGACAAAATTTGTTATACACTAATACACAGTTAGAATTCATTAATACCCTCCTTGATAGCCACTATTATAAATACCAGTTAGCCACCAGCCTATCGATAAGATAATTAGGTATATAAGTTGCAGGCTTACGTACATTAAGTTAGTTTAAATATATAACTCTTTGATAATGGCATAGTGGCCGAAACATATTGCTGTGACTCTTGCAAATTAACAATTATGTAAGAATGATTTAAATAATATAAATAATAAATGAAGGCAGAATCAAGCATATATCTTAGTACTAGGCCTTATGGTAGACTAAGATCCCACAATTTTCTGCAAAAAGAAGGTTTAGCAAATTCACACTTCACTAGCCCAGTTTTAAGGTTACTAATAAAATTTTTACTCAGGGGCAGAAAATAATAACAATGTTCCTTCTCCAACACGAATGCTCTCAAGTTGTCTCCAGTTCAGATAAAATAAATAAAAATACAAAAAAAACCTTATAATATAATTTATTAAAAATACGAATTCAAAAATAAAACAAGTATATTTACAATTAACTATATCTTAAATATTAAATTAAAACTTTGCATGTTATGATAACATTATCAAATTAATACGACAATTTTAATCAATATGACGAAAATAAATCAGAAAATATTCTGCTAAACATTCTATCATATCTTAATTCATTAGTAATTAAATGTAAAACAATCAACATACCAAAATTTTCATTATATGTTATGAATTATACTGGATTATAAATAAATAACAAAATTATTTCGCTTATCGGTTGCAAATATATAAACACTAAGGTAATGGCTCTGTCTTGATTAATTCTGCTCAGCGCCTTTGCTCGCTCCCGAACAGTATAACCAAATAACAAATTCACATAGGTAGGTACCCTAGGATTCCATCCCACGGGTATGCCTTTCAACTCGTTGAACACACCCCTAACGTACGCAACAACGTGCTCATCCCTTAATGTATATGTCTTTAAAGTCAATTCAAATGTCTATGTGTATTTAAAAATATTGACTCAGTCCTGATTAGTTCTGCTCAGCGCCTTTGCTCGCTCCCAAACAGTACCACAAAAACCAACTCGTGTTTTTAGGATTAATCAAGGCTCAATGCTATGAATTAATCACCTACTTAATTCATTGCACACATCCCTGACTTATGACCCAACACGTTAAAATTTCAATACACAAGCACAATAAAGTATAAACTAAATAAAGAATATATTCATATATATACAGAAAAATTACAACCTCGTTCTATAGCTCCAGTATAAAACACCACATAAGAAATTTATGTAATACTATAAATAAAACAAAAATAAACACCACTAAATCACCTTAACTCTTCATATAAATTTTCAAACTCATCCATTTTTTTTTAAATTGAATCAACAAAATTTTTCCTTTTACACCGTAAAATATTCCATAAATGAAACAAAAAAAAAACTTTCAATAAACTGAATACTTTTAATCTTATAAAAGTTTCAAACTCAAAGTGTTTATACTCATATTTCAATTTAACAACAAATACTTTCTCATTAAATCTTAAACTAAATCAATACAATTACTAAAATGTTCTACCATAACGCATAATGTTTTACCATTGCGTGTGAGAATAAAACATCCTAGTTTCAAAACAACAAAACAAAACTTATATAAAATTTTTTTATTAAAGTCTTATTTAAGCAAAATTAATCTAAGTTAAAATAAATATTTCGGAGAAATATTATAAGTTCCCATTTATTAAAATTTTTCTAAGTTCAAATAAATATCTTGGAAAAATAATACAAGTTCCGATTGATAAAATTTTTTATAAGTTAAAATAAAATTTAATTCTGTAAAAGTATAAACACCCGTATTTGTACTTTTATTTAAGCGGTTCACACCCGCTTCAAAATTTTTTTTATTTTTGAGAGCGGTTTCCACCAGCAATCTCCAATAAATTCTCACGTTTTGCCCTTATATTAACGTTTATAATAAAAAACTTAACATGCTCCGTACTGGCTATTTTTCCACTTCCAAAAATGTATAGCTACAGTGCTGCACCTTCCGGTCAAGTGATGTATTACTTACTTAAAAATGTAAACAAACATCTATTTCAATGTCGACTTGTTTACGTCAAATTGTAATGTACAAAATTTTTAAAGACATCAATGTGTAAATCTTACAAATAATTATTACGTTATATACAATGTATAATCTAAGTATTTATTGCCATTTATGATGGTCAGGTGCACGTTTCATAAAAATGTCGAATCGACGACAGCTGTGAGAAGGTTATTTCACAATCAGTACAATATTCCGTGTTATAGGCGGATTCCATCTATTCACGCAATTAATTTGTGGCTACAAAAGTTTGAAGAAACTGGATCTACTTTAAATTTAAAACATAAAGTAGCAACAAAAAGTGTTAGAACGCCAGAAAATGTTGGTGAGTTCGAACTGCCATAACGTTCTGCGATTAGACATGCATTAACATTAAATAAATGAATCGTGGATGCGTCGAATCTTACATCAGGACTTGATTTTTCATCCCTATAAAATTCAAGTTGTCCAACATTTGGTTAATCGCATGAATTTTTGTCAAGAAATGTTGCAACGTTTGGTAAGAATGAAAACTTAATTCACCATTTGTTTAGGTCAGATGAAGCCCATTATCATTGTTGATAATATTGGAGCGCTCAAAACCCGATTCAGTTACATGGGAAACTCTTGCATAGTCCTGATGTGACAGAATAGTGCTCTCATTCATCGTCTGACATTATTGGAACATTATCTTTTGAAGATGATGAGGACATGTCACAACCGTTAGTGCAGTTTGTTACACAAATATGGTCACTACATTTTTGAAGGAGGAACTGGATCGATTTCCAGGAATTACGTGGTTTCAGCAAGACGGTGCTACCAGTCATTCTGGTCGGATGTCTATTGCTGCTTTAAGGGAACTCTTTCCCAACCGTCTCATATTCAAAAATGGCGATATTGATTGGTCGACTAGATCGCTGGATTTGTCCACATGTGACTTTTTCTTTGGGGTTGGCTCAAGAGCAAGGTGTACGTTGAGCGACCGTTAGAGGAACTAAAACTAAAAATTCAGGAAGAAGTTGCACTTATTACACCGGAAATGTTACGGCGAGCAATGGAACATTTTCAAATAAGACTACAAGAATGCGAAGTTCGTAATGGTGCCCACGTGACAGGTATTGTTTTTAAAAATAAACTGGTAAGTCTAACTTAACAGAAAACTGTAAAAACAATAATGTTAAAATAAACACTGTAGATCCAGAAGTTTTAAATTTTCCCGCTTCACTAAAGAGCCCTTTACATAATAGAAATTTTAATTAGTGTTATAACAACAGATATATCGTATTTATTATAGTACACATTCATCATAACAAAAAAAAATGTGCCAGGATATTTCAAGTTTTAAATCAAGTGATTTGTACATTTTATTATATTTTTACGATAGACAGACTTATCATGTTACATAACGTTTACCACTGTTTTTTTCAATCTCTAGCTAAAATTAATGAATTATTTTTACTATTATAATAAGATCATTAAGGTGAAGGTTGTATATCGACTTTTTAATTAATATTGTTTTTGTCGTCCTTAACTTCTTATGAGAAATAAATAACTTGTACAATATTATTACTATTATATTTATTTTTAATTTATATATAATAAATTCCTGAAATTTATGTTATTTTTATTTTTTCCTTTGTATTGTAATTGAAATATTAATATGTCCCACTTTCTTATCGGCTACTCTCTTAATGTTTGAATAGAATGGAAAATTTCGAACGTAACCTTTTGAGCCGTACATAAATGTTTCCAAGGGAAAACGGGCCCTTTTTAAAATATAAATTAAGTTGTTCTCAGTTTGCATGTACTACCTCTACCAATGACTCTCCTGTTTGTATGGGTGAACATTTCCATAACTTCCCACCCAACAAAAACACTCGCGAATTTATATATAAAAGACACAGCCGTAATATTTATCAAGAAGAAAGCCAAAATTGCCTCGCCTTTCAAGAGAACCAAGTTTATAAATATTATTTCGGTGTGTACATATAAATATACACTTTCCACGCAAGTCTTTGTCACTTCCACTTTCCTCCATCTCTCTCTTTCGTTTACGAGAGACTATAACCACTTCGTCTTGTAAATTTACATCAAAACCAGTAATTAAATTAGTTTTTCTCGTCGGGCCGCCAGCACTTACCACAAAGAAAATCCAATTATATCGATTTTTATCGGTGACAAGTCGCCATCTTCAGTGCCCTAACGGTATTACATTACTGTTATCCCTTTAAAGAAGAAACAAGACTGTCGGTGAACCGGGGAGGTATATATAAGTGTGGAGTGAGTTCATTGGGGAATGCCTTTCTTGCACTAATAATAACAAATGTTGGTGGGGTGAGCTTAGCGGGATGTCGAAAGATAAGGAAGGGTAATATGTCAACGTTATCAGATGTCCTCATGAGCGCACGACATTATATTTATAATACCGCACATGAACGCACGTGCACTGCCTTATGGTCAGCAGTTCTCTAATTATTCCTTTTTATTATTCGGAATAACCACGTGAATAAACACAAAAGAAATTTAATGAAAGCGAGTTACGTTAACGTGAATTTTCTTTTATTTGGTATATTGTATGTACGGTCAGAATATGAAAACAAAAACAGAGGGCGTTACTGATGTTGACAGGTTTGTTTCTAATTGTGTAAAGCCTATTGGTGTGTCAAATCAGACGTTGTATGCTTCATTCAATTTATTCTGTTATGAATATTTAAATAGCTTATTCCAAGTGAGACATATACATAGTGATGTAATAACGTACTAGGGAGTGTCTGTCGAGAGTGCTTAGCTAACACGTATTAAACCGTCCTAAACGTTCAAAACAATGAAATTATTTAAAAGTTAGTACACTGTGTTCTAGCAAGTTTTTGGAAATAATCAAGTAAAAAATCTGTTTTAGACAGTAAATTTAAATAATTCAATTTCATGATGATGCACAACTTTACCATTCGTTCTCGATGGGTGATGGGGAGCATGCCATAGGATTAATCAATGATGATCTGAGGGCCTTAAGCAATTTTTCGGAAACACTTCCTAAAGCTCAAGCCAGCAAAGTGTTTTGTGACGATCTTTCGTGAGCGTCATGCGTTGGAACGCTTGGATGATATTTTCATTAGGATTGGTGATCAGATTTTGCTCATTGACAGGACTCGTGTGTTGGGTATGACTGCTGATAATATCTTGCACTTCTAGTTCCATGTTGATGGTTTGCAGAGGTGAGCATATTTTAGACTGAGGAACTTATACTTCAATAGGCACTTGTTTAATAGGAGGGTAAAATTGCTTTTATGTGACTCTTTGGTGTTATAGATTTCTAATCATTGCCGTTCTATGTACGATCGTTGTTTAACAAAGGTCAATTTTGATCGTATTCGGAGGGTAAAACAGTCTCCTATACTCTCGCATGGGGTAGGTGGTTCGACATGTCCGAGCGTCGGTTGTTGCTGAATAATTGCTATACTGAATTGTTTCATATGAGAACTAGGTAAAGGATTTGATTAATTAAACATTTAGCAATTAGCAACTGTACTGGATGCAAGAACAGAGTAATTCGCCCGGTAGCACAGTCTGCATCCAGTGATCCCAGGGTCGTTCAATATTTATTATTGTAATAGAATTTATACCACTAATAATTGAATTCACAAAGAGTGAATAAATGCGTATATTTAATTTAATGACAAAACTCACCTACCTTAATCTTAAGTCTTACAATTCCTCAACCAGAAGTTCCTGAAGTAACCGGTGTTGATTCTTTTAGATGGCTAATTGTTTACATGAATGATCTTGTGATTATGCATGAAGTTATTATTGGACGCCACCTATTTTGACTTGAATCGTTATTTTGTTTTATTTTATTTATTATCACTAGAATTAGCACATCGTGGCTCCAGGTATATTAGTGAATTAAAATAGGAAACAGTCACTGAGCTTTCGAGTCGCCTCAAGGAACGAGGATTAATTAATTTAAAACACAAGTGTCGTAAACTTAACAATATTTATTACCTAAGACAATTTAAAGCAAAGTACAATAAACATTTAACACCAATACATTGATGTTTCACTTCCACATTTTACATTAGATTAAACAATCCCTAATTTAATACTCTGGCCAGATAAAATAAATTGTGGTTACACAAAGATGAACACAAATAACATATGACAATATCTTGATTGCAAATACAAATGGTAAATTAAAATCGGATATTAACTCTTGAACAAAATGCAACAACTAATGTATGAATGAATTTGACAAAATGAATAATTCGTACTGGAACTTTTAAAAGATTAGCTTAAAGTTACGATAACATAGGCAATAGTACAAAGATTCTAACAATGAACTCGAAATTTCATATTAATACTATTGTTTACAGTAGTATAATGATTCAAACAACAATGTGAATAGAAAAATACAGATTAATCCTATTTTAACTGTTATCCGACGGACTAAATATTAGTTTTATGGTTACCAAACCCGAAGGAATGGCCTTAGGTTTTATTCTACCGACGGTAAAATAATCTTTAAGCGCTCTGAGACATAATTGATGCTTAATTACCTTGAAGTGTGCGGAGACGCTAATAATCGTTGGTAAATGTGCGACGGGTCGATGACTTTCCCCCGAGAACGTGATGGATTTCTTCGGTAGTTTGACGGGAAAGAGAATCCAATGGGTCAGTATCCAGATTGCTTTAAATTCCCCTAAGGTGAATTATCGTGATCTGCCGAATCTTCTTTCAGACGGGACTAATGATCGTTGATAATTTTAAACTCACTATGCACGTTAAATCGTCACTTGACTAGCTTTAACACTGCTGTAATACGTACACTGTGATAGCAATTCTGAAGTTACTACTGGATTATGCGTCAAACATCTGGTGGTAGTCACCGACCGTTAATGGTCTATATTTAAAATTACTTCGAGATGTCGACTGTCACTTGGCGGATAACAAAAATTAATAATCATTTTTAAGCGATCTTGCCTTTTTATGCGTACTGTTGGAGAGGGGTGAAACACGCCTATTTCCGGATTCTAGAAGGTTCTCGACTTCTTCAAGAAGGAATTTTTGCACACGACGCATACGATGTAATAGATTTAATGGCTTGGTTCCCAGGGTATTGTTGAATAATGGGCTATTGATAACCCGGGTACACGTGCGGTGCCAATATTTAGTTGTCGTCATGTCATACAAAAGGGGTATTTAAGAAAACTTGTTGTACGTGACTCTAATATTTGCTTTATAAGAAGAATTTTACTTTAGATTATAAATGTTGTTATTCAGATGTTATTTTTAAGAAATGTTAGATGTAGAAGTTATTTTAACAGAAATTGATACGTAGTTGAAAAAAAAATATAAAGAACTGTTTATTCAAGAAGGTTAAACAAGCTTAGCTGTAGAATTGTAATACATATTTAAGTTTTGAATATATTTTGCGTATTGAAAATAATAAATAGTATACAGTATGAGCCAAAAGAATGATATTATAATTAATTTGGAATTCGTAAGTAATTTAATAATTGCTAGGTTAAGTAAACAGATATTATTTAATATTTTGAAATTAAATTAGTCCGAAGTGCCAAAAGCACGCAACAAATCCCCCCTTAAGTGCCTTAGGAAAGTTACTTCAGTAACTTTCCGATTAAGTAAAAGAAAGCACCAGGGTATTATGAACAAAATTTTTCAAGCATAAAGTTAGACTGAAGGTCCCAAATAAATTCGTAGGTAGACACGACGAGTAAACACATAATTTCCAACGGTACACAAAAGAGCAGATGGTAATCCATAACTGAAGGTTAAGTGAAGTTAAACAAGAGGTTAGGTGAATTTTGAAAAATGACGAAAAGGAGAAAAAGTTTCTTACAACTACTGACACAGGCTGACCTGAACAGAAACTATCAATGTAGACAATGCTACAATGAGAGTTACTAAAAATATCCAAACGGCGTTACATAAATTTTGATACAGAGTACATATTAAAATGCAACCGAAGTTACTGAGAAAACTGAAAATATCCTAAAGGCGTTATACTAATTTTGATACAAGGTTATATTAAAATGTAGGCAATGCACTACAATAAAAGTTAATAAGTTAGGCCGAAAAAGGTTCAATAAATTTTGACAAAAGATAACAAATAAACCAACTCCCACGTGAAATTCCTTAAAACTAAGTAAAGTTGGTCTTCGTCAGCTACATTTAAAGCCAACCTATGAAGACCAAAGCACAAAAAAAATAAGATGGCGGTGTCGGGCAACAAAAAAGGGTCAAGACTAGGTTGTAAGCAAAAGAATAGGAGACCATCCACCTCCCCCTGAAAATGGAAGAATACTCCCCACGGACTGGACACCGCTCTCCCACAGTGGAATCGTTAGTCGAATTGTCGACATAAGTCAAAATTGGGTGCCTGCAACCACGCAATTATGGTGCAGCGACAAACCCGGTTTTAGCCGAAGCTCACGGTAGAAAATTTTGAAGGGGATGGGGGGCCGAAAGACGCAATCGGTGAGAGAAAACAAAGTCAAAATTGGTATAAATTCAGTCATCACCCGATCCAGACAGTTCATCTGTCAACAATAATATTACCAACATCAAATAATCAAGCAGGTGGCACACGCAGCTTTACTACGAAACAAAATTGGAGGGGTAGGGACTTTATACCCCGGCAGCACCTCCACCAAAATAGTCATCTAAAATGACAAAACTAAAACACCAAACAGCGTCATGCTAACATGACAAAACCACGCTCTTGAAAAAAGAATAAAAGGAGTAAATAAAAAGGTAGACAAACCACGGGTGATGATGAAGTAACGAAGTCTAAATTGGGATAATTTGTCCCGGGGCCACCCCCAGACTGACTAGAGTGTACAGGTATTTGTACAAAAGTTCAAATGAATTCTTAAAAAAAACCAACATTAAATTCTCGCATACGAGGGTCATCACAAACCAAAACCAGTAGCTAAACTACAATCATAAATAACAAGTGAGTGGCACAAAGTAGCTAAACTACCACACAATAGAGGGGAAGGGGACTTTATACCCCGACAACACCTCAAACCAAAATGTCATCTCAAATGACAAATCAAAACGCCATGCATACATGACAAAACCAAACACTTGCACACAAATTTTTAACAACTACAAGATGACACTCGCACACAGAGTTACATTCAGGGACAAAATTGAGAAAAGTCAAACATTAAAGGTCATAAGCAATTCACTCCACCAAATAAATTTAATCAAAACTAATAGGTATATCAAGCAACAAATTCAACCAAATATTAAAAGGAAAACGTGGAATGAACAGCAGGTCAAAAATATCCAAAGATGGAAAGATTGCATTAAGATGGTGGTTGCGCAATATAATGATCCATTTAGGGGACTTTTACCCCACGCTGGTTACACGGCTGTGGAATTCTTAAAGACCCCAGCAGCAGGTCAAAAAAAAATTTTCTTAATATGAAAAGATTGCATTAAGATGGTGGTTGCGCAATATATTGATCCATTTAGGGGACTTTTACCCCACGCTGGTTACACGGCTGTGGAATTCTTATCGACCCCAACAGCAGGTCAACAATATCCTAATATGAAAAGATTGTACGAAGATGGTGAATGTACAGTGTATTGATCCATTTAGGGGACTTTTACCCCACGCTGGTTACACGGCTGCGGAATTCTTATAGCCCCAACAGCAGGCCCAAAAAAAATCTTTGTCTAGTCTGGCGGGTGTGCCTTTAGGTCTTGGATATGCCGAGTAGAAATTCGACCTTGGTCATCAATAAGTTCATATGCCCAAGGCGACACAATACGAACTATCTCAAAGGGTCCTGAATATTTAGGAGCAAGCTTGGCAGCAAACTGCTTAGTAGCATCCGATAAAACTTTATTCTTCCTCCAAACTTGCTGTCCTACCACAAACTTAATAGGTCGTCGTCTGAGATTGTAATCATGAGCACTGCGCAGATGCGCTTTCTTAATACGGGCCTGTATGTCTTTATACAGCGCGGCAAAAGCTAACTTTTTATTATCAATATTCAAAATAGGTGTTTCAGCTTCATTCGGAACAAAATTCTCATCATTGCCATTTAAAGTGACTTCCCTACCAAAGCTGATGAAATTTGGAGTTACCTTAGTGACTTCGTGTTCAGATGATCTAATGGCATAACCTATTTTTGCTAAATACTGATCCCAGGTTTTGTGATTATTTTTAACATAAGCAGTTAACATTGTTTTAATTGTCCTGTTGACGCGTTCTGTAGGATTAGCTTGTGCATGGTAAAGCGCAGTGTAGGCTATTCGAATATTATAATTCTGGGTCATTTTTTGAAAAACTTTACTTTTAAACTGAACACCGTTGTCAACTATTAAATGAGAAGGGGCTCCAAAAAGAAGTATCACATGATCTTCAATAACTTTAGTGACACTAGCGCCTGTAGCAGTTCGCAGGGGAAACACTAAGGTGGCCTTACTAAAAATATCACAAACAGCTAAAATATATGAATATCCTTTAGTAGAACGGGGCAAGGGTCCCATTAAATCCGCAGAAATTATCTGCCATAGTCTGGTGGTAGTGGGTGCTTTACTACGCAGATGTCCTGCAGGTGGTTTATTTTCCGATTTAATACTGAGACAGGTCCCACATTTCCTGACATATTTGGCAACGCTGGTGGCCATTTTGGGCCAAAAATATTTTTGGGAAACACGGGAGATGGTCTTAGAAATTCCTGGATGTCCACAAGTGGGATCGTCATGGCAAGATTGAATGATTGAGGTGCGGCGTTCTCGTGGAGGAACTAATTTCCACTCCTGACTGGGATGACTAAGTTCGGAGTAACGAGGTTTGATATATTTAAACAATTTATTGTTTTCCACACGCCATAAGGGATAACGATGGGGTTTATCCTGCACTTCTTGAATCATTTTAAGATACCAACGATCGATGGGAGGTAAGGGATCTTCAGCCTGAACTAAATCAACAGTGGTACTGACGGAGCGTGACAAAAAATCAGGGACGGCATTTTCCGAACCTTTTCTATGAATCATTTCAAAATCATAGGGCTGCAGTCGCAATGACCACCTGGCCAGGCGACCATGAGGGTCCTTTAAATTATGCAACCATAATAAAGAGTGGCAATCCGTAATTACCTGAAAGTGATACCCCTCTACGTAGTGACGCACATGCTCAATAGCCCAAATAACACCTAAACATTCACGCTCAGTAGCACTGTACTTACGTTCTTGAGCAGTCAGAGAACGAGACATATAACAAACAACTTTCTCCCCATCGTCATATTGTTGGGTGAGAACGGCCCCAAGGCCATAAGCTGAAGCATCAGTTTGAAGAATAAAGGTCTTAGAGAAATCAGGACAAACCAGTAGTGGAGATGAAACAAGTTTTTCCTTTAGCTGTTTGAATGCCACTTCGCATTCATTGGTCCAAGACCATGGAGTCTTTTTTCTAGTAAGATTGGTCAAAGGTGCAATGATGGTGGAGAATTGTGGTACGAAACGTCTGTACCAAGAAGCAGTTCCGATAAATCTTCGTACTTCCTTGACATTCTTAGGTGGTGGGATGTCTAAAATGGATTGTACTTTTTCAGGATCTGGGCGCAATCCCAGTTCATCAACTACATAACCCAAGTATTTTAATTGAGGACGGCAAAATTGACTCTTGGCAAAATTCACGGTAAGTCCTGCATTATGAAGACGATCAAAAACTTCATTTAGAGTGGCCATATGGGATTCAAAGGTTTGCGAAATAATAACGATATCATCAAGATATACAAAAACAGAAGGTTGGAGGTCAGCTCCAAGAACAGAATCCATAAGACGCTGCCATGTGGCAGGCGCTCCTGTAAGACCATACGGCATGCGTACAAAACGGTATAAGCCGCCACGCACACAAAAGGCAGTGCAATCACGAGAACTCTCCGCGACAGGAATTTGCCAATATGCACTCTTGATATCTAAAGAACTTAAATATTTAGCATCTCTTAATTGATCCAAAATGGTAGAAATATAGGGCAAGGGATACGAATCTTTTTGAGTGACAGAGTTTAATTTACGATAATCAACACAAAAACGATAGCTATTATCTTTTTTCTGAACTAAACAAACAGGTGAGGCCCAAGGACTGTTACTAGGTTCTATGATTCCTTGCTCTAACATTTTTTTTATCTCCTGGTCAATAGCTTGTTGTTTGATTGGTGACGCAGGATAATATCGTTGTTTAATGGGTTTAGTATTTGGCAATAATTGAATTTCGTGAGATACTAAATGAGTTTTACCTAATGATTTGCTCATGAGTACTGTTTTCTCAGCGACTAATTGATCTAATAGGTTCTTTTGATCAACGCTCAAAGAGGTAGCACTAGCTATACTATTAATATGAATTTCAGGGTCCTGTTTACTAAAGTGCCAAATATTCTGACGTAAGTCAGGCACTATATTCATGGCCATCCAAAAATCTACTCCTAAAATTAATGTGTGTGGCAAGTCAGGCACAACTAAAACATCAATTAAACAAACTTTGCCCTCTAGGCAAAAAGGTACAGTAATAAATCCTGTACTTACACACACCTGTCCGTTCGCAACTGTACACTCAACAGCTTGCGGTTTTAGACAAAAACTCAAATTACTCAAAATCTGATAGCCACGCGAGCCAACCAGTGTTCTAGAGGCTCCGGAATCTAGTAAACCTATTACAGGATAACCCTTTACTTGAACTTCTAAATATGGGCGTTGATCTCCAGAAACACGAGAAATGACATAATCGAGAAAAATTTTACCGGTATTTGATAATACAGAGGCTGGGGTCGAGGAAACAGCAACGGGGACGACCTCTCGACCTACGATCGTCTCCCCCTTGCGTTTTCCGAGCATCGAGGACATGTGCCTACGGTCACGTTAGGTTGACCACATTTATAACAAAATTTCTTCCGAACTTTCTTACAATCATTAAATCCATGCCCTCGGTCTCCGCAATTGTAACACCGAAAATCTCTAGACACTTTGTCTGAAGATGTTTTAACTGAATTTACTGCAGGTTTATTCACTGCTTCGCGCTCAACACCAGATGTCGACACGAAAGCAAAATCTGGCTCTACATAGGTGTTACGCCTGCGTGCCGGTGGACGAAAACTATCTGCCCTAAATTTCTTTTTCTCGAGCTTGAGGCATTCATCCTCAAGCTCCGCCAATGTCGTTACTGTTGGCAATTGCATAATATAAAAAGGTGATAAATTTCTAGATATAATTCCCAATTGCACATCCTCCGATGCTTCCCCATAACGTCTAAACATTGATAACATGCATGAAAAATAGTCTATGAATGACTCAGATGGATCTTGAGTTCTTGACAAAATATCTTGAAACAATCTAGATTGATAATCTGGTGGCTCATAATGCTTACACAATAATGCCGATAAAGTCGGCCAACTGTCAAACCTATGTCTGTTTGACCTAAACCACAGCAAAGCTTTTCCTTCAAATAGATCAATGGCGGATTCAAACAAATCGCTTTCTGAAACTCCGCGTGCAATTCTTAATTCATTAACTCTTTCTAAAAATTGATGCACCGAAAATTGTCTAGGATCCCCATTAAATTTCAAATTCCATTTTCTAACTGGCGAAAAATTACGCGACGCGCGCGATACTGTAATTGGACTAGATGCTTGTGCTGTTGTTCCACTGGCATTACTTGCTGCACCCGTACTCCCTAATGTGACACTCTGTAGATCATCAGTGACCTGATCCACTTCAATAGTATCTAAGTGTTGTAACAATTCTAATAAAATTTGAGTACGTTTCTGAGATTGTTCCGCGTTTAACTGTGCAAGAGGTAACCGATTGATTCTATTTATACAATGATGAAGGCGAGTTTGAATAGCCGCAGAACTACCACCCGGTGACAATGCGTATTTTTCCATTGTTGGTTTAAGATCTTTGAGCTTAGCTTCAAGCTCCGTTAATTCCTTGTCAATATCTACCTGATACTCTGGATATGACAAAGATTCTTTATGTTTTTCTAGTTTTAACAATGGTCTCAAAGCCTTTCGCAATTGTTCTACCGTATCATCGTTCGTTGTAGGTAACCCTCTTAAGCTCAGTTCGTAGACTAATTCGTCTTTACGTAAGTAGCTTACATTAATAGTTAATGATGCCATATTTACAAAATTAACAACCACTGAACTCAGACCACTATATTTACAAAATCAAAACTGAATTAATTCAATTAATATTAACTGAATATCTAAATTAAATGTCAAAATAGTTCCACAAAATTATTAAAATTGAAAGAAAAGCAAAGCGTACCTTCCCCAACCAATCTAAAATTAAATAAAAATTTTTAAGAAATTTTTATTTTCAAATAATGTGTAATGAAAGAATTCTAAAATTGAAAGAAATAACAAAACAAGCAAAATAATTTAATTTGATTATAAGTAAGTGTTGTCACCAAACACACGCATCACTCTGTATATATATATAAAAATTAAAAAAGAAAAATTTTTTAAATAATCAGAAAAAATTTATTTTAAAAAAGTGGGTGGTAATTTCACAACACCCTGTATACGTATATTAATATTAATATTTAAACAATTCACGTTGGGCGCCAAATTGTTGCTGAATAATTGCTATACTGAATTGTTTCATATGAGAACTAGGTAAAGGATTTGATTAATTAAACATTTAGCAATTAGCAACTGTACTGGATGCAAGAACAGAGTAATTCGCCCGGTAGCACAGTCTGCATCCAGTGATCCCAGGGTCGTTCAATATTTATTATTGTAATAGAATTTATACCACTAATAATTGAATTCACAAAGAGTGAATAAATGCGTATATTTAATTTAATGACAAAACTCACCTACCTTAATCTTAAGTCTTACAATTCCTCAACCAGAAGTTCCTGAGGTAACCGGTGTTGATTCTTTTAGATGGCTAATTGTTTACATGAATGATCTTGTGATTATGCATGAAGTTATTATTGGACGCCACCTATTTTGACTTGAATCGTTATTTTGTTTTATTTTATTTATTATCACTAGAATTAGCACATCGTGGCTCCAGGTATATTAGTGAATTAAAATAGGAAACAGTCACTGAGCTTTCGAGTCGCCTCAAGGAACGAGGATTAATTAATTTAAAACACAAGTGTCGTAAACTTAACAATATTTATTACCTAAGACAATTTAAAGCAAAGTACAATAAACATTTAACACCAATACATTGATGTTTCACTTCCACATTTTACATTAGATTAAACAATCCCTAATTTAATACTCTGGCCAGATAAAATAAATTGTGGTTACACAAAGATGAACACAAATAACATATGACAATATCTTGATTGCAAATACAAATGGTAAATTAAAATCGGATATTAACTCTTGAACAAAATGCAACAACTAATGTATGAATGAATTTGACAAAATGAATAATTCGTACTGGAACTTTTAAAAGATTAGCTTAAAGTTACGATAACATAGGCAATAGTACAAAGATTCTAACAATGAACTCGAAATTTCATATTAATACTATTGTTTACAGTAGTATAATGATTCAAACAACAATGTGAATAGAAAAATACAGATTAATCCTATTTTAACTGTTATCCGACGGACTAAATATTAGTTTTATGGTTACCAAACCCGAAGGAATGGCCTTAGGTTTTATTCTACCGACGGTAAAATAATCTTTAAGCGCTCTGAGACATAATTGATGCTTAATTACCTTGAAGTGTGCGGAGACGCTAATAATCGTTGGTAAATGTGCGACGGGTCGATGACTTTCCCCCGAGAACGTGATGGATTTCTTCGGTAGTTTGACGGGAAAGAGAATCCAATGGGTCAGTATCCAGATTGCTTTAAATTCCCCTAAGGTGAATTATCGTGATCTGCCGAATCTTCTTTCAGACGGGACTAATGATCGTTGATAATTTTAAACTCACTATGCACGTTAAATCGTCACTTGACTAGCTTTAACACTGCTGTAATACGTACACTGTGATAGCAATTCTGAAGTTACTACTGGATTATGCGTCAAACATCTGGTGGTAGTCACCGACCGTTAATGGTCTATATTTAAAATTACTTCGAGATGTCGACTGTCACTTGGCGGATAACAAAAATTAATAATCATTTTTAAGCGATCTTGCCTTTTTATGCGTACTGTTGGAGAGGGGTGAAACACGCCTATTTCCGGATTCTAGAAGGTTCTCGACTTCTTCAAGAAGGAATTTTTGCACACGACGCATACGATGTAATAGATTTAATGGCTTGGTTCCCAGGGTATTGTTGAATAATGGGCTATTGATAACCCGGGTACACGTGCGGTGCCAATATTTAGTTGTCGTCATGTCATACAAAAGGGGTATTTAAGAAAACTTGTTGTACGTGACTCTAATATTTCCTTTATAAGAAGAATTTTACTTTAGATTATAAATGTTGTTATTCAGATGTTATTTTTAAGAAATGTTAGATGTAGAAGTTATTTTAACAGAAATTGATACGTAGTTGAAAAAAAAATATAAAGAACTGTTTATTCAAGAAGGTTAAACAAGCTTAGCTGTAGAATTGTAATACATATTTAAGTTTTGAATATATTTTGCGTATTGAAAATAATAAATAGTATACAGTATGAGCCAAAAGAATGATATTATAATTAATTTGGAATTCGTAAGTAATTTAATAATTGCTAGGTTAAGTAAACAGATATTATTTAATATTTTGAAATTAAATTAGTCCGAAGTGCCAAAAGCACGCAACACGGTTTCTGCATGCATTGTGTTTCATTTATAAGATAATTGTCAACCTAACCTCCTTATCTCTTCCGGAGGATTACCCTTACGATGGATATCCACGATATCAATATATACCATAAGTAAACTATATAAACTCCTCGTCATTTTACAGAGACCTTAAACGAAACTTTTCTTATCAACTAAGCCATTTGGCCATTTCCAACCTATTTGTTTTTCTTGTTCAACATTGTGGTCTTTTAAAGCGAGGTGCAGGCACTTTGCTACAAAACACCTCTATGTGTCCAGGATGTTCTTCTCTGGTGACCTCCTGGTGTTGTCTCACTAACAATATAAATTACACAGAGGCTCATCACCTATAATAAATATTTCAAACAGGTATATCTTGTCCTTGAATTTATTTGTAATGGGTATAAGAAACACACATTTACACAGAATATCTATGAATACATATATAATGTAGGTCTAATCTAAAGTATATAAAGGATTACAGCGTAGTCTTATATTTAGGAAACTCATACTATTTTCATCCTTTTGTTATGCTTATACATTGAATTTGAGCTAAGCATCCTTCTATCACACACACAATTCATTCGTTTTGAACATAGAAACTTAGCCGATATATAAATGCGAATTATGACGAAACCCAGCCCGAATTGTCAATTTTACAATTTAAGAATGATACTCCAAAGTTATTTGTTTTTATATCACAGGCTTTAGTAAGCATCTAGAAATTTATAGACCGTGAAAAATTCAATAGCATCATTAAATGCAAAAAATGGACGCTCACCATGAACGCCCATAATTATGTCAAATATATTTTTAATGCGGTAAAGAAACTAATCTTTACATAAAAACATAATTTAACCACAGCCTCTTTTATATTAAGAACATGTTAGAATCAGGCCATGAACGTTATTGAGACTTTAATTTAGGTACAAACACCATTTGAAGTATCACGATTAGTTCATATGTCATTTTAAAGTTAAAATTTGAGAACCAAATATAAAAAGCACATGCTGTGTGATGTTAAACATTTAAACATTATACATCACAGCACAAAGGGTTTTATCATGAATTACACCATTGCAAATGCTTTATCATCGAAAGCATCTTTTCGAAAATAGGCCTGGAAGCCATCATGTAAGTTTCAAACATTGATTTTTATATTCAATAAAACACGCAAAATATAAGCATGGGAAGCCATTTCACAGTATGAATTGTATACAGGAATAGATGTACTATTAAAATAAAGTTATTAGAAAGAATTCTCTCTTAAAATCAGAAGGTAAAAAGAAATCCAAAGACTAAGAAAATTTAATTTACAAATACACCCAAATAGAGCATTTAGCCCTTCATTAGGCGCGCCTATTTATGAGACGTCGTTAGTCGCGCTGGGTCTATCAGACCCATATCAATTGAAAGGGCTGTTTTTTCGTTTTTTTTAATAAAATGCTGCATGTAACTTTTACAGTTAATATTTTAATGTGTCAATTTTACTTTAGAGTGTTTACTTTATAAAATTCTTCAAAAACAAAGTTTATTTTTTTTTGTGAAATCTTGATGTATGTCGCTTAGTTCTGAAACAAATAAAAAAACAATCAGAAGACTTTATACTTTTTATTTATTTTTGAAAATAAATTGGCATAGGACAATTTTTACACCTCTATTCCGACTCACTTGCTGTTTCTTCGGAAGGTTTATCTTCAAGGCACTTCTGACAGACTGTTTTTGCATGTCGACCCAAACATATAAAAACATTACACTTTTGGCACTTATACTGTGTTTTCGCATCTTTTCTGGTTTGCTTGTAGCAAGGTTCACATCGTTTTCTTTTACTTGTACCACGACTTGGTCCTGGCATTTCCTCAACTTGTGAAGTTGGTTTATAACTTGACAGTTGGATTTTTAACTCATTGGGCAAATTTCGCAGTTGTGACCTCCTTCTCAACTGTTCGTTGAGTAAGCCTAAAGCCAACGTCTTTAGATACTCGCGTCGAGAAACATGTTCATGCCCATTTCCTAAAAGAATTATTCTTGCGTTTATTCCGGCCACATTTAGCAAATGATAAAAAATAACCATAGGCCATCTTCTGGTAGAGCCAGCCACATTGTATGTTGCACAAAGTTTATCCACTACATCGACTCCCGATTTGGCATCATTATAAAAGCTAATAATTTCCGGTTTTTTTTCTGTATCATCTGCCACGTCACTGCTTGATGTATGCAAGCTTGACAATAAAACGACTGTTTTTTTTTTTTTGGCACATATGATACCAGTGTCTCATTTTTTGAATATCTAAACAAACTGTCATATTGGGTCCTGTTTTTCGCTGAAATAAAATTGTGTGGTAATTCTCTTCTATTCTTCCGAATAGTTCCGACATAGGATATTTTCTTTTTCTCAAGAGCTTTCACAAGCCTCAAACTTGTAAACCAATTGTCTGCTGTAATATTTCGTCCACTTTCGTAAATTGGCTCAGAAAGTCTCATTACAATTGCTTCTGCAGTATTTTCCTTCCTATAAGGTCCTTCCGGTTGTTGCCCGCAATATATTTCCATATTTGCTGTATAAAAAAGTTTTGCATCACAAAGGCAAAAAAATTTTATTCCATATTTAGTAGGTTTTGAAGGAATATATTGCCGAAAACTACAGCGCCCACGAAATGCTGGCAACATTTCATCAATTGTTACATTTTGCCCTAAGTAATAATGTGCTTTACAGTTTAGTAAAAACAATGTAAATATTTCGCGCACCGCTGCTAATTTGTCCGTCTTGATCCTCTCTAGTCTTGTAGACCTATCGTCCAGTCTTATGCTTGTTATAAGAAATCGAAATCTTTTTTCCGACATAGCCATCCTGAATATATCGATTCCTAGCCCATCAGTGGCCCAAAAATCGCCAATATTTTGATGGCCACCTCGAAAAACTCCCGCCAAGTAGAGCAGTCCTATAAACGCTTGAATTTCCACAATATCTGTTTGTCGACAATTTCTCTCTCGATCGAACTTTTCTCTGATGTCATCTATATACCTATTTGTATTTTCAACGATAATACTAAGTATGTTGTTGTCAAAAAATAGTTTGCAGCAGTCCAATTCTGTTTTTGCATTTTTCGCGTTCTCACTTACAACTCCAGGCAATTTTATCAAAATATTGTGTGGCCGTGTCTGCGTCAATTTCCAAGGTGTTTTTTCCACTGTGTACCATCTTTAGCTACAAAAAAAATAACATGCAGAAGCAGACCGTTCTCAAAAAATTTATTACGTTTACTTACCAATGTAATAAGTGGCTTCTTGCCAACTTCAACGTGATCTTCAGTTTCCGATTCATCTGATTCGTCGAAATTTTCAATCGGTGTAGTTCTACTTTCATCGATTTCTTCAAAAACTAAACGGTTTAGCTCTTCTACGTCTGCGGCGTTATCAAGGTTGTAACACTTTTTGCTCATTTTTATAAATTTAATTATAAAATTCACTCAACGACACGAACAATAAACCAGAATACAGTGAAGCGCACGAATGACACACCGAAATATTCGAGCAAAGTATTTCAAATAACTGAGACGTCGTTGGTCGCCCGGGTCCAGTGGACCCTTGCCAGGTACCTGCCGCATTATTCTTAGTATTTACCCTATAATAAAGTTAATGACCTTCGTAATATTTAGGCAAACGATTCTTAAAATATCAGTTGAAGATGTCATGGAACGAAACTCTTATAGTTTTTAAAGAATAAACAAAATAAACAGCTATGGGTCTGACAGACCCATGCGCGCCTAATGAAGGGTTAATATAATCTTATGAATTAATAAATGTGACTGAGTTAGAAAAGCTTTGATTTTAAATTAGGCATAAAGTATTATTATTCAAATACATATTAAAAAGAGATTGACTTTGATCTAAAAGTGTAAAACCACTACTAGACATTTTAGTTATTTAAGAATGGTTTTAACCTGGTAAAAAAAACGGAAATAAAATAATAATTACTTAGAAACTAAGCAAACATGTAAATAGGGTCATCAACGTATCCTACATTCTTTTTTTGGATAGATATTGAAAATTATAAAATTCAATATTTTTTTATGAACATGACTGTACTAGAATCTCGAAAAACGACGCTAAAATTAGCAATACGCATAAAATTCTCAAATACAAGAATTCATGAAAGATACGCTCTGGAAATAATTTTAAAAGACTTGATAAATATAAAAACTGCTAAATAATATCAATTTGCGCCTCAAAGAATTTGATATAATTATAATTAATCAAATAAAAAACCAAAAACGTTTTGGGCGTGAGATTAAAAACAAAACATTGTTTTGACCTATAAAAAGGCCAACTGAACACCACTAGGGATCATTCATAAACAAGATATCGATCATTCATAAACAATCCATCACATTATTCATTGTTTTATTGACATTCAGTCCGTGCGTCAATAAAATAAACCGCACCGACTTTTAAATCCTTCGAGCGTCCATGGCTACATAACAAGTGATACATAACACCCTAAAAGGAAAAATATATAAACAAGAATCCTAACCTAACTTACCAGTGGAATGAGAGAAGCTGAAACACAACCTTAAGAAAAATATAAACCCACTCACCTGTATCATACAATACCAAAGACATCCTGAGTATATTAGACCTATACCATCTTCTTACTTCTTGCCTAAAAATTATACGGGGAATACAAAAATTTCAAAAACTATAACTATGGTCAGCCACTAAGTTATGGAACACTCTGTATAATGCAAAATATTTTTGACATGTGCTTCTAATGAGTGGCTATCAAAAGAAAAAAACCACTTCGAAATATTTTTACTTGTAAAGGCACAATCGGCCTTACCCGCTGAGATGACTCACCCTGTATATAAAACTTTCAAAAAAATATACATTTTGAGGTTTAAATACGCAGTGCCTATTATTTATAAGAAGATTACTCATTTCTCCTACTCATAACATTTGTGCTCATACGTTCTCTAAATAACAAATTAAAATTTAATGAGTTTCAAAACAGGATTCCGCAGCAGATATATAAGGTTATATACATACATATTCATCTCATATTTAACAATTCCATTTCACCGTATCCATAGCACTCCAGTGACTACTTTCCGACCATAAATAAATTAGTCAGGACTCCGGTCTGTATTCCGTGATTATTGCTTTTCAATGTTTTACCACAATACTCCGCTTTAATGTTTAATGCAGACGGTACACAGAGGCGGGTATCGATGGACATCGAAGTGGATAGAAGTCATGAACTGTTAGTTGACCGACGGGGGAAGGTAAACCCCGCGGACTTCCCCTCAGTACCGACTGTGCAAATTGATTTACAATGTGATTTGGGAGTAAACGTGCAATATCACGGACGTAAGTACAGCCCGAGGGTGTCGTCTTCGAAACTGACTCGTTGCATTCAACAGTATAGAAAGACAGGCAAACATTGACGCTCCGGGGCAATGAGTCATTCTTGTCTTTCCCGTGCAGTAGGAATCACCACACTTTAGGTTTACTCACAGGCGATTGTCGACTCCAGTCAAGCGCGATAAAAGCTCGCGGATCTTTGATCAACAACGAGAAAGTGGGAAATCTCTAGATTAAACTAGTGGCTTGGTGCTCCGGGACTTGCATCATGCAATGTACAAAGATAATTGGCTGCAGACGCTCGTTTGTTTGTATAAGTTTCGTTGGAATTCGTTTAGATTGATACCTTTCCACTAGAATTAGTGTTTGTACAAAGAGATTACTAGCATTATCTATAATATTTGTATCAAAGATTATACTTATTTAGTAATATTGTTGTTTTGATTTAGGTCATTGTAAATATCATTACAACTTCTGTGCAGACTATTCGAGAAAATTAATGCTGAAATTAAATTAGTGCAATTATAATTTGTGAAACAGAAAAGAACCAGCAATTCAATGTGAACTTGTAAGATAAAGACTGGAAAATAAAAGAACGAAATCAGTAATTAATGATTACGTCCTAAATCATTAATTACTGATAATAAATGATAAAGATAACAATATTAGCATTCAAATTAACCAACACATAATCTAGCAAGCTGAAAATTTTAAATATTTGAAAGCAGTTTAGATAGTATGTGGAGTATAGATAGTGATATTAATTTAATAACAGAATAACGGTAAAAGCAAACTGTTTTACATCAAAAGATGAGGAGTGGCGATCACACTACTTTCTTATACGTATCAGCGTTTCAAATTATAAAATTTTCAGAATTTTTTTCGACAAAAATTATTCAAAATCCTGTTCTAAGTACTTCTATTCTCTTAATAAATTTCTATAGAATGCATACTTTGCACGATATTCGAAAAAAAGTGCTACTCACTAAGAATAAAAGTAATACTTCCGGTCCAAATTTCGAAATTTCATGTATACAAGAAACATTTCAAATCCAGCTATAAATACTTTTGTACTCTTGACAAATATGTATAAAACGCATAATTTACGACATATTTGCAAAAAATCGTTATTCGATAAAAATAAAAGCGTTACTTCCGGTCCGAATTTTGAATTTTTTTTATACAGAATGTATTGAAAATTAAGTTCTAAATACTCTTATACTTGTAACGTACCTATCTAAAAAGCATAACTTGCGAAATATTCGCAAAAAACTGATTTTCGATAAGAGTAAAAGACCTATTTCCTGTAGGAATTTCGGGAAACTGTTTTAATAAAATTCTTCCCAAATTTAATTTTGAGTATATTTGAATTCTTTATAAATTTGTTTAAACTTAGTAAATGACGAAATATTGGCAAAATTCTATTTTTTCACTGAAGTAAACTACTACTTCCGGTTTACCGATTTTACTGAAAAATTAATCAGATCTCAAGAGGGAGATTATACACGTAAATACAAAATTTGGAATTGATATCTACAGCGGTTTGATCGCTATTGTGGTCACACACAGACACACATACAGACAGACAGACAGATATTTTTTTAAATTACTTTTTTGGTATCAGGGGACTTTAAAACGTGGACATCTGCAAAAATCTCGAAGTTGAAAATTTTCGTCATCACAATACTTCCTAATGCTACGTATAAGAAAGTAAAAAGGCTTCATAAACAATAAAGAGATAAGTAACAACACAAGAATAAGAAACAAGAAAGAAGTTGCAGAAATGAGATTTCTAGAAGAATGATTATAACGATAATGGAAAAGATAAAAACGATATCAAAACAGAAATGCTAGAGATGGAGAGTGCTAGAAAGTATATTCAAAGGGTCTAAATGCAAAATTGCAACAAATCAAGCACGTGATAAAAACTACAGCATAATTAAAACTCAACGCGTGAAGACCCTTTAAAAAGGTAGTCGAAAGTGAAGCACAAAGCCGACATAATAGCCAAATCAAACGGTGAAGAAAGGACATACATGACCTATACCGCTAATAAAGACATGAAAAGGAAAATGAGATCTAGACCATAAACTCAGAAGAAAATTCATTGAAAATTAATTCCGTTTTTTTACAATTCTTGAAAATGAAGGACCTAATTACCAGCCTCAAAAAAGAAAATTTTATTTAAAAATAAATAAGAACCGTTACAATAACTCACAGGTGGCACCATATGCACAAATGGAAAGAAAAATTCTTATTTATATATTCAAAACCTAGCTACACAAATCAGACTTTGCACTAAAAAGATAGGAAGTTATTAAATAAAAAATTACCAAAGATTCTATTAATACAATTTATTAAAAATAAACTCAAACTATACTCTATTTTTAAAGTAGCGAGACGAATTTCTGAAGAGATCACTTTGACAGTGATATCTCATTGGTTGAAAGCAAGACCAAATGACACCGTATCATTCTTGCTCAGAATCTATCAACTGACATTGTTTACGGTAAGACTTATTGTTGTTTCTATTATTTCTCCGTTATTTCATTATATACTTCACCAGTTCTTTTCAGAGCTCGACAGTAATAGTTTTCAGATATATTCGATATACTGTTTTCAAGATTTTCGTGCATGTAATTTGGGACAGGGGTATGTTCAGAAAATCGTCTCGCTACTTTAAAAATAGACTATAATTAAATGCCAAATATTAACAATCAAAAATAAAAGCAGGCAACCAAATGCACAATAACAAATCAGACATTGGCAAACCAAATACACAGGACCCGATTTTGATATCGTAACAAACCAGATATAAAAGAAGCTAAAAAACCGATTAAAAGGTTGACAGTCAAGGAAACGGTATCAATAAATAAATATACAGGCTGTCCGAGAATATGTGGGAAATCTCTTGAATGCAGACAGAACATGAACAAATACGATGACAAGTTCCTATAAAAAAATTTCCTACAAGCCCCTCCTACGGAGATATGCGTCCCTGAAGAACGCCGCTGGAAATCGGTTTTTATTGAATTTCTTTTAAAGTAATTAATATAAATATAGACGCATTGGTGTCTTCGGAGGCACCTTAACGGAATAATTGAAAAACTTCATAAGAGGGTTCAACATGGGCTCCGTGAAGTCTGATAAACTCGCGGGCATGACGAATTAAGAACTGTTGTACACGCAACAATAACAATAACCCAGCCGTGGTTCAAGCTATCCAGTTTAATATTTTTAAAGTCTTTATCATAGGGGGTGTTAAAAATTTAGGCATTAAGTTGTAAAGATTGGCCCCCTGGTAAACTACAAAAGCTAAATATGTTTCAAGGACACTATTTTAAGAGGTCCTTACTAGTGTCCATCCCATTACATTTTTATTAAATCATATGGAGAAAAGAAATTCAATAAAACCCGATTTGCAGCGGCGTCCTTCAGGGACGCATATCTCCATAGGAGGGGCCTGTAGGAAAATCTTTTATAGGAACTTGTCATCTTATTTGTTCATGTTCTATCAGCATCCAAGAGATTTCCCACATTTTCCCGGGCACCCTGTATAACGAATTAAAATCGGTATATACATTCTGTTCTCAGTAAGACATTAACCTCTAATGAATATGGCTTGGCCATAATGTGTAAAATTTAGGATTTTCATTTCAATATACAAACAATACATAGTGTATTTTGTAGATAAGATACGAAACATGGGGTATAACTATGATGATAATTATAAATAATTTAAGAGAAACAAAAAAAAAGACGAAATTATTCATAAAAAATGTTGTAGAGACTGCAGGTGTAGAAATAGGACATGTAATAGCAGTAGCAACTTCAATATAAAGGACACTTTCTGGTGGCACGAGTTTATTTATAGGAAAACTTAAGGAATTGATTGTTATATAGACCATTAGAACGACAATAGCCAAGAAATTTCAACTTTTGATTGCATAACAGTAAAAAATACATGACAATATAATGCACAAAATATACGATGTTAATATATACAATGCTTAATATCAATTTGATTTGGCAAAAAAAGAACATTGAAGCTTTTCTTTTGCATGGAATCTCATAAGTTTTCCTATACATAAACCAACAGTAATCGACCATGATTGCAGGGTCCCAGCGCCGTTGCTAAAGATGTTCTATAGTAATGATATCTTGGTGACAACATTCACTTTATTTATCGTTTACATCTCCAAAATTGTTTAGAAAAAAGTCTAATTGTGAAAGCAAAAAGTGGATATTTAATGACATTCTGTAATTTGCAGTCGCAGTTGTCAGTTACTACACCAACATAATCTATATTAATTAAAACCACGAAACTGAATTGGGCCAATAGTTTTTTTTTTTTTTTTGGAAATTTTTGACCAAAACAAGTGTTTTTTCATTGTTTCTAAAAGTAAAAACATTAACTTTGATGGTGTTTGTAGTCTAGAATATTCTACATTATTTGGTATAAGGTGCCAATACCTCAAAAAACTTGGTTTTTTCAAAGCCTAATTCCTCTTTCATTTTTGGTAACAACATCCTATACCTATCTTTTGTAATTTCTGATATAATCACTAAAGAAGCAATCAGCAGTCAAATAAAGAACTACGGACGCTGTTCTATGCACCCAAATAAGGTTAGAATGCGGCCGACTGCCATAGTCAACTGTTAAAGAAAGTCAGTAAATATTTATGTCAAATTTATAAAAGCTATTTGCTATCGCTATTAGTTATCATCAAAATGAATTATTCTTATGAAGAATTAGTAGATATGGTAGACGTTTTGGTTGAATGTGAAAGAAACTCTTTGCTAGCATCCAGACCTTATGCACAGCGATCCCTGGTAGAAGTCAACCGAAGCCAGAAACCTTCGAAAATATAAAGGAACTGTTCAAGTGAAAGTATTAAATATGAAAAAAAGAACGAGCAAAATCAATTACTGGTGAGGATAATAAGTTTATGGTACTTGCGAGTGAGTGTAGTCACTAGTACTACGAAAATTAGACGTCAGTTAAATGTAAGTCAAATTTAAGAATCCAGAATAATTAGGAAATATGTAATTCATCCGTAACATATTCATACACAGGGTTAGATGAAAGAAATTTTCAGAATCGCTTACATTTTTTCTCAATGGGCAGCAGATAAATTAGCACAACTTTCTCAATTTTTTGTTATTTACGAACGAATCCACCTTCTATTAAAATGGATGCATTAATCCGTCATAATTTTTGTTATTATAACACATAAAAACCCTAGTTACATAATTGGACTTTACTTCTTTGATGAAAATGTTAATGGAAAAGAGTATTTTCTTTTTCCACGTACGGACTTTCAAAACTTTTTGAAGACATGAACATTAAAATCAGAAGAGCGTTTGCAAGAATATGTCGAAACGTCTTAGGTAACGTTAGTACTTCTCTGGAAAACAGAATTCCTCAAGTGCATTGCACAGAGTTGTGTTGATGTTGAACCTATTCTTTAATGAAATTTGTTTTTCTTACTTTTGGTTTTTGTTACGCTGCTCAATAGTTTTACGTCACTTAAATTGGGTTATTTAGTAGTTAATTTTTTTCTACCAAAGTTTAGAACATCAATTTATAATTTTAAAAAACTACAGCCATCTTTTATGGCGAGTTTCAACAATGGAAGAATTCGAACAATTAGGCAAATTAAATTGAATATAGCGGCATTGCAGGCCT